>JAVIWC010001491.1:0-27329 GCA_031894815.1 Creontiades dilutus
CATCCGTTCGCCATCTCGCTGTACGGGATGCACATCTACTGGACGGACTGGAGGTCCAATTCGGTTCTGAGAGCGGACAAACGGACCGGAGCGAGCGTTACGGCTTTGCAGCGGACGCTGACGCAACCGTTCGACATTCAAGTTCTACACCCCAGCAGGCAACCGAAAGGTAAAATTTTTATTTGAGTTGGTGAGGAATGGATTGACCATTTGTCTTATTGAACGGGTTGTTGGAGCTCTTCAAAAAATTTTTTCTTTATTGTCTTGGAAATGTATATTTTGGACGTTTCGCCCAGACAACGTGGGCTTCTTCAGCTTGAAACGTGGCCAATAGGATGTGCAAAGCCTTCAGCATGCAGTAAAAGGTACATTATCATCAAACTTCTATAAATATAACAAACAACTTATATGTAATAACAACATTAAATTATATATGATATGTAAGGGTCGTACTTCGTTTCCGCACAGTCATTGATTCGGCACACCTCTTATCACGATCTTATCAGATAAGATCGATGTGTCCTTACATCGATCTAAATACGAATGAAAGCAACAATTTCTGGTGTGAAAGCAAAAATCTCCTACCGTCTAGTTTGGTGGTCTGGATGCTCGCTACGCTCGCATCTCAAAAACAAAAAAATATCCTACATCAATCCTTCTAGTGAAGTATAGATCAGAAGAAACAGAAATAGGAATGAAAGCAATAATTTCGGGTTTGAATGGTCGTGATAATAGTTTCAAGATGGCATTATATCGATGTAATAATCGATAATTAGATCGATGTAAGGACACAAAAGGAAACAAATCCTTGTTACAGGCAAAACTACACGAAGTTATAGTCCGATTTTGATGAAATTTTCAGGGATTGTGCGGGTTGGGATGTAGATGGTCCCCTATAGGTTTCATGACCCCCGAATCAATAGTAGCCTCTGCGCATGCAAAAACGTGAAATCCTTGTTACGCGCATAACTCCGGGAGTTCTTGATCAATTTCGATGAAATTTTCAGGGATTGTTCGGTTTGATGTGTAGATGGTCCCCTATGAGTTTCATGACCAAGGTAGCGGAGGCATTGTTTTCACTTTCGGAGTGTGAAAATTTGTTTGTCTCCAAAATCAAAAATTCCACTCGCATTTTGCGTTTTAGACCTATCTGAACAATGAGCAAATTAGTCTGTCTGTGTGTCTGTCTGTCTGTCAGCAAATCCTTGTTACGGGCAAAACTACACAAAGTTATAGTTCGATTTTGATGAAATTTTCAGGGATTGTGCGGGTCAGGGTGTAGATGGTCTCCTATAGGTTTCATGACCCCCGGATCAATAGTAGCCTCTGCGCATGCTCAAACCAAATCCTTGTTACGCACATAACTCCGGGAGTTCTTGACCAATTTCGATGAAATTTTCAGGAATTGTTCGGTTCGATATGTAGATGGTCCCCTATGAGTTTCATGACCCCCGGATCAATAGTAGCCTCTGCGCATGCGCAAACGTGAAATCCTTGCCTCAAGCATAACTCTGGGAGCTCTTGACCGATTTCGATGAAATTTTCAGGGATTGTTCGGATTGATTAGGTATATTTTATAGTTTGTTACATAGTTGAACATGCCTACCTTTATTTTCTCAAGTTATGCTCCTGCATAACAATAAATTTGCCCTAATTCAATATTTACTTCGCCTAATTGAACGAAGTTCTTTAGTCAATAATAATTTTCAATGATCTATACAGTCATGTGATGGATACGAGGAAGCTATGTGCCACACCCACTTGGCAGACGTTTTTCTTCTTCTGCCAGTTGATAAACACATAAATATTCATTTTTACAGCCAAATTCAACCCTTGCGGCATCAATAACGGCAATTGCTCCCACCTTTGCCTCCTCGGTCTCAACGGAACTCGAAGCTGCGCCTGTCCCCATCTGATGCGGCTCAACGATGACGCCAAAACTTGCGTCGGTAAGTTCGTCATTGTAAAAAAACTTTCCATCTTGTGTTATGTTCGTTAGGAAAGTAGTGGAAAACTGCCTACCAGTGTAGTACCCTGGCCAGGGAATATAGATTACTTGCAATGCACAGTATCCAACTTTGTCAACAATTTTTTTTTAGAGAGAAAAAACATTTATTGATCATTATATGGGGTGGAATGTTGGGTTAGTTGGGATTTGTGAAAAGTATAAATTGATATGCCAAAAGCTCGAATTGGTATGCCTGAAAGTTGAAATTGAGTCGCCAAAAGTTGAAATTAAGATGCCAAAAATATTAAAATTTATTTGTGCCAAAGGTTCAAATTATTTTGCCAAAATTTTCAATTTGATAATATGCCAAAAATTCAAATTGATTTTGCCAAAGTAATCTGATGTGTGTGTGTTAAAAACATTCCACTTAACTTAATATCCAAACATGTGTGTGTGTTTTTACACATTTTTTCTCAAAGTCTTCTTTTTCTTTTGTTTTGATTCACAATTTATTTAATTAGGACGAATGAGAAAATTCAATTTTAGATGAATAATGTAGGATACCTTTCTAAAACACCCAAAACTCATGGTATCCTGTAGTTCACCCCAATATTCTGTGATTTTCTCGCTTTTTGGCTTATTATTCAATAATAAACCATAGTAATCGCCCTTGAAAAAACACTTTAACTCCCCCCCTGAAAATACCATAGTTTACGTTTCAAAGGGTGTAAAATCCAAATCTGCAATAAAAAATTTTCCATCCGTCCGCTATACGCTTGTACGCACGATTTCTCCTAAACGGCTGAAGCAAAAAAGCTGAAATTTTCAGGGAAAATCCATATTGGTCCGACGACGCCCCAATTCTTGAGCCAGCTCTATCACTTAATTTAAATTGCCCTTTAAGGGTTGTCAAATATTTTTTTAAATCAATAAAAACCTCCTTATTTTTAAGAACATACCATGAGGAATCGAATGAGACCCTCCCCACTTCCGTAGGTCAAACCATTCCCGATGTATGGCCCGATTTATGGTGCCAATATTTGCGTTTTTTCGTTTATTATTGTTTGTTTGTAACCTAGTGATGTCCGGCCGATAGCGTTGAGTTGTAGTGAATGTGGATACCGGAGTGAACTCCTAAAAGGGTTTATAGCCGATACATGGGTTGAAGCATTCTGATTTGTATGAAACGCTGATAATATATAGGTAAATTTTATCCAATATTATTACTGGGGTTTATCATTCAATATTATCACTGGGGTGAATAAGTATTCTTTCACTGGGGTTTATTATTCAATTGGCATGCGTTCATGATTTGAATTTCTACTAAGCTTAGGAGTGTGCGTGTTTCACAGGTGATAGAGAGCGATTATTGAATTTCAGGAGGCACACAAATATGATCACCTGATCAATCCAAATAGGTATTTTGGTTGAGAACAGATTTACATGCTCCATGCGTATCTCCTGAAATTCAATAATCGCTCTATCCTGTGAAACACGCACACTCCAAAGCTTAGTAGAAATTCAAATCATGAACGCAAGCCAATTGAATAATAAACCCCAGTGAAAGAATTTGAGGCGTTTTTTTTTTCAAGAGCGATTACAATGGTTTATTATTGAATAATAAACCAAAAGTATCGATACTCCGATATATCGGTGGTATCGTCAAGTCCCTAATCATCTAACATATTCTAATTCCTGACTGAATCTGCCATTAAATTGAATAATGATTGAATGAATCGTATCGTTTTTACAGACAACGACGTCGTTTTACTTCTGGTGCGCGCCAGCGAAATTCGCGGCGTCGATTTGAACCAACCGTTCTACCACACGATCCCCACCATCTCGCTGCCTCAAGTCTCCTACCCGACGGAAATCGATTTCGACTCGTCGACGAATTCGATTTATTGGTCCGAATCCCGAGGGAACGACGTCAAAATGAGCACGTTATCTCCCGGAATATCGACCATCATCATCGACACAGGTATTTGATCCGATTTGAATCATTTATTTATTTTAAAAGTACGAGATGAGCAAATATCGTTTACAGGGTTATGCCATGTTTATATTAGCTCCCTTGGAGGGGCCAATTTTAGCAATTCAGCAAAATTAGCAAAGTAGCAAAAAATACGGAAGAAAAACTGTGGTTCGAGAATGAATGGTGACCACGTACCTTGTCGATGGTGAGTCGGGGGTGCGTGGTGGCAAATTTCTGGAGAATATCTCGAAGCAACTTTGTGATAGAATTTCGTATTGCTTGAGTCTAAAGTAGCGGAATTGAAACATTTTCACTTTTGAATGTGGAAAAATTTGTCTCCAAAATCAAAAATTCCACTTGCATTTTGCGTTTTAGACCTTTCTGAACAATTTTGGTTCCGTGTCTGTCTGTGTGTCTTTCTGTCTGTCAGCAAATCCTTGTTACGGGCAAAACTACACAAAGTTATAGTCCGATTTTGATGAAATTTTCAAGATTGTGCGGGTTGGGGTGTAGATGGTCCCCTATAGGTGAAAATAATCTTCCGCGCATGCGCAAACGTGAAATGTTACGCGCATAACTCCGGGAGTTCAACCAATTTCGATGAAATTTTCAGGGTTTGTTCAGTTTGATGTGTAGATGGTCCCCTATGAGTTTCATGACCCCCGGATCAATAGTAGAATCTGCGCTGCAAATTCCTTGCCACAAGCATAACTGAGTTATTGACCGATTTCGATGATATTTTCAGGGATTGTTCGGACTTATTAGGTACATTTTATAGTTTGTTCAATATTTGAACATGCCTACCTTTATTTTCCCAAGTTATGCTCCTGCATAACAATAAATTTACCCTTAATTCAATAACTTCAGTTAATTGACCGAAGTTCTTTAGTCAATAATAATTTTCAATGATCTATACAGTCATGTTATGGATACGTAGTGGCGTGCCACACCCACTTGGCAGATTTTTTTTTAAATTTAATTTAAGGAACCGGAAATTTAGGTGAAAAATCGCACAGTAGGCGAACTTTGCTATTATGAAAACGCTGCAAATTCTTTCACTGGGGTTTATTATTCAACTTGCGTTCATGATTTGAATTTCTACTAAGCTTTGGAGTGTGCGTGTTTCACAGGCGATAGAGCGATTATTGAATTTCAATTCGAACAGGTATGATCAACCGATCAATCCAAATATTTATTTTGGTCGAGAACAGATTCACGTGCTCCATGTACATCCTGAAATTCAATAATCGCCCTATCCTGTGAAACACGCACACTCCAAAGCTTAGTAGAAATTCAAATCATGAACGCGAGCCAATTGAATTATAAACCCCAGTGAAAGTATTTGCAGCGTTTTTCTTATTGAACCTCAATACCTCCCCACAATAAAAACATCTATGATTTATCAAGTCCTTTAGCACTCGTATTGCGTTAAAACTTTCCCAAATCCGAATTTAAACTATATAGCCAAAGGTAGACTGATGTAGAGGAGGCACACAAATATCATCAACTGATCAATCGAAATAGGTATTTTGGTTCAGACCGATTTACGTGCTCTATGCATATCTCCTAAAATTCAATAATCGCTGTATCACTTGTGAAACACGCACACTCCGAAGCTTAGTAGAAATTCACATCATGAACGCAAGCCAATTGAATAATAAGCCCCAGTGAAAGAATACTTATTTACCAATGTAATAATATTGAATAATATTTAGCTATATATTATCAGCGTTTCATGCATATCAGAATGCTTCAACCCGTGTATTGGCTATAAACTTCAAGTATCCACATTGGCTATCACTCCAGTATCCACATTCACTACAACTGGACGCTATCGGCATCACTAGGTTACAAACAAACAATAATAAACCAAAAAACGCCAATGTTGGCACCATAAATCGGGCCATACATCGGGAATGGTTTGACCTACGGACGTGGGGAGGGGCTCATTCGATTCCTCGTGGAAAGTTCTTCAAAAAGAGTACAAATTTAGGCCGCCTTGACTTGTTTTGAGGTTTTCAGGGATTTTACAAAACTTTGACAGCCCTTAAAGGGCACTTTAAATTTGGGCCATTCTCCAAATTCTTGCTTATTCATGTCTGGAAGGTGCAGGACCTTTCCGGTTAGGTTTTCGTCGTGGAAACAATTTTCGGTATGTGCGAGCAACTTTTCTCTACAAGATCCTTTAAATAGTTTGATTTAAATATCGATTAAAATGGGAATATTTTCAATTTATATACCGCCAAAGTCATTCTTTCACCCTGTCCAGATCTGGACCTTGGCAACTTCTCTCATTTTTTCCGACCTCTCACAATTTTTTGATCGATTCGCGATCACGTTTTCCCGATCAATTCATACCTGAATAATCACGAGAAAGGCCAACATATTTTTCGAGCCTCGGTACGATAAATAGGAACAAGAAAGATGTCTGTCCAGAGGTTTTCCGTCATTCTTTCACCTGAACGGTTTTTTCAATTTTTGGCGGACATAACTCCCCTGCACGTGCCCGGTTTTCCCGAATTATCAAGGCACCACTTGTAAACTACGGGCGGTTGACTTTCATAGAATGTTCCAGTCTTCGGAAAGCCGTCCACGCGAACGGAATGGTGTAGTTCTTAGACCGTATTTTTTTCACTCATCATTCTTCAGTCCTCGTTTCTTAACAAAGTTTCAAAGTCTTTCTTTTTTCATTGTTTCGTCCTTGTAGAACTTGAGTAACAGTTTGAATTAATATATCCACTTCACTTAATCAAGGTATTTGTAAACTGGAAAAAAATCGAAAATGATGGAACCGTCATTCTTTCACCTGTCATTCTCTCACCAGTATTATCAAGTCTTTATTAAAATTTAACCAGTATTAAAAGTTTTTATTCCGGTAATTATGGATGCTCGTGTATGCTCCGTTGAAAAATCTTAATCAGGATGGCTCAAAGGAGGCCCCTGAATTTTCGCAGAACCCAATTCGTATTTTTACTTCTCTGAAAAGTTGGGATGCCAATCGGCAAGATTATCGAGAATGGCCCAGTGATTGGGGCACAGGGAAGTCCTTTCACCGCACCTGTTAACTCCATTCTCTCAACTATACGATCCGTTTTTTCTGTTCAATTTTTTTACAGGAATTGAAAATCCTCAAGGCTTCAGCGTCGACTGGATCGCGAAAAACATGTTCGTCTCGTCCTCCGGCCACGGGAAAATCAACATTTTCGCTTGTAACCTTCAAGGCGAGTTCGTCACCAACCTCTACGAGAACAGCAAAACCGACCGCGGCGAGAGAAATACCGATGGCACCTTTGAAGAGGTCAGTGGCGTAAGTTGTTCTGTTCATTTGTGACATCGCAATTTTTCGTCTTATCTTAGCAGATAGCAGGTGCATTGTCATCCAGTGGCTGGGATGTTGAGAGAGAGAGACTGTATCATATGCCAAGTGACCGGGGCAAGAAGCTGGATATCGTTGCCATTAAGCCTGATGGGTCTGCCATAATCCTGGATGTCCAGGTTGTTAGTGGCAGCGTGGACATGGAGCAGACCTGGAGGGCTTAGATAAGTAAATATGATAGAAATGACCTTCGGCAAGCGATATCTGAGCTAAAAGGAGTGGCGCCTAACAACATCAAGGTTATGGCTGCAACCGTGTCATGGCGCGGAGTGTGGTGCGGGAAAAGTGCCACGGAGTTACTCGAGCTGGGCATCTCATCCGGAGTACTTCGTGGTATCACCACCCGCGTCATCCGGGGCTCTTACTTGAACTGGTGGTCATTTTATAGGGGCACTTCCTTTCATCCCTCCCTCCCTCCTCCATCATCCTCAACTTCCCGTATCCCTAGGGCCGGCGTCGGGTAAACCTTGGCGTCCTCCCCACTTTTTTTTTTTATTTAGTTTTTCGTTTTTATATTTTAATGGCGTGCCCCCTCCGTCTTTGAGGGGGGATCTTAAAAAAAAAAAAAAAAAAAAAAAGTGTGTTCACTGCTCCGTGAACCGAGAATTGAGTTTTGTGTAATTGATTGATTAATTCTTTCTCTAAACTTAGTGGAGCCAACTTATTTTTGATACTAATTAATACGAATATATTACAAGTGTTGGTAATTCAGACGCGTACGTGATCCTCTTAAATTGATCTATCATTTACCTTGATCGTTGGTTTTGGACCGCACGTAACTCGGCAAAGGGCCTCCAAGCGGTTGTGAGGCGCACGCAACCGCTAAAATTAAAACTGTTTGAAGTGACCACATCTTGTGCACTGGCGAATAGTGTACAATACTTCTTGCAGTTCAACACCAAAGCCAGAGATTGGCATCTGAGATCAAAAACTTGCCGCGTTTCAAATGCCGAACTTGCTGTGAGTCATCGAGAAGGTGGAGAGCCTCTGAGATCGTGAGCTTGCCCAGCCTTCGTATCTTGTGGCATATTTTTTAACTATCTCATTGGGAGTTCCTGATGGTCTTATGACACCGTTGATCGGAGCTGCCGTTGATTTTTCGAACGTATTTGGATCGGGAGAGTGTAAAGGTAAGTTGTAATGTCAACCGAGCAGGCTTAATCGTTGAGGTGCAGGTTGATCCCTTACACTTTCCGCTCCAAATACGTTTGAAAAAATCAACAGCAACTCCTCAGTTGAAATCAATCCGTTAACATAATATTCAAAAAAGTCTTACACCCCGGCATTTTTTATGAAAAAAAAAAAAAACGGAAGAACGAGTGATCTTGAGGGTTGACGGCATGAGCGGCCCCGCAGGCAGTTCATACATTGGCCCCACTCAGTTCGAGAGGAATCGCGGACAATTCGTTCAAATAAACCCCTTTATGAAGGCTTTGTGAACAGTATTCTCATGTGTTATTACGAGTATTGTTATGGTTCCTATTTTATTCCTGCTATCCTATTATACCTACGTATTCAAAGAATTCTGGCAAAAAATGCTTGCATACGAGTCTGCGACACATTGGGACATTTTCATGTGTTTTCTTATTTTATTTATTACTAGGCAGATCTCACCACCTAGTTACCAAAACAGGACTGTAGTTACCAACATTTGTTTATTGGTATCGCGTGAGCAAGTTTTCGTGACGATTTTTCAATTTATGTGCCAAAGCAAAGACATGAAAACGTCAAAAAATCCTCGCGTTTAGACGGACAAAAAATCCCCGTGTGAAAAATGACAGAAATATCCTATCGTCTAGTTTGCTGGTCTCAAAAACTAAAAAATATCCTACATCAATCCTTTTAGTAAAGTATAGATCAGTTGGAAAAATAGATGCGTTACGTATTCTGTGATTCAGCCCTAGTTTTCCGAAGTTGGGGATTTTTTGTATAGCGAGTTTTCGTCCGGGCTTTTTTGTCAGATTATCGTGCGGGAGCACTTGTACCAGCGGCCCCAGTCGGTCAAGGCCTATATGTACGAGCGGCCCCACGGAAATATGGGAAATGAAACCAACAGCACGAACTCGAAACTTTTTTCATGCGTATAATTTATTGCTCTAAAATGAACACTGTCAAAACATGTAAATAGACAATCACAGTCACATGACTCTCGACCCAAGTAGGTACGTACTTCTCAGTTATTCGATCTGGGCTGGTACTTATACGAAACGATTCGGACATACTTGGCTAGGGTAACCGTTTACCAACGTCATATCTCGATTTCCACGCGAACTTTTCGTTAACAAGGCTACTTCGGGTTCCATCTTCGCTCGGATTTCTTCCAGTCACTGGGTTCAACTGGCCTGCGGGCCCGGCCGAGCGGAGCCGCTCGTACCATTTCTAATTTGTGCCCTTAGACCTTGTGGCGGAATGCTGGAAGTAACCTGGGCTCTATGGGAGATTTTCCCTGGACGGCATGAGCGAGGATGACGTACTATTTTCGTTCCGATTTAATAGAGAACATGTACATTTATTCCAGAAAAACAGCGGATGTACTGGCGGGTAGATGCAAAGCGGTTTACAACGAGGTTACCCCGATGGCGAGTTACTTAGCGATAAGGACGAAAGATACGTTCGTTCGTATCGCATCGGTGGTATCGTAACTTTGTAAAGATACAACGTGGTGTTGCAATACGACCGTTCGTATTGGCGGCGCATGCGCTGCGGCTCGGAAAGTATCGCGTTACATTCGTATCGGTGTTGACGGATCTCCTAGGAACTCTCTATTGACGGCTTCCACCTGATGGTCTCCATGAAGTTTGTTATGTCTCACGTACTGCGGAACATTATCGATTCCCCAAAGCAATTTATCTTCATTGTTTCCAATTTCCAGGTGGCCTTGATCACTTCATTGGCCGTCGACCCTCTGAGAGGGAAAATCTACTGGGTCGAGCACTGGGGAGAGGAGTCCTACGTCATTGAAAGTGCTAATATGGACATGACAGCTAAAAGCACCCTAACATCTTCTGAAAACAACATGGAATTACGAGGAACCGAAAGTGAGTATTAATTTTTAGCACGAAACGAAAAAACATGACACTAGATACACAACTTGAACCCCCAAACTAGAGTTGGGTAGTGAGTGAACTTCTCTTTCAAGTGAACTTGTCCCAAATGACCTGCAGTAGGGAAGACCTGCAGTTCATCACAAGTTTGTGACAGCATGGCTAGGGGGTAGGAAAAGAGAACAATAGATGACTGTCATTTACTGAATTCTGACAGATGACGAAGATAATAGAGTTGACGGTCATGCCACGAGATAGCGGTAGTGGTGGTGACTATCTCAGGATGGAGACGACGAACTGCAGGTCCCATTCATTCACAAAGTGAACTGCAGGTGGTGCATTCATCCACGGAGTGAACTGGTGAACTTCTCCCACTGACCTTGTCTTTGGACTGAGTGACCTGCAGGTCGTCTACTCCCTCAGGTGACCTGGGTTTACACACCTCTATACCCCAAACCTCCGAAAGAGCAGTTTTTTTGTTTTTGCTTTGATTGCAGTAACCAAGTGATGTAGTGAATGTGGATACTGGAGTGAACTCCTAAAAGGGTTTATAGCCAATACACGGGTTGAAGCATTCTGATATTCGTGAAACTAACAAGAACTGCACAGGTGGTTTATGTTTCACAAACCGAGACGTGGTCGGTTTTTCGATTTAAGCTTTCCAAGCAAAGAAAGCCAGGTTCATTCTCAAAAGTAAGACTCTTGGTAGAAGTCGAGAATAGGTGACCCCTTCCTGATAAGTCCATTGCCATATTGACAAACCCGATGTCTCCTATCGATATAGGTCCACAATTTTGATTTATTAGCTCAACTGTTGAAGATAAACTCCTCGGAGAAGCTCTAGGATCCGATCTAAAGACTACCTCAAGGATCATATCTATACTCATTAGGTATCGATATATCTATGGAAAAAACTGGACTACCTGAGCAACAATGTTTTAAATTGATGGAGGTTGACTGTGTGTTGAGAACGTTATCTTCAAACTGATGTGAAATACTTGAAAATAAAATCTGACCGAGTTTTATGTGATATTTGAACTCAACCACAAAAACTCGTAAATGTTATCAATTGATTTGATCACTTTTACTGTTAATAAGATTGCATAGTGGGCAGGTGAAAATGACCAATTACAGTGGTAGGTAATGGATAACCTTTTCTAACAGAAATAGGTATATCATTGTTATTAGATGCTAGGCAACACGATAAATTAACGAAAAAACTATTCAATCCCTCAATTTCATGTAACTATGTGACGGATTTTCGAAGAATTGAATTGACCAAATGAGTAAAGCTTGATCACACAACCAGTGTTCGTAAGAAGAAAATAGGTGAAACTTCAGATCGCTCCCCTGTAAAATTTTCAAATGTTACTTGGTCACTTTTACTTGGAACCCCACGATGTGTTCTGTCTAGTTTGCTTTTCCTGGATGCTTGCTTCGCTCGCATCTCAAAAACAAAGACAGTTTCATGGATACCAGAATGCTTCAACCCGTGTATCAACTATAAACCCTTTTAGGAGTTCACTCCAGTATCCACATTCACTGCATCACTAGGTTACTGCGATCAAAACAAAAACAAAACGCTGCAAATTCTTTCACTGGTGATTATTATTCAATTGGCTTGCGTTCATGATTTGAATTTTCTACTAAACTTTGGAGTGTGCGTGTTTCACAGGTGATAGAGCGATTATTGAATTTCAGGAGGCACACAAATATGATCAACTGAACAATCCAAATAGGTGTTTTGGTTGAGAACTGATTTACGTGCATCTATGCATATCTCCTGAAATTCAATAATTGCTCTATCACCTGTGAAACACGCACACTCCAAAGCTTAGTAGAAATTCAAATCATGAACGCAAGCCAATTGAATAATAAACCCCAGTGAAAGAATTTGCAGCGTTTTCCTGAAATTTTCAGAATGCTTCAACCTGTGTATCGGCTACAAGGCTTTTAAAAGTTCACTCCAGTATCCACATTACTACATCACTACGTCACTAGGTTACTGATATCAACACAAAAACAATAATAAACCAAAATAACGCGAATGTTGGCACCATAAATCGGGCCATAGATCGGGAATGGTTTGACCTACGGAGCTGGGGAGGGGCTCATTCAATTCCTCGTGGAGTGTTCTTCAAAAAGAGTACAAATTTATTCCTTTTTTTGAGGTTTTAGGGATTTTACAAAACTTTGACAACCCTTAAAGGGCACTTTAAATTAAGTGAGAGAGCTGGCTCAAGAATTGGGGCGTCGTCGGACCAAGATGGATTTTTCCTGAAAATTTCAGCTTTTTTGCTCCAGCCGTTTGGGAGAAATTGTGCGTACGGCGGACGGACGGAAATTTTTTTATTGCAGATTCGGATTCTACACCCTGTGAAACGTAAACAATGAAATTTTCAGGGGGGTTAGAATTTTTTTTTCCAGAGAGATTACAATGGTTTATTATTGAATAATAAACCAAAAAGCGCACAGTTGTGTTTGCTTGTATATACCGTTTATCTGCTTCCTTATACAGAAATAATGAACGTTTGTGTAATAATATGCTATAATAATACATTTTTCTTTATGACGTAAAACTCTGTCTTGTTAATTGGTAAAAAATCATCGATGACTTGATTGTTGCAGGTCTATCGATGGATTTCGAAAAGAATCACCTGTACTGGGTGAACGTTGATTCCGCCACGATTCAGTACATGGACCTATCGTCTAGGACATTGACCAAAATCGCTTTGGACTCGTCGGAGAAACCCGAAGCCCTCACGATGTACAACGGGATCCTGTATTTCTTGGACGGAACGACGATCAAGTCCAAAAAAGGCAACGACATGAGTCAAATATTGAGGAATAATACGGAGAATGTGACTTCCATCAAGATTTACAATAAATCGTCTCAGAATGGGACTAATGCATGTGTTACGAACAAAGGGGGTTGTTCACATTTGTGTTTACCTGTATCGCCAACTTCGCGTGTATGTAAGTGTTCTATAGGGTATTTGACGGATCCGAAAGATGAGACCAAGTGCATCGCTAGGGATCAGTTGTTGGTGTATTCTTTGAATTGGGAGATGCGTGGTTTGAATTTGGCTGTGAATGATACCGACGTGGAGGTGTTACCTCCGATATCGCGCGTTTCCATGGCGACGAGTATCGATTACGATCCAGTCGAAGATTATCTGTATTGGGCTGATTCCGATCATGGTACTATAACCAGGGTTAGAAGGGATGGCACGGGTCGAAAAGTTGTCGTCGGCAATCCAGAAAATTCCGATACTTTGGCGATAGAATGGTTGACAGGTTTGGCCGTGGATTGGGTCGCGGGAAATATATACTGGGCCGACCCGAAACAGAAAGTCATCGAAGTAGCACGGTCTAATGGCCTCCACAGGCACGTCGTAGTTCAACGGAATCTGTCTTCACCGAATTCTCTGGCTGTGGATCCATACGCTGGGAAGTTGTTTTGGACTGACGACGGCACTAAACCGCACGTTATTTGTCGTTCGGATCTCGACGGCACGGATGCCGCCCCGATTCAAATCCTGGGCAGCGCCGGTCACGCTGCAGGGTTGACGTTGAACATCGAAGACAAACTCGTGTACTGGTGCGACGCGCGGAGGAATTCCATATATTCCATGAATTACGACGGGCTGAATTTAACTCTGCTTCAGCACGCAGAAGGCTTGAGCCCGTACGCGCTGGCTTACCACGCAGGTATCATCTACTGGATTGATCTCGCTGGAGACAAAGGCAGCATCAAGTCAGCACCTGCCAAACCGAATGCCACAGCGATCACTCTATCCTCCAAACTTGGTAAGTAACTTACGGAATAATTAAAACATGCTTTATGTATAGAAAACAAAAATTTGCCTCGAAAAATAGAAAATAACTTTAATAATTTATTTATTGTTACAACTGATTTAATATACAAACCATCTAGCAACTTAATTTATAATGAAGTAATATCACTTTTTGTGGTTCAGTAGTTCATTATCTAAGACCACTACAAGTCACAAACACTAATTAGCGTCTGGTCACAACTAGGTCCAGCGGCTTGGTCCTCTTGAGTCGCCGTACCTCTTCTCTGTTGTCCAGGGTATAGAGGATTTCGAGATTTTGGTGTCTGTGCAGCCGAATTTCATGATCCGCTGCAATTCTTCTTATCGCGTCTCTCACCATTTCCACTTTGAGGTCGCGGGGGAGATCAGTTGTCCTGAAATTCCAGGGTGCGTTGACAATACTCCTTAAGATTTTATTTTGGAGTGTCTGGATAATGTTGACATTACTGTTGCTCGTGCAGCCCCATAGTTGGCAGCCATAGGCCCAGACGGGTTTAATCATTTGCTGATACAACAGCAATTTGTTATGGGTGGATAGTTGAGATTTCCTACCCAGCAACCAGTTCAGCTTCCTGAGCTTAGCGTTGATCTCTTCTTTTTTCTTTTTGACGTGTTCTTTCCAGCGTAGCTTGGTCCCCAGATATTTAGCAGTATTTGAATACGGAATTTCTTGTGAATTCCTTGTGATTGGGATGTTTTGAATTTTTCGATAAGTGAAGTTTATATGCGTACTTTTTGTTTCATTAAGTTTAATTCGCCATTTGGAGGTCCATTGATAAACTCGGTTCACCGAATCTTGGAGTTTGCTAGACGATTCCTCGACTGTCCTGCCCGTCGTCATAATTGCAGTATCATCAGCAAACGTTGCTATGACAGATTGTTTGTGTAGATGGTCCCTATGAGTTTCATGACCCCCGGATCAATAGTAGCCTCTGGCACCAAAGAAATCCTTGTTTGCGGCACGCCAGCTTTAACTCTGGGAGTGGTGTGACTCATTTCGATGAAATTTTCAGGGATTGTTCGGTTTGATGTGTAGATGGTCCCCTATAGTTTCATGACCCCTGGATCAATAGTAGCCTCTGCGCATGCGCTTAATAATAATGGTCAAGGATACTCTCTGATGGATTCTCCAACTTTACCCGTGAAATTCTACAAAACTTGGTGTTAGAGGGCTTGGGAAACATAAATATTCAAACATCAAAATACGAACCCTATGCGCAAAAGTTAAATCCTTGTTAAAAAAGTTTAAAAGTTTTATTTCGATGAAATTTTCAGGGATTTTTTGCTTTGAGTCTGTAGATGGTCCCTATGATTGTTTTGACTTGCGGATGTAAAAGCCTTTGCGCATCTCCAAAATCAAAAATTCCACTCGCATTTTGCTTTTGACCTTTCTGATGAAATTTTCAGGGATTGTTCGGTTTGATGTGTAGATGGTCCCCTATGAGTTTCATGACCCCTGGATCAATAGTAGCCTCTGCGCATGCGCAAACGTGAAATCCTTGTTAGCATAACTCCGGGAGTTCTTGACCAATTTCAATGAAATTTTCAGGGATTGTTCGGTTTGATGTGTAGATGGTCCCCTATAAGTTTCATGACCCCGGATCAATAGTAGCCTCTGCACATGCGCAAACGTGAAATCCTTGTTACGCGCATAACTCTGGGAGTTCTTGACCGATTTCAATGAAATTTTCAGGGATTGTTCGGATTCAGTGTTTGAGCACATTCATAATCATTCAATTGCAGTTCAAACACTAAGTAAACTAATTGCTAAAGAATTTGTGTTATCATTCGACATGAATTTATGTTACCATTCATAAGTCCCTTAAAACTTGACGTTTTCATATAATAAAATTAATTTTTAAAGCGATGAATGTGTTTTTTAATTTTCTCTCACTCTTATTCGGAAGTTTAAAATTTAGTAAAAACATTTGTTTACATACACAAGAATAAAAACAGATTATTATTATTTTAACTGTAAAGCAATTCCTCTTTAATCATAAAAATTTATGTTCAACATGTCTTTTTATGCTCCTTTCCTTGAAAAAACTGTGACAGCGCCACTTTCTTTCATTTCCACTCTCTGTCACCGATATGCCAGTCACCGATATTTCCTTGTCACTGGAACTGAAGTCACCGATATTTGTAAGTCACCGGATCGCACATGTAATACTTGAAAGGAATTGCTATATCAATTCTACCTTTACTTGATTACGTATTCTTGATATTATTCCCTTTTTTAACCTTATTAATTACTTAGGTTATTTTATATATAGATATATAAGGTTCGAGAAATAATTATACGCAAGGTTTTGGAAATAGATATAGTTATTTATTCAATAAATGTATTTATTGCTCCAAGAACTACTATGGGGCTCCTATTAACCACGATGTGGAAAAGGTTTTGGTATTCCTTTAATATTTTTATTTTTATAAATAGCACCGCAGGTGGTATTAGGTAAGGAGTTCGGTTAATAGGATGGATCTGGGATATTAATATCAATTTGATTCAAATACAGAAATTGAAAGAACGGATTACCTGGTCTGATGAGAGCTGGGTAGAAAGTGGTAAGGAGAGGGGCTTGTCGCAAGTTTTCGTTATCTCTCCTTCCCCCCAGTCACTCCTCGCCTCTCCTCTCGCGATTGTTCCGCTGATAGCCGATAGATGGTGTCGGCTATCACATCTGGGATATTAATATCAATTTGATTCAAATACAGAAATTGAAAGAACGGATTACCTGGTCTGATGAGAGCTGGGTAGAAAGTGGTAAGGAGAGGGGCTTGTCGCAAGTTTTCGTTATCTCTCCTTCCCCCCCAGTCACTCCTCGCCTCTCCTCTCGCGATTGTTCCGCTGATAGCCGATAGATGGTGTCGGCTATCACACACATCTCTACTGCGCGACAGTGTCGGTACTCCGAAGATGGGCACGCGGAATTCAGAAAGAATAATGTTTTCTTCGTAGAATTTATCTATTTGTTTATTTTCAGGGGATTCGTTGAAGGATTTGACCGTCATATCGAAGCTCCACCCGCCGTATAGGACGAACCCTTGCGAGCCCGGCAAACACCAATGCGCGCAACTTTGCCTCTTCGACGGCACTGAGCCAGTGTGCCGATGCTCTCACGGTTTACCAAACGGCGGATCCTGCGCTCCTCCCAAGGCGTTTTTGGCTTATTCCCTCGTCGATCGGATCGATACGGTCAACCTCGTCGGGGACATGGACCACAACCCGCCGCTGCCCTCGATCTCCTCGGAGCTGTTCATGAGGAACGCCATAGGTTCGAAGATCTTTCTATTACTGTTCATAAACTTTTCAAGAACTTACAGCCATACATTCACAGATTCATTTATCACTCTCCAGTGTTGGGCATTAGCTCACTAATTTATTAGCTAGCTAATTTTTCAACTAATAGATAAATTAGCTATTAGCTTTTTTTATAGCTAAACGAATAATTTAGCTATTAGCTATTGAGGAACAGCTAAATTTTACGACTAAATTAGCTATTAGTCGAAACGTAATAGCTAACAGCTAATTATCTGCGGTATTTAGCTGTCAGGAGCAGCTAAAGCGGTTAGCGTTAGCTGTGGATGACAACTAATAGCTAATAGCTAATTTTGACGAAAAATTGTATTTCTCCACAAAAACAGCTAGTACCTAGTTGAGCTAACCAGTCAAGTTTTAGCAGGCAACAGCATTTTAGCTTTGGAATATTTTTTCGAATGAATTGTACCGTTATGCCACAAAACCAATTGACATTCCCTTTTCTCTGGCCACAAAATCGAATCTTGCCAGCAATTTCGGGTAAATTTTATTGAAACATAGGTACGACGTCTTGCTTTGTTAGATAGGTATTAGTAATAGGGTATTACTAGAAAAACAGTAGTACATAAGCCTATAACAGTAGTACATAAGCCTATTACTATAAAAACAGTAGTACATAAGCCTGTAACGCCGAAAAGATTACAAAACTTGAATTTATTGCTTGGATGCCCTCTTACAGGCTGTTTGTGTGGAGAAATACAATTTTTCGTCAAAATTAGCTATTAGCTATTAGTTGTCAGCCACAGCTAACGCTAACCGCTTTAGAGGCTCCTGACAGCTAAATACCGCAGATAATTAGCTGTTAGCTATTACATTACGACTAATAGCTAATTTAGTAGTAAAATTTATCTGTTACTCAATAGCTAATAGCTAAATATTTAGTTGTTATCTTCAGCTAACTAATTTTTGCCCAACTCTGTCTGTCACTCTCCCTTGAAAAATAACTGACAGATGGGCAACCTACAAGGTATAGAATAGAATACGAATTTATTGAAAGAAAAAATGTATACATGTAATAGGGTGTTTGAAGACAAACGGTTTTTTTTAACGCTGCAAATTCTTTCACTTTTCCATTAATTTCTACTAAGCTTTGGAGTGTGCGTGTTTCACAGGTGATAGAGCGATAATTGAATTTCAGGAGATATGCATAGAGCACGTAAATCTATTCTCAACCAAAATACCTATTTGATCATATTTGTGTGCCTCCTGAAATTCAATAATCGCTCTATCATTTGTGAAAAACGCACACTCCAAAGCTTAGTAGAAATTCAAATCGTGAATGCAAGCCAAATGAATAAAATTGAATAATAAACCCCAGTTATTAAATTTGTAATTGCTTTGTCCTCAGAAAATATTGAACTATTTTGGTCACATTTTGGTTTATTATTCAATAATAAACCATTGTAATCGCTCTTGAAAAAAAAAAAAAAAAATTCTAACCCCCCTGAAAATTTCATGGTTTACGTTTCAAAGGGTGTAGAATCCGAATCTGCAATAAAAATTTTTCCGTTCGTACACCGTACGCACGATTTCTCCCAAACGGCTGAAGCAAAAAAGCTGAAATTTTCAGGAAAAATCCATATTGGTCCGACAACGCCCCAATTCTTTAGCCAGCTCTCTCACTTAATTTAAAGTGCCCTTTACGGGTTGTCAAAAGTTTTGTAAAATTCCTAAAAACCTCAAAAAAAGTCAAGGTGGCCTAAATTTGGACTCTTTTTGAAGAACTTTCGACGAGGAATCGAATGAGCCTCTCCCCAGGTCCGTAGCTCAAACCATTCCCGATGTATGGCCCGATTTATGGTGCCAACATTCGCGTTATTTTGGTTTATTATTGTTTTTGTTTTGATATCAGTAACCTAGTGATGTAGTAATGTGGATACTGGAGTGAACTCCTAAAAGGCTTTGTAGCCAATACACGGATTGAAGCATTCTGATATGCTTGAAACGCTGCAAATTCTTTCACTGGGGTTCATTATTCAATTGGCTTGCGTTCATGATTTGAATTTCTACTAAGCTTTGGAGTGTGCGTGTTTCACAGTGATAGAGCGATTATTGAATTTCAGGAGGCACACAAATATGATCAACTGATCAATCCAAATAGGTATTTTGGTTGAGAACAGATTTACGTGCTCTATGCATATCTCCTGAATTTGCAGCGTTTTGAAGAAGAAAGTGCCTTGTAATGAAATACTTAGAAATTTGGAAATTTATTTGTGGGACGGTGAGAATTTCTGTTTCTTCGTGTGCCCTTTCAGCGTTGAACCTTCCTTGAAAGGGACGTACCCCTAAAAACCATACAATTCGCAGTACATTTAGAGGCACACGCGCCTAAAAAGTAGGAAATCCTCGTTAATACAGTGGGATGTTTGCCAAATGAGGCGGGTCAAAAATTTTCCTGCCAAAAGCAGGGAACGAAACCAAGGACCTGGGGTTGTGAGTCCCACACAAAATCCCTTCTAATTTGTTTACTTATTGCGAAGACGGATGTTGGCAGCATAAGATCATGCCATACATCGGGAATGGTTTGACCTACAGACCTGGGGAGGGGCTCATTCGATTCCCGTGGAGTGTTCTTCAAAAAAAGTACAAATTTAGGCCGCCTTGACTTTTTTTTTTTTTAGGTTTTTAGGGATTTAACAAAACTTTGACAGCCCTTAAAGGGCACTTTAAATTGAATGAGAGCTGGCTAAAGAATTTGGGCGTTGTTGGACCAACATGGATTTTTCCTGGAAATTTCAGATTTTTTGCTCCAGCCGTTTGGGAGAAATCGTGCGTAAGATAGTGGCCACAGTTAAGAATTTTTTCCTTTAGTTTTGACAATTGTGGGCCAACAGTAGTACTGACTTTCTTCAGGACTCATTTAGAATATAGCCCGACTCTTCCCTAACATATCCATTGCCTAAAACTATCAAAAGAACAATTTTTTCTATTTTTTATTAATTTTTTCTCACACCTTTATTTTGATCTAGTAGTGGCCACATCAAATTACGAAATTTCCAGTAGTGGCCACTTGCATGTCTCAGTAGTGGCCACTTGACATTTTGCCCTCCTTACGTGTTTAATATCATTAAATTCAATACCAGATGAACAAAATTGATTCTATCCAGTAGAAGCTCTAGGATACAGCCCAACAAACGAGGAAACTAGGGACGGTCATATTGAGAAGTTTACCACAATTTCCAATGATGCTCAGCGCACTCCTAGTTCAACCTCTGACTACAAGATGACATGAGCTGTACCTCCTGCAAGTTTGAAGCCACTAGGAGACCGGGAATCCTTATTTCTCAAATATAAACTTTAAAATGGCCACTACTGGAGCAGTGGCCACTACCGGTGCCGTTACCTTACGGCGGATGGATGGAAAAATTGTTGAATAATAAACCAAGATGTAGTTGTTTTCATTTCAACAAAATTGTTGTTATTGGTATAGGGAGCGGTGCTATATGAAGAAGTCTGAAAAGATTGAAAAACTATGGGCCCCGGGGTGTGAGAATTTTCGTTTAGCTATGATCCATTGATGATTGATTTATGAATGATTTTTTTTTTTTTTTTTAATTTATTTTAATTACAATCAAGTCAGTTTCAACAACTTATTAGTAACTTATTTCTAGTATCATAATTTAATATTCAGTCCTCTTGTACATAACAGGAGTTCCTTTTGTTCTAATAATAATAATAGTTTGTTCGCACTTCACTCGCGATAAGTCTTTATACGTCAAGTGTCAGTTCGAACGGCTTTCTTCTTTTTAGTCTTCGAAATAGGTTGTCAATGTCTAGGAGATGGACGGCCTCTGCGTTGACGTGACCCTTTAGCCGTTCAGAGTGTTTAACGGCGAATTTCCGTATTGTGGCAGCGACACTCTCGATCTTCAAATCATTATGAAGGTTGTCGTTCCGAATGTACCAAGGTGCATCGACGATGTTCCTTAATACTTGGTTCTGGAATGTTTGTACAATCTTGATGTTGCTATTAGCAGTGCAGCCCCACAACTGCACACCATAGGTCCACACAGGTTTTAGGACTTGTACAACATGAGCTTATTAGACGTTGACAGCTGTGAGTGTCTGCCCATGAGCCAGTACATTTTTGGATACCTAATATCAAGCTCCTTCCGCTTTTTCTTGACATGCTCTTTCCATTTCAATTTGGCATCAAGCGTCATCCCAAGGTACTTTGCTTGGTTAGAGTAAGGGATGGTCTTTCCGTCCAGTATGACAGGTATGTATTTAACCTTTTTATAGGTAAAGTCTACATGTATTGACTTTGCCTCGTTCATTTTAATTTTCCACTTCTTCGCCCATCCGTGGATTTTTACTAAAGATTTGTTGAGCTTAGAAACTGATTCAACAGTATCTTCTGCAACTGCCAATACTGCAGTGTCATCAGCAAATGTAGCTGTTGTATTTTGTTCTATTTCTGGTAAGTCACTAGTATATATAAGGTATAATACTGGCCCTAACACACTGCCTTGAGGAACTCCAGCTTTAATCTCTTGCAAATCAGAGTAGGCATCCTCTTGTCTAATACGGAAGTATCGATCAGTTAAGTAAGAAGCTAATATCCGTGAATAACATGATGGTAA
The DNA here is from genome assembly GCA_031894815.1 of Creontiades dilutus. NCBI lineage: Eukaryota > Metazoa > Arthropoda > Insecta > Hemiptera > Miridae > Creontiades > Creontiades dilutus. The sequence goes on from JAVIWC010001491.1 coordinate 22,082, forward strand.
CCATTTTCTCAATTTGAATTTGAGTCCTTCGTGCCATACTTTATCGAATGCTTGGGACACATCTAAAAATATGGCAGAACAAACTTATGAATGATTGATCGATCTTTAATCCATTTTTCTTCCGCCAGGCCTGACGTTCGATTATCTCGCGGAAACCATTTTCTACTCTGACATCCAGAAAGGTTCCATCAACGCTGTTCACTTCAACGGCACCAATCACCGGATCATAGCGGAACGGCAAGGCTCCGTCGAGGGTCTGGCCTACGGAGCTATCGAAAATTCCTTGTACTGGACGTGTAACAACATCGCTACTATATTCAAGGTTTGATTTCTACCGATTTCTTAAATTCCAGCCCAATCAATCAATCACAAACATGTTTTATTAACACGGTCAGAGTGGTCAATAGTATTGCAGTTAGGCAATGTCAGCTAATATTCAAGGGTTTTCTCCTAACTCCTTGTACTGGACGTGTAACAACATCGCTACTATATTCAAGGTATGATTGCTACCGATTTCTTAAATGCCAGCCCAATCAATCAAAAACTTGTTTTAGGAACACAGTCAGAGTGGTCAAAATGGTGGGAAAAGTGGGAATTAATAAATTCGTAGCACCGAATCTCATTTTAATTGCATTTCAATTCGTTATAAAATTAACCACACACGGTTCATGTGAAATGCCCTACGGAGCTCCCCTGTCAACAAAAAATCTAAAAGGAAAGGAATAGTCTTGGTTTTAAACTAGAAGAAAAACTAAATACAAAACTCGAAGAAAGAAAAAGAAAAAACGTCTGCCAAGTGGGTGTGGCACATAGCTTCCTCGTATCCATAACATGACTGTATAGATCATTGAAAATTATTATTGACTAAGAAGAGTTCAATGGGGTGAAGGGGTTGGTCTTTTTGGGAGAGGTTGTTGCTAAATTTTATAAATGCTTGTGAAAACTCTTTGAATGTCAACTGGACCCACATGTATCAACCAGGAGAAGATGAGCTTTTTGTAGGATGACCTGGTGAAATTATGAGGCTGACGAATTTCGGGCGTGACGTGTCGTAACAAGAGCGGTAGGGAGAAATAGATATGCTTGTTGGTGCTAAACAGCCGGGAGGAGATCGCTGGAATAACAGATTGGGTGGATGGTCGAACCAAGTACCCATGCTGCTTCTGAGGAATATAGAAGCATCCAGGATGCTTTTGGTAAAAAGCTAGCGTAGCTTTTAAATATAGCTGGTTGACAGTGAAAACTGTGGCTTCATTAAAGAGGTCAACCGATGGGTAGCGAGGGCACTTGCGCAAAATAACTTTCAGGACTTTTGCGTCACGCGCAGTGGATTGAGGATGGTATCTGCTGCAGATCCCCAAGCTATGATGCTTGAAGTAAAGAACACTCTGCACCAAATTTGGTAGATTAACCTCAACTGCTTGAAGGGTAAAAATTGCCGAAGAGGGAAGAATAAGTAGATGAACTTCCGCAATCTCTTGACCAGTTCTGATACCTGTAGCTCCCATTGTAGATCATCATCAAGAGTAACGTCAAGGTATCTAGCGTTCCAAGGCTGCAAGTGACAGCATCCAAGCTGTTGTACGAATGAATTGTCACCGTGTTCACAATATCATCCTTGTCACTGGAACGGGAGAACAGCAAGCTTCAGTGAGTGTTCCGAGAGCCATTGATAAAGAATATTTGAGGAGTTTTTCCAAAAGGGGATCTATCCAATTCTGACTTTTGTTTGTAAATTGAGAAAAATGTTTCACGGCTTATTCGATGAACTTAGCGCCTTACAACTTATTTCAGTTATTATTCATTGGGCAGGTAACTTATTCTAGAAATTTGAAGATATTCTGTCAAAAGCGTTAGCAGACAGCGCCATTTTTAATCTGGATACATGCCTTTTTGGTAACAAAATTGGATTCAACCCCTTTTGGGGTAAAACTCACTCTAGCAGATCGTCGCTGTTTATTAAAAAATGTCCTGGTTTTTCTACGAGTATGCCTCACAATTCTGGATTTTTGGAAGGAAACTAGCTGTTACAGTCATTCCACATTTTGAAATGCAGCCCATACCGATTTGATTTTTTCCTTTTTTGTACAGAATAAAATCTTTGTGTTGAAATTTTAAAATTTTGTGTAGAAAAATTACACAAACACTGTAAAATTACACAAACCGACACTGTAAAAATATCGAAGCCGACTGTAAACAACCTTCGATCTTCGATCACATTACCCTGAAAAAACCAGGGTTGCTCCACTCACACCTGTTGATATTTCCCACAAGCAACATCAAAAAATGTCGAACAGCTAGGTAAAAATCATTCCAGCTACATTGGTAACACTGCTCAAACTTCAAAACGAACTTTGAACTAGGAAAACAACATGGAATCATGAATCGCTCCGTCATTGCTCAGCTGACGGCCCGCCGAAATGGCTAACGCAGTACCCAAGAAAGATGACAACGCCATCTATCGACAAGGTTGAGCACCTACTTTTCCAGGTACCCTCAGCCAGTCCTTCCCTCAAGCGGATAGACTTTGAATGATATTTGAATTTTTGGTGGGAACTCCCATTTTGGATACACACCCTTTTGAGATGAAAACGATAAAGCGGGCTTACTAAGAATGGGGGATACGTTCCATTTTGGAGTACAACAATCAGGTTAGAACAACGAGAAGGATACATGCCTTTTTGGGGGGAAACTGATTTTTAGCTTCCATTTACAGTGTGATACAAACCGATTTGTTTAGCAATCGATATTAGTACCCATGTGACTCAGGGTAAAGAACCTGAAAATGCAAAAAAATCAAAATCGTCCAAAAGTGGATAGATGCCGTTTTGGGGAGAAACTCCTCATTCATGTTGCTGTTGGCCTTACTGAAAGCCTCATTGAGTCTGCCTGACATAAAACAGCAGTATCGTCTGCGAATAGGTAAAGCGAGCCTTCTGTTTTTACATCTGTTATACCGTCAATAAATAATAGAAATAGTACTGGCCCAAGTGTGCCTGAACCACACCATACTGGAAACTGTGAGGACGCAAAGTTGTACGCTGACCAATGCTGATAAACAGTTTGCTGATAACTTTGAACTTCTTATCGGAAAGCTTAAAATGACTAATGTTATGGCTGCCGCAACACCAATACTCCTCCCTTGGTTGTGATTGCATCAATTAAAACCATTGTCTTAGTTTTCAAAGTTATTGAGATAAATACAAACACATAGTTTTCATCGTTTTTCATAATTATTGACATAAATGCAAACTTCGTAGGTATTTATCTTGAGCGTGAGGTAAATGGGTACTGATTGTTGAGTGTGCTGGAGTCAAAAATATGCTTGTTGTTCCTCCGTCGAATTTGCATCAGTCATGTAGAATCACCTCACGATTGATTCATTTTCCAGATGTCGCTGTCTTCGACGAATTCAACGCCAGAGACCGTCATCAAACTCCTGCCTCTAGACAAACCGAGGGGCATTGCCGTTGACGTGTGCGACTCCCGATTGTACTGGACGAATTGGAACAATCAGCATCCTTCCATACAGAGATCATTCACCAACGGCCGTCTAATGGAGGCCATCATCACCACGGATATCCGCATGCCGAACGCCATAGCCCTGGACGACCTGTCGCAGAAACTGTTCTGGGCCGACGCGAGATTGGACAAGATCGAACGGTGCGAACTCGACGGCACCGATAGAGTGGTATGTTGTCAATCAATCAATCAATTTTTTTGCATAAAATCAATAAATTGCTAGGAGCTGTGATACATGCGAAGGGTGGCCCACTTAAGAGTGGAAATCCAGCTAGAGGTGAGTTCGACGACTAATTTGTGACAAAAATTGCGTCTTAGAAATGATTCTGTAGAATGAATGAATGAATGAATGAATGAATAATGTATTTCCGCCATATTTACATTTATAAAAAAATTAAATCATGATCTGTCATGGAAACTACCCCCCTCATAGATCAGTGATCCGTGCCAAGGGGGGGAGTTGCACGAGTGAATTGCTATATTATAATTGCATGAAAGGTACTCAATTTATCTACAATAATTTCATCAGCAACTAGGTTATTGTATGCCTAGTTACCTACTATTAAAAGAAAAACAGAAAGATAAGATAATGTAAAAAAAATTAAATGTCATTAAACAGTATAAATACTGCTCATCATGGCATCGCATTCCGAGGAAGTGGCAGCTACGAGGTACGAGAAGACGGTCTTTTTGTATACGGATCTGCTGACGGAACGAGGGCGGGCTAGAAAGGCCGGTACTGTCCGCAAGATGAATGGCAAGGTGTGATACAAATGGCGAGACGTAGATATTAATCGGCTAGGTGGGATGGGTATCACTGCTTGGGTAGTAACGGGTTCTCTGTTCGGATAAGTTCGGCTCGTTAGTATCCAATATTTCGGGATGTTTCTGGAAATATAACAGAGCGTGCTTTATGTAGAGGTTTCATTTCTAAGTTATTCACAATTTTCACGTTTTCTAAGTTATTCTAAGTTATTCACGTTTTTGACTTTCCATCTCAAAAGCAGCCATAACTCCCTAATTTCCCAAATAAGTTCGAATCTGAGGATACCGTTGAAAAGAGCATCAACCCATTACTGATCGACATTTTGGTTTATTAATCAATAATAAACCATTGTAATCGCTCTTGAAAAAAAATTCTAACCCCTCCTGAAAATTTCATGGTTTACGTTCCAAAGGGTGTAGAATCCAAATCTGCAATAAAAATTTTTCCGTCCGTCCGCCGTACGCACGATTTCTCCCGAACGGCTGGAGCAACAAATCTGAAATTTTCAGGAAAAATCAATATTGGTCCGACAACGCCCCAATTCTTAAGGCACCCGATTTAAAGTGCCTCTTAAGGGTTGTCAAAGTTTTGTAAAATCCCTGAAAACCTCAAAACAAGTCGAAGCAGCCTAAATATGGACTTTTTTTTAAGAACTTTCCATGAGGAATCGAATGAGCCCCTCCCCTGGTCCGTAGCTCAAACCATTCCCGAAGTATGGCATGATCTTATGCTGCATGAAACGCTGCTAATTCTTTCTTTCTTCTGGGGTTTATTATTCAACTTCATTCATTTGGCTTGCATTCATGATTTTAATTTCTACTAAGCTTCGGAGTGTGCGTGTTTCACAGGTGATAGAGCGATTATTGAATTTCAGGAGATATGTATAGAGCACGTAAATCGGCTCTCAACCAAAATCCCTATTTGGATTGATCAGTTGATCATATTTGTGTGCATCCTGAA
>JAVIWC010001492.1:0-282166 GCA_031894815.1 Creontiades dilutus
GGGCAAAAAACAGCAAATTAAAATACACACTAAAACATAAAGAAGCCCACTGAAAAGAATAATAATTAAAAAATAAAATAATAAAATAAATAAAAAGTTTATTCTTTTTACTCCTTATTGGGGGTTAATTCATAGTTATTTATTCTTAATTTTCGATAAAAATAATGTTTGGCGTTAGCTAATAAAAAGTATCGAGTAAAAAACTTACCGTATGAAAAAAACGAGAAAAACATATTGAAAAAACGATCTGGTGGACGGCGAAGGCTTGGTTACAAACTTAGGATCTTTCACTACGCTGAGGCTGAAAGGGAACTGGCTTCGAGTCGGCTGGACGTGTTGAGGTTGATCTGAATACGGGAAGCGAGGTGTCGACAGGTAGTCGACGTCCGCCGGGGAAGAGATCTCATTTGTCGACTACGTGTCGACAGCCGCAGTGAAAGTGTTAAGGGTTGTCGAAGTTTTGTAAAATCCCTTAAAACCTCAAAAGAAATCAAGGCGGCCTAAATGCGGACTTTTTTTGAAGAACACCATGATGAATCGAATGAGCTCCTCCCCATTTGCGTTTTTTTTGTTTTTGTTTCGATATCATATTGAACAATATGATAGCAGTAACGTAGTGATATAGTAATGTGGATACTGGAGTGAACTCCTAAAAGGGTTTATAGCCGATACACAGGTTGAAGCATTCTGATATGCATGAAACGCTGCAAATTCTTTCACTGGGGTTTATTATTCAATCGGCTTGACCATTTCGGTTGAGAACAGATTTACGTGCTCTATGCATATCTCCTGAAATTCAATAATCGCTTTATCACCTGTGAAACAAGCACACTCCAAAGCTTAGTGGAAATTCAAATCATGAACGCAAGCCAATTCAGTAATAAACCCCAGTGAAAGAATTTGCAGCGTTTTTTATGCAATTGCATACCCTTATCGCTTCGTGTTCATTCCAAGATCATTGTTTATGTTGACTTCAGGAGGTGCCCAGTATCAAACTGTATACTGCACATTCGAACTATAGATGCTCATTCTTGCATATTCGAACCTATGTTTTTTGTTTCTGTATTAACATAACCCACCTCTCTCTTCCAACTCAATTTCTCTCACTAAATTACACAACCCTTCCCTACTATTTTTCCCAAAGAATCTTATTAAAAATGGAATCAACAAGCGCCCCCCCCCCCCCCCCATCCATTACTTACGGCTTTACTTCTAATAATAGATTTTTCTTCCAATAAATTTTGATTATTCATTGGTATGGACAGTGCCCTGTTGATCATACTTTGGAAAGCTGCACGTTTATGTGCTAAAGGATGATTTAAATTGCTACGAATACTTATATTACTGTACGTATTTTTTCTATAAATGGAAAAATCATGCTTTTTGTTAATCAATGAGATGGAAAAATCAAGAAAATTTAACTCATTTCCACCCAGTTCAATGGTGCGTTTGATGAAATGATCCAAATTGTTGTTTTCTCCTGAAAGGAATTTAGTTGTCCCTCGGTTTCTTTCCATAAAATAATTATGGCATCTACGTATCTATATCAATACAAACTTGATTTAAATTTTTGAAAGACATGTTTTTCAAGATTATCCATGTAAATATCCGCAAGCAAAGGATATAGTGGAGAACCCATCGCTACCCTAGGTTGAGTATAGTATTCACCCTCCAATAAAAAATAATTCTGATCCATACGAACAGACATCAACGAACAGAATTCATTCTTTCCAAAAACATCGAGATTGGATCATGGATAAGCCCATTAACAGCATCTTTGCCCAAATGTAAATCGACATTGGCAAACGGCTCACCACAGCAAAAGAAGCAAGATTGGCATTTGAGTTTTTCGGTTTTTTTTTTTAAATTCAATTTTGGACTTTTGTCCAGCTACATTCACTAAATGCCCCACTGCGCGCCGGTGTCTAGTTGATTTTCTGTTCACCACAACCAGAATAAATTTAATTTGGTATCTTTAGGTCAATTCTATGTTTGCATCCCTTTTGCAGAAACTAATTTATAGTTTAAAACAGGGGTTCTCATCCTTTTAGTAACCACGTACCAATTGAAATTTTCAGAGATTTTGACGTACCACCTTTTATTTATATATATTTTTATTTATTTACAATATATAGGTAATTGTATATAATTTACATTTGTTCATGTTTAGGAAAATAAAAATGAATTCTACAAATGTATATATACACATAGAACTTACTTGGATACTAAATAAAATGTACCATACATTTAAAAAAAAAAAAACGTCTGTCAAGTGGGTGTGGCACATAGCTTCCTCGTATCCTTAACATGACTGTATAGATCATTGAAAATTATTATTGACTAAAGAACTTCGTTTAATTAGGCGAAGTAAATATTGAATTACGGTAAATTTATTTTAACTTGAGAAAAATCCCTGAAAATTTCATCGAGATCAGTCATGAACTCCTGGAGTTATGCGTGTATCAAGGATTTCACGTTTGCGGATGCGCAAAGGCTACTATTGATCTGGGGGTCATGAAACTTATAGGTGACCATCTACACCCCAACCCGCACAATCCCTGAAAATTTCATCAAAATCGGACTATAACTTCGTGTAGTTTTGCCCGTAACAAGGGATTTGCTGACAGACAGACACACGAAACCAAAATTGTTCAGAAAGGTCTAAAACGCAAAATCCGAGTGGAATTTTTGATTTTGGAGACAAAATTTTTTTCATATTCCGAAAGTGAAAACAATGCTTCCGCTACCTTGGTAGACTCGGAAGCAAAATCTTGAATCATTTAATTTAAATTTAAACAAATTCTAATGAGCTCGCTGTTGTTGTTTGTTCGTGACCAAATTTTCAATTGAACTCAACTTGATTAAATAATGTTATTCACATTCAAATTTTTTATTGTTATTATTAATATATGACTGCGTACCACCTGAAATGTCCCCACCTACCATCTGGTTGAGAACCGCTGGTCTATATATATATGTTTGAAGGAGCAGAGCTACAGTACCATCAAGACCGGGAGGTCGTGCGGGTACTGTATAACCTGGCGCCGTCCTTGTATTGCATGTTGATTTAGTCATTCAAAAACTGGCCGTCAACAGTAATATGTCTGCTTGGAGAAACCTATCCACAGCTCTGCGGTGTTGGCAACAAGGTGGTTTTATGTGTTCCTCTGGTTGCAAGGCGATTTTCACTGCATTCGAGGACGTTGATTATTTTTCTTCTGTAAAAGTCATAGGTTCTCGAGGTAAACGAGTGGGTGATCGAAGTGAGCTCATGTGATATAAGAGGAGATATCTCTCAACTAAAAATTTCGCCACTAGTGTTACTTCGAAAATTTCTAGATCCTGATGTCTGAATATCACAATCAGTTGATTTTTACCCTTTCTTAGGATTGAAAGGATCGAATGCCCTGAACCACAAGGGTGTTTTGATGCACACCCCTACATGCGTCCCGAACAATGTGATTCGAAATTGCCTGCCTCAAAACTGACAAAGGTGAAGAGCCAAAACCACGACCTAATGCTCCTGGACCCCTCCAACTCCTCGGTTCTTTCAGAAGATGTAGCTTACAACAACAATACACCTAACAGTACACTTAACAATTATGTTGATTCACTCGTTCAGAAACTTCTCAGTCAGTTGATTTCGATGTTTAGGATTGAAAGGAACTGATGATAGGCCTAGACTACAAGAGTGTTTTTACTATATTCAAGGACGTTGACGTTATTCTCGAGGTAAGTCATAGGTTCTCGAGGTCGAGCTAGCAGATAAACGTTGAACGATCAAAGTGGTCTCATTTGATTAATCTAAGCTATATCTTCCAACTAAAAATTTCACCACTAGTGCTACTTCGGAGTTTACTTTTCGTCATGTCTTGAGTATCTCAGTCAGTTGATTTCCCTGTTAATATTGAAAGGAACTGATGACTAGCCCTAGAGCAGCGGTTCTCAACCTGGTTTGTTGTTGTAAGCTACATTTTCTGAAAGAACCGAGGAGTTGAAGGGATGGTTTGGTCGTGGTGGTTTGGCTCTTACCTTTGTCAGTTTCAAGGCAGGCAATTTCGAATCACATTGTTCAGGACGCATGTAGGGGTGTGCATCAAAACACCCTTGTGGTTCAGGGCATTCGATCCTTTCAATCCTAAGAAAGGGTAAAAATCAACTGATTGTGATATTCAGACATGAGAGCCTATGACTTTGACAGACGAAAAATAATCAACGTCCTTGAATGCAGTGAAAATCGCCTTGCAACCAGAGAAACACATAAAACCATCTTGTTGCCAACACCGCAGAGCTGTGGATAGGTTTCTCCAAGCAGACATATTACTGATGACGGCCACTTTTTGAATAACTAAATCAACGTAATTGTTAAGGAGCAAATTAAGGACGGCGCCAGGTTATACAGTACCCGCACGACCCCCCCGGTCTTGATGGTACTGTAGCTCTGCTCCTTCAAATAACAGGGTGATTCCCTCGAGGTGTACGAAAATTTTTTGGGTAAAACTAGACCGAAAATGGAGCAAAACGCCGCCAGCTGCACTGTTCTATCTAACCCGTTCCGTGGATATGATGTTTCAAAGATTTTTTTCGAGGAAATCACGTTTTTTCCCATAAAAGCTGTATTATGTGCACTTTGCTCCAATGTTTTTCAATGTTTTAGTACATTTTCGGATTCAGCATCAAATTTCCAATAAGATGGTGGTACAAGTTACCATAGAAATCACTAACTTTGCATTGAATGAACAGCTCAAACTTTAACTTATGTAGGAAAGTTACATTTTCTTATTTTTCATTATCGCTCATCAATTCACTAAAAGACCACCCACAAAACTGCAAATTCCATAAAAAGTAGCGCATTTAACCAGCTTTCGAATGATATAGTCACATTCATGATTTTGGTACGATTTCGTTGAGAAATTTACATTTTAAATCCGAAAACATGGTGCACTATTTTGGTATGAAAACTAGGTACCTACTTAGTAGATGAATTACAGGTACTGTTTGGAAAAATTTGGTACCTAAAATCATAAATGTAAGAAAAATCATATCTCCGGAACGGGTTGAGATAGAACAGTTTGTCTGCCATAACAGAAAAGAAAACGATGGATTTGTTTTTTGTTGAATCTGATTTGTTGTTTTGTTTGATTTGTTGATTATTTAATGGATCTGTTCTTTGTTGAATGTTCTGCGTAATTTTTGACAATTTCACTGAAATGAACTCCGCTTGCCGTACCTCCTTCAGACAGCGATGTAGTGACCAATCGCCGCATTTCAGAGATTTTAAATAAACGTAAACGAGATTTATCGAGTGATAATCCGTGAGGAACAATGATTTCGTGGAGCTTTGAGCTCAACTTCCCGAGTTGTCGGCAACACGATGTGAGGGGGTGCCAGCCCCACATGGCGCGCCTCGTCCTTTTCCGGGTTACGAAACCCGGCGCCCACAGAAGTTACCCAACTCGGAAAAGCTGTTCAAGGGTCGAACGGATGGAGTTACCCGTCGAAGAAAATCTAACCGCTCCGGCGACGTAATTAGCAGGAAAACTGTTCTCCTTCCGGGTGTTATGACTTCGCGATACCATCCGAAGTCGGTTTTCGAGAGAAATAAGACAATTATCGTCTATCTTAATCGAAGGCCACACGAGCTGCAGTCAAATTAACATTACGTAACTTGATTCTCACAATATCACATCATATCACGTGTCTCACAAACAAATTAAGAGAGGAGACAACTACCTCCTTTCCTCCTCTTCCACCTCCATTACAATGTTCATGGGATCTCCCTTCTTTCTTCATACTATTCCCTACACTTTTGGTTTATTATTCAATAATAAACCATTGTAACCGTTCTTGAAAAAAAAAAAAAAAATTACCCCCCCCCCCCCCCCCCCCCCCTGAAAATTTCATGGTTTACGTTTCAAAGGGTGTAGAATCCAAATCTGCAATAAAAATTTTTCCGGCCGTCCGCAGTACGCCGTACGCACAATTTCTCCCAAACGGCTGGAGCAAAAAAACTGAAATTTTCAGGAAAAATCCATATTGGTCCGACAACGCCCCAATTCTTTAGCCAGTACTCTCACTTAATTTAAAGTACCCTTTAATGGTTGTCAAAGTTTTGTAAAATCCCTAAAAACCTTCAAAAAAAAGTCAAGGCGGCCTAAATTTGGACTTTCCATGAGGAATCGAATAAGCACCTCCCCAGGTCCGTAGCTCAAACCATTCTCGATGTATGGCCCGATTTATGGTGCCAACATTTGCGTTTTTTGGTTTATTATTGTTTTTGTTTCGATAACAGTAACTTAGTGATGTAGTGATGTAGCATTGTGGATACTGGAGTGAACTCCTAAAAGGCTTTGTAGCCGATACACGGATTGAAGTATTCTGAAATGCATGAAACGCTGCAAATTCCTTCACTGGGGTTTATTATTCAAAAACACTCCTAAGCTTTGGAGTGTGCGTGTTTCACAAGTGATAGAGCGATTATTGAATTTCAGGAGGCACACAAATATGATCAACTGATCAATCCAAATAGGTATTTTGGTTGACGTGCTCTATGCATATCTTCTTAGATATGTTTTTTAATTTTCAACAAATATAATCAACATATTTTTTTAATGAACACTTTTACTGATTGCTCTGCTCTATGCATATTTACACTTTTTGTTTTTTAATTTTCAATTTTAAACCTTGAAAATCAAATTTACAGAATGCAGTTGAATTCGGACATTCGTTGTACTGATTCAACTATTGATACGAGCAGAGAGGTAGGGATGGGAAACAATCAACCAATTTTTGAAAAAAATCGATTTTTATTGTTGAAAATTTGGTGAAAACATTTTTGAATCGATACTCATACTCTTAGAGTCGATTTCAACATGAATCGATTCTTTAACACCGATTTTCTGAAAAATCGGCGGATTTTCTCAAAAATAAAATTTATTTTCAGTAACTCCATTGTAAAATATGAAATTGGAAACATTTGTACAGGTGAATGGGTTTGGACATGAATTAATCTACGGATGAATCAAAACGTAGAAGAAAAAAAGAAGGAATATTTCGATATTAATTCAAAATTTTTTGACCCGATGTTTTTCAAGTGTACTTTTTTACCGATACAAAAAAATGTCGTCGTTTTTCCTAGAAATACCACACCTTTTTCACTTGAAGTTTTTTCAAAACAATAAAAAATTAAATAGATAATAGAAACCAATTTTATGAAAAATCGAGTTTTTTTCAGGGAAATTCATTTAGGTTTCAATTTTAAATTGAAAAAATAAATTATTAAAAAAAACGTCTGCCAAGTGGGTGTGGCACATAGCTTCCTCGTATCCATAACATGCTAACTGTATAGATCATTGAAAATTATTATTGACTAAAGAACTTCGTTCAATTAGGCGAAGTAAATATTGAATTAGGGTAAACGTATTGATATGCAGGAGCATACCTTGAGAAGATAAAGGTAGGCATGTTCAACTATTGAACAAACTATAAAACATACCTAATAATAAAAATTGACGTTGACGCTGAATGGATAGATGAATAATTATTTACACTGAAGTGATAAATAATTATTATGACATTTCTAAATTCATTGAAATTGGTCAAAAAAACTCCTGGATTATGCGCGTAACAATTTTTTTGCGCATGCGCAACTACTATTGATCCGGGGGTCATGAAACCTATAGGGGAAATCTACACCCCAACCCGCACAATCTCTGAAAATTTCATCAAAATCGGACTATAACTTCGTGCAGTTTTGCCCGTAACAAGGATTTGCTGACAGACAGACAGACACACAGACAGACACGGAACCAAAATTGTTCAGAAAGGTCTAAAATCGCGCGAATTTTTGATTTTGGAGACAAACAAATTTTCACATTCCGAAAGTGAAAACAATGCTTCCGCTACCTCGAAAGCAAAAAAACGATTTCTTATCCTTACAACCTGCCTAACATGAACTTGAACATGATCATTATTATCATTACGGTTTTTATTATTTAATTATTTTTAAAAAAGGTATCACATTAGAAAAATAATAAATTTTTAAAAACCGATTCTTCGATCGATTTTATAAGAAAATCGATACTTTTGTGACGATTTCCGGTAAATCGATCTTGTGGATTCAATTTTGAATCGATTAAAAAATCGATTTTTTGTATCGATTTCTTATAATTAAAGAGATGCCGGACACGATTTGCGTTACCCCCTGTATATGTATATAAATATTTTTTTTTTTTGCAATTTATTTTTCATTCCCATCTTGTACGTAAAACAACAAATTCTGAGTGTTTTCAAATGTTTCTCCTTGGTCAATTGCAAAGGTTCATTGTTGAAAATAATAAACCGCAACCCTGATTAAGGTGGTTGGATGGTTTGTTAACGGGCTTATAGGCTCGTTACCTGTACCCCACTCTCTGTTTCTCTCACATAATTAAATTAGCCTAAACGAATTCATCTGCTGTCCGTTTTTTAAAAGTTTCGCCACATTAACCGAATTTTATGTCAATCCATTACATACACCACCCTAAAGAACCTTTGTTACTCTCACTTTAACGGCAGAGCTTCGAGATAAATACCGATCATAATTTAATTTTCTCTAAGGGGGAAAAAAAACACTCGAAAGAAATAAATTAAAGACGGCGGTGGCATTACTAAATACATTACGGGAGGGCCGTGAAAGAAAATACCTTTTCAGGTGAGGCGGAGCGCGATTGAAAATTATGACGTCGTGGAAGGGGGGAAAATAAAAACAAAGTTGATTGATAGACAACTTGAAGGTTGAAAAGCTTGTGTTATTAATAACTTGGGGGGAAGGGCGTTTAATTAATCCATAATAGTCCAACTGAACTTTATTCGAGTCAAGTTTGAGCTTCTACATCCTGAACATTTTTCTCGAAAAATTTCTTTATTAGAAACATAACAACTGAGCATAGCCCATCAAGTTAATTCACAATATTACAGTAACTACAGTTTGTAGAGATAATAGCCCAATGGCAACTACTCTATATGATCACTTCAAGCACTTGTCACATTGTCACGGCACAAGGTCGAAAGGTTTTGTTCTATCCAGACGTCGGATGACGTTACTGTTGTCTAATAATCGTAGAGCTTCTGGGTTCATACGTTGATGAAGCCTCTGCTCGTGTTTAGCGGCAAATAGTTCGATCACCTCACTGACTGGTACTATCATGAGGTCCCGGTGGAGGTCGTCATTACGTACGCACCAAGGAGCGTTGACAATACTCCTTAGCACCTTGTTTTGTAATGTTTGGATTATTTTGATGTTGGTCTTTTTTGAAAGGCCCCAGAGTTGAATGCCATATGTACGAGGGTGGATCAAATATAAACGGGACTTGTTAGTTTAAAAAATTTAATCCGATAGAAAATAAAAACCAAATATATTTCACTTTTCTACATAGTCTCCTGCTTTCGTAATGCATTTTTCCCAGCGAGTTGGGAGTTTTTTAATTCCAGCATCGTAAAAGGAAGAAGGTTGAGTCCCAAGCCAAATGCGCACGAACCCCTCCACCCCCTCATCATCATCAAATCGTTGTCCTCCTAGCGCTTCTTTAAGTGGCCCAAACAAGTGAAAATCGCAGGGCGACAGGTCAGGGCTGTAGGGAGGATGATCAAGTGGAGTCCAATGCATTTCTTCCAATTTTTGAACAGTTAAAGCTGCAGTATGGGGCCTTGCGTTGTCATGGAGGAGGATGACGTCACGAATTGGTTGGTTCCGCCTTTTGCTGCGATATGCAGCCCTCACTTGAGTCAGCAGTTCACAATAATAGGCAGCATTGATTGTTCTTCGCTCATGCAGAAAATCAATGAGCAAAACGCCTCGCAAAAACCGCACGAATGTTCTCATCAGTAATACTGCTCCGGGGACGACGATCGTGTTTCTCGTTCTCCACTCGTTCTCTTCCTTCCTCAAACTCCTTGTGCCAGGCAAACACACGGGTCCTTGAGAGGGTTTGGTCCCCGAACTGTACGGTCAACCTTTGGAAAATTTCCTCCTTCACGAGTAAGAAATTTTATAATAATGCGTTGCTCAATAGAGGGGGGACTTGTTTCTCAGACATCGCGAACGCTACTGGAAAACGGTCGTGATGAGGGAGACAGCCCCCTCTTGCATCTTCTAATGACCCTACCCAAACAGTCAAGAAGCGACAGGTCGCTTCCATCAACCTTCGGCGCTCAGAGATCAAAGTCCCGTTTATATTTGATCCACCCTCGTAAATACGGGTCTTAGAATTTGCTTGTAGATAAGCAATTTGTTATGTCGGGATAGTTTGGAGTATCTTCCAAGCAACCAATACATTTTTCGGAACTTGATGTTTAGTTCTTCTTTTTTTTAATGACATGCTCTTTCCATCTCAGATTTGCATCAAGAGTCATCCCAAGATACTTTGCTGTATTGGCAAAAAGAATTTCTCTTCCGTTAGGTATAACTGGTATTTTAGTTATATGCTTGTTCGTGAAATTGATGTGAGGCGATTTCTGCTCATTGAGCTTGTCCAAGTACTGACGTTATTAATAGTCTCCTGTAGTTTCCTAGTTGCATCCTCTACTGTATCTCCTACTGCTAGAAGTGCTGTATCATCGGCGAAAGTTGCCACTATTGTGTCGTTATTGGTAGGTATATCACGTGTATACAGAAAATAGAGCAAAGGGTCAAGCACCTTGCGGGACGCCTGCCCTTATTTTCCCGAGACTGGAATACTCTCCCTCATGTTTCACCCTGAAATTCCTTTCAGCTAGGTAAGATTCCAAGATTAAATAGAATTCTTTCGGTAAGTCTTTTTCGAGTTTGTACAAAAGTCCTTGATGCCAGACATTATCAAAAGCTTGGGAGACATCCACGAAGGTAGCTGCGCAGACTTGTTTCATTTCCAAGCTATTTTCAATCATTTCAGTGATACGATGAACTTCATCAATGGTGGAGTGTTTTTCTCTAAATCTAAACTGATGATTCGGAATTAATTCTTTCTTTTGGACTATATCTTTCAGTCTGAAAATGATCACATTTCTCACCTCCGCTATTTATGGAGGGTGTCTCCGAAAAAAAGAACGAACTAAATTTTGAAGATATTTTTCCGTGTTGGGAAAAACAGTAGATCATGGATATGTCCATTGTTGGAGGTGTAATTAATTAGAAAATTTAAATGATGAAATAATTATAATGCACACAAGATATTATATAAAATCACTGGGGTTTATTATTCAATTTTATTCGTTTGGCTTGCATTCATCATTTGAATTTCTACTAAGCTTTGGAGTGTGCGTGTTGCACAGGTGATAAAGCGATTATTGAACTTCAGGAGATACGCATAGAGCACGTAAATCGGTTCTCAACCAAAATACGTATTTGGATTGATCAGTTGATCATATTTGTGTGCCTCCTGAAATTCAATAATCGCTCTATCACCTGTGAAACACGCACAGCGATTATTGAATTTCAGGAGATATGAATAGAGCACGTAAATCGGTTCTCAACCAAAATACCTATTTGGATTGATCAGTTGATCATATTTGTGTGCCTCCTGAAATTCAATAATCGCTCTATCACCTGTGAAACACACACACTCCAAAGCTTAGTAGAAATTCAAATTATGAATGCAAGCCAAATGAATAATAAACTACAGTGAAAGAATTTGCAGCGATTTTTTGACATGTTCTTTTCTCCTGAGCTTAGCGTCAGGCGTCGTGCCCAGGTATTTGGCTTCATTCGCGTAAGAATTACCACGTTGTTGAGGAAAGTAGGGATGTAGTTGATTTTCCGATTGGTAAAGTCAACATGCACTGACTTGGCCTCATTCAATCTGATCCTCCATTTTGATGTCCAGATATTTATTTTAGAGAGGGATTTATCAAGTTTGGAAATTGATTCATTGTTGCTTTCACCCACTGCCAGGACTGCAGTGTCATCTGCAAATGTTGCTGTTGTGCTTTGATCTACTTCGGGTAAATCACTGGTGTACAGGAGGTACAGCAGTGGGCCTAATACACTTCGTTGGGGGTACACCAGTGTTTATTTTCGTTGGCACTGAATATGCATCGTCCTGTTTAATGCGAAAATACCGATCTGATAAATATGATTCGAGCAACTCGACATACTGATGGGGCAGCATCCTCTTAAGCTTATATTTCAAGCCTTCGTGCCAAACTTTGTCGAATGCTTGTGACACGTCTAGAAAGATGGCTGAACTTCTTCTGTTCTAGCGCTTCTTCTACGATAGCCACAATTCGGTGAACCTGATCAATGGTGGAGTGCTGTTTCCGAATCCCAAACTGGTGTATTGGGATCAGTTTGCGCTCCTCAATTATGATATGTGATCGATTGATGATGAGTTTCTCAAATAGCTTTGACATTATAGGTCTGTACGATGTTAGCTGTTCTGATGGTTTTCCACAAATGATTGTATGTTTTTGCTTCGCCCGTCCACTACCATCCCCTTCCTACTATTCTAGTAAGAAGAGGTAAATAGGTTGGAAGGGGTTCCGAAAGTCCAAGTAGAATTCTAGGTTAAAAGATAAAAATGTACTTGTTGATTTGTACTTGCCATCTGAACTAGAACAAGTTCTGGTGCACTTGTACTTGCACCAAGATTCATTACTTGTACGTGTGATTCTACATTTAATTTTTCGAATATTTTTGTACTCGTAAGTAGATTTTTATCAACTCTGAGTGATATATGTAGATGGAAAAACACAGGGTTTGTGGAAGAAACCTAGTCTTTTTCCAAATAAATTAAAAACGTTATGTTGCTAAATCGACTTCGACGTTAGGTCATCATCAATATACACTGCTCGACAAAATTAAGGGATCACCTGAGAAAAATCGTGCTCGCTGGAATTGGGCGTCAAAAAGTATAGAGATCATTATTTCTCCACCGAATTGGATCTGTCGAAAAGTAGAGTAGTCAAGATAAAAAACCAGCTGAAGAACGAGGCGATCGGACATTCCTAAAGAAAATGACGAAAGAACGCTTTTTGTTTAAAAAAAGTGAAAACGTCGTTTTAAAAGAAATTATCTGTGGAGTGATCTCTCGACCAAAAATCAAAAATGTATAGCTCATTGGAAAGCTCCATCTGTCCTCTTTAATATGAAAAAAAGAAATTTAAATTCGGTCGGATAGTTTGGAAATTAGAGTCAAAAATGTATCGAAAAAAGTGGTTTCAAAATGCCACAAGGCGGGACAAAATTAAGGGATCATTGGAAAAAAACACACGAAGTCCTTCGAAAAAAGTTTTAATGAAATCAATAAGAAATGAAAACATCATATCAATCGTAAAAAAAAGTTCACCTGATGGCAGAATGAAAATAAAGAAATCTTTGGGAAAAACTGAAAGGGAAACTGCGTCAGTAAGAAAAAAAAAACATTGTAAGGTTTGCTCACTAATACCTTGTATTCCCTCCTCTTGCGTTGATTAATGCTTCAATTCTTCGAGGCATTCCCTCCATGATTCTCCCGGGTACGCAAGAGCTTTTTTCGAAGGACTTCGTGTGTTTTTTTTTTCAATGATCCCTTAATTTTGTCCCGCCTAGTGGCATTTTGAAACCACGTTTTTCGATACATTTTTGACTCTAATTTCCAAACCATCCGACCGATTTTAAATTTCTTTTTTGCATATTAAAGAGGACAGATGGAGCTTTCCAATGAGCTATACTTTTTTGATTTTTGGTCAAGAAATCACTCCACAGCTCATTTTTTTTAAAACGACGTTTTCACTTTTTTTAAACAAAAAGCGTTCTTTTGTCATTTTCTTTAGGAATGTCCGATCGCCTCGTTCTTCAGCTGGTTTTTTATCTTGACTACTCTACTTTTCGACAGATCCAATTCGGTGGAGAAATAATGATCTCTACACTTTTTGACGCCCAATTCCAGCGAGCACGATTTTTCTCAGGTGATCCCTTAATTTCGTCGAGCAGTGTAGAACAATAAAGGTTTTGCAATGCAGAAAGTAATAAGACTTTGTATAGTAATGGGCGGAGTTTTTCAACTGTTAATGCCACCACATTCACTAGAAACTAATGATGCGCTTTACTTTTTTTTCTCAGGGTGCGGGAAAAAGAGATCCGACGAGTCGATGGCGGCGCTGGTAGACATGAACTCGGAACCTGCCGTGGAGGACCTTAGCAGGCAGATCCTCTCGGAAGCGAAACTGTGGGAGGCGCTTCAGGAAGCCAGGATGGAGCTCATCAACAGGAAACACCAGGTGGGTGTTTTACAAGGGCTCCGAGATGTCCTCCCTTCAAAAGACAAGCCCTTCTGTCCAAAACGTATTCCATAGTCCTTGTGCAAATAGTCGAATGGTATCGTTGAGTATCTAGCCAGTTCCTACGTCAGGTATAGATTTTTGCAATTAGTCACCGAGTTTGTTAAAGTTCATCATCAAAGAGAATCTCTCGGCATATGCAGATATAGCCAAAAGACACGAGGTAGGGTCATAGGGCCACCGTCGTGTATGGTGATATTGATTTTTGCACAACCTAAAGAACTTGTTTCTCCTGCAAATGAGAAAAATTTGATCGTTTCCCGAAATTGAGGTAGTCACTCTCGTTTTGCAGTTTACGGCTTATGGCAGGTTTAGTCACCAAGTTTGGCAACATTCATCACCAAAAAGAATCTGTCGGTATTAATTTTTGCACAACCTAAGGAACTTGTTTCTCCTGCAAATGAGAAAAATTTGATCGTTTCCCGAAATTGAGGTAGTCACTCTCGTTTTGCAGTTTACGGCTTGTGTCAGGTTTAGATTTTCACAGTTAGTCACCAAGTTTGCAACATTCATCACCAAAAAGAATCTGTCGGTATTAATTTTTGCACAACTAAGGAACTTGTTTCTCCTGCAAGTGAGAAAAATATTATCGTTTCCCGAAATTGAGGTAGTCACTCTCGTTTTGCAGTTTACGGCTTGTGTCAGGTTTAGCTTTTCACAGTTAGTCACCAAGTTTGGCAACATTCATCATCAAAAAGAATCTATATAAATGCAGATACAGCCCGATGACGTGTGGTAGGTTCATGGCCACTTTGGTGGATGGTGAAATTCATTTTTGCATAACCTAAGGAAGTTCTGGCTCATGCAAGTGAGAAATATAGGAAGTTCTCCCAAAATTGAGTCATTTTCGTTTTGCAGGTCACAATTAGTCACCAAGTTTGTCAACATTCATTATCAAAAAGAATCTATCGGCACATGCGACGCAGCCTGATGGCGTGTGGGAGGTTCATGGCCACCTTTGTGGATTGTGAGACTAATTTGCAGAACCTAAGGAAGTTCTGGCACATGCAAGTGATTAGCAAATTGACGTACTCACTCGCGTTTTGCAGTTTAGATCTTGTGTTAAACTTTAATGCCGAATTAATGCAGCTACTTGCCGATCTACTGGCGAACTAATCCAACATCTATAACTGCAAACCTCTTCATCATCCAATTCTGATGCAATTTATACGATTTGAGTGGGTTAACTCATTAATGGGGCGAGATCCTTTTTTGCACGACCTAGGGAAGCTGTCTACTCATGCAAATAGTAAAAATGTATCGGTTTCCAAAATTGAGGTAGTTACTCGCATTTTGCAGTTCATAGCTTGAGTTGAACTTCCATTTTGCAGCGACTTGCCTACATCCATGGATATTGTTGCAATATTTTCAAGTGGAAACCAGTTCATACAAATACGAGCCGTTGATATTTATACGGTTAGAAAAGAGGAATCCCGAGGTAGCTCTACATATGAGTTTGATGGTTTAATTTGTTGGTTTAACAGCATGTGCGTTATGAGCACTAAAATCTGTCTTCCATTCAAAATACAAGTCCTCGTATATCCATTTCGTTCTCCAATCGTAATCAAAATTAGTTTGTTGAGCGGTGACGTTTGATAGTTCAATATAAATATTCAAGGCGACCTTATCTGTTAGGGTGAGTTATATTGATTCATGAATGGGTTATGAAGTTCAACAACATTCTGCTTCATCAGCATAAGCTTTTCACTCAGGTGATGACGTTTGGGTGGTTTACACCCAACGTGACGATTCGTCTTTAGAGAGGTTGGAAAGATTTGTGCTCGTGCAAGCAGTAAAAATGTTTCGTTTTCCAAAATTTGCTCTTGTTTTGCTTTTCAAAAATTCAATTAAACTTCGTTTCGTATCAACAACAATTTAATAACTCCGATGCCTATTGTATAACCTTGGCAATTACGCACGCTGGTCATTTGAATGAAAGAAACACCACTAACTTCAGTTTCAATAGTATTTTCCTAGTTTAACTTCATAGATAGCAAGCACCTACATAATCCCGAATTAATTTATTACACTCAACGTGACTCTTCATATTTGGAGTGGCTAGAAAAATTTGTGCTCATCCAAGCAGTAAAACTGTTTCGTTTTCCAAAATTCACTCTTGTTTTGCTTTTCAGAGATTGTATTGAACTTTATTTCTTATCCAGGGGTGCCCACAGGGGGGTCATGACGTAGACTGCGTCAATAAAATTCTTGGGGGGGGGGGGGGGGGGGTTCCAAAAAAGTTTTTGGGGGGTAAAGTTGATTGAAACAGTGTTTAACGTGACGACATTCAAAAACGTCTGCCAAGTGGGTGTGGCACATAGCTTCCTCGTATCCATAACATGACTGTATAGAACATTGACAATTATTATTGACTAAAGAACTTCGTTCAATCAAGCTCGAGGCTAAAACTTTATTTTCTCTTTATTACTCACGAGGACCATCTACACATCAAACCGAACAATCCCTGAAAATTTCATCGAAATTGGTCAAGAACTCCCGAAGTTATGCACGTAACAAGGATTTCACGTTTGCGCATGCACAGAGGCTACTATTGATCCGGGGGTCATGAAACTCATAGGGGACCATCTACACATCAAACCGAACAATCCCTGAAATTTTCATCGAAATTGGTCAAGAACCGCCGGAGTTATGAGCGTAACAAGGATTTCACGTTTGGGCATGCTCAGAGGCTACTATTGATCCGGGGGTCATGAAACCTATACGGGACCATCTACACCCCAACCCGCACAATCCCTGAAAATTTCATCAAAATCGGACTATAACTTCGTGTAGTTTTGCCCGTAACAAGGATTTGCTGACAGACAGACAGACACGGAACCAAAATTGTTCAGAAAGGTCTAAAACGCAAAATGCGAGTGGAATTTTTGATTTTGGAGACAAAAAAATTTTCACATTCCGAAAGTGAAAACAATTCTTCCGCTACCTTGGTAGACTCGGAAGCAATATATTTCATCACTATAACGTAAATAATAATGAACCTAGTAATTAATTTAAATATGGTTTGTTTTTCTATCTGAAAATGTATAAATGACGATGACAGTGCTCGAATATTGTCCGAGATTTTAGCGCCGGCACGCGGCATGGTTTTCAATACTTACATAAATCTTCTTTTAGTTGTAGATAAAATCAGGGGTGTTTTTGGAAAGGGGGTACCGACTTACATGGGGGGCTGGGGGTGCGTCATGACGCTTAGGGTGGGTGGGCACCCCTATTTTATCAATAACAATTGTATCAATTCAATGTCTGCTTCACTCTTGCAAATTCGCACGCTGGTCATTTGAGTGAGAGAAACACCCCTCTAGTTCGATTTCAATAGTATTTTTTTGAGTTCCGAATAGAAGAAAGGTAATTTGCATGAAGGAAACCATTACAGCCCATGTTTTCTTCCAGTTCTTCCCTCCTCTAAAACTCTCTCTCAAAAAGAAGAAAGCTCGAGGAATGAAAACTGCAGACTGGCGGAGACCTCTTCCCTCACAGTTTTTTTTGTTGAAACGTTCAAAGTAATTCGATTTCTCCCGTGGCCCTCCAAGGTCTCCGGTGATTTGCTTAGAGATCCCGAGGGGTCCTCTGCCCACAACCGCTCCGACTTCTCTTCGCTGCACAAGATCGACCTACAGACAAGTTCGATTATTCCATTACGTCTTCGACCTCTCGATTCGTTTAACGGCATGTGGGGACATTTAGCATTACATACTTCACTTGCTAAATTACCTATTTAACCCTTAAAGCGCCCCCAACCTGGCGCCAGGTGAGTATGGTATACTGAATCATCACGATTTCAGTAATTTCAAGCGTTTAAACCACTTTCCACGCGTCTTTTCGTAATCCTATGAGTAATATCAACATAAACTGTGGGTATCAATTTAAAAAAAGGCTGAACGGCTAAACAAAATGTTTTTCCCCAACGAGAAAAAAGGAGAAAAACTTGAAGTTTCACCACAATCTTCAATAATTGCAAGTATTTAAATCACCAATATACAAATATCATAAAAGTGTCTGGTTCATCTTCAGATGGTTGAGGATTCCAACTGCTGGACCGTGAAGCATCAGTGAGTACTTGACTCCAGTCGATTGAATCTTGTAACGTGGGGAGGTGATGGAATGGAATAGTCGCCTTAATGGGGTAAACAGAACATAGAGTAAACTCTATTCTGTGTATAGTGTATTCTATTTTCTGTGATGGGGTCTGAGACGGTTAATGCCCGCAACACTCCGAGGATAACTCTGACGCTAGAAGGCGCTGGGATACCCAGGAAATGGCGGTTTCAAGAATCGGGAACTAATCATGTCCACCACAATCTTTATCGGATTCACCTTCCAAAATTGCTTAGCCAAAGATCAGCTTTTAGATTTTCTCTGAAAACGGTCGTCCGTCCAAATGATGTTTTTTGACACCTGACAAAATTTCGCTTAACAGAAGCAATGGAATAATTTCATACTGTGCTCAAAGATTCCATGGATATGGCCTTTGCCATTAGTGCCTTTGCACTATTATTCGAAATAGGAACAAAAATTGTAAATGATGGGAATTATGAAAACGTAGGGTCCACTAATAATAATTGAGTTGAAGACTAAGAATAAAACACATTTTTCGATCGCATTATCTCTGGATCATTCGAAAGTGTACATTTTTGATGGGTGGGGCAGAATACTCCGTTTCCATCTCGCCATAACAAGTACTTTAAAATAGATTTCATGAAATTCCCCATAAAGTTCATGTTTTCAAGGTTTTTGGGCACTGTGCGTCAGTGATACATCATAGTATAGAGTTCTAAAACATTGAATAATCAGTCTGTTGGTTGGAGCTGTGCTGCCCCGAAACTGCGCTCGATACATCCGAACTGGTTTCAGTAGTTGGCTGCAAAGAATCTTTCCAAGTTCGAATACAAGCTCAGCCTTCTTCTTTTTGACTTGTTACTTCCACTTGGGATCTAGTGGCTTAGCATCTAGAGTCAGGCTTTATTCGCAAAGGGAATCGCCACGTTATCGAAGAAAGTTGGCATAAAGTTGATATTTCGGTTGGTAAATTCAACGTGCACCGACTTCATTCAATTTGATCCTCCATTCTTATGTCGAAAGACTGGTTTTGGAGATGGACTTATCCAACAATTGCAGTTTTGACATTGGCTCATTATTGCTTTGACTGTTGAACAGTAGTTTCATCGGCAAATGTTGTTGTCAAAGTCTGGTAAGTCGCTGGTGTACAAAAGGTGCACAGAGTGGAGAGCAATCTCAATTTCACCCACTTCTCGGGTGAAAATATATGGAGTTTATTAGCGTCCCATAACAATTGCAAATATCTTAACCCTTCAGCGGATTTTACAATTACAGTAAAGTAATATCCATTTCTTTGCATCTCTCGTTAAAACTGGAACAGGTTGAGCACATCAATTCCATCACTGACCATACGAAATCCACCCATCTCACCCTTTCGTCCGTTTTTACTTTCCCGACGTAGCAGAATAATTAATTATTCGATCTCATTGGGGCAGCTTC
Organism: Creontiades dilutus; assembly: GCA_031894815.1. Classification (NCBI taxonomy): domain Eukaryota; kingdom Metazoa; phylum Arthropoda; class Insecta; order Hemiptera; family Miridae; genus Creontiades; species Creontiades dilutus. Next base: position 19,792 of record JAVIWC010001492.1, read on the forward strand.
CTTGTCATATTCGTTGGTTCAGAGATAACCAGAATCCAGAGAATCAGCAAGCAGCTGTGAGAGGGAAAAGTTTGTTCCATTCGCCTCCAATGTTGAGCCGAGGCAGAAGGTGACCACCAAACATATTGGTAAGTACAATGCGATGTCCCTATGTCCGGTTTTTATATGTTCACATATAAATATAATTATAAACACTTACTACAGTTAGGCGGGTGTGACACCATAAAGCACTACTGGCGAGATACCCAACTCACGCACACATATACATCTATCGTTTTGATTCACGGATTCAGTGTTAGAATGGTCTGAAACGGATTTTTATTGAGTTAGTTTTTTCTGATGTTCGGGTAGGAGACCACCGCACACGTTCAGAAAATGCCATCATAATCGAATCTAAACTGAAGAAGTAATGGTTTCACACTGACACGTGCGCAACAGTCTAATGACATGTTTAAATTAATACGGGATTAATAAATCGTATTTTATTGATTCAGTTTTGGAGGAAATTGAACGTCTAGTACCTCAGAAAATCATGAGCATAAATATGGTTTGTGAATAATAAAATTGGTATAGAACCATTTCCGGACAGCCTAAACCTCACATTTCCTGATATTTCCAATGACATCAGATGTAAACTATAAAAATTAAGCTTTTTAGAAGAAGGATACTTTGACACACAACAATCGAAAGTTGCTCAGAAGGGTGTCAAATGTAAACGCTGCCAATCATAACTTTGATTTGTTATTTTTTGAATAATGCGCGATTGCTCCTGTTATTGTGAGGTTTTCTTGGTCACTTTTAGGTTAAAAAATACAATTATTCTAAATTTCAACGAACCTCAAACCCATATCAATCGATGTTGTGCCGAAAATTGCTTGGTAATGGAACTTTTCTTGCCTATGTCAGTTAAAATCTCGAAAACCCCAGTTTTTGGGCCATAGCATCTATGCATTTGAGACGACAGGGCTGACCAGAAGTTATTAGTAACCACTCCAAAAGAACTCCCCAAGTGCGGGGATTTTTAAAACATCAATTTTAAGGCCGTTTATTGCCCACGCATGTGAGTCCCTTTAATAACGAACCCTTGCTTCAGAAGTTGTGAGGGGCCCACAATTTTTTAATTTAATCTTGTTTAAAGTTGGGTTTCCCTTATTTCGTAGCATCTATCTTAGGTTAGCAATTTTGTTTTTCGCAGCTCATGCTGGGCGCTTACATTGTACTGCAACATAAAATCATGTAAGCTAGATCTATCAATTACTATATTTCGTTAGTTGTACGATATTTATTATCATATTCTCAATCAAATAAGCGAGCAAATATTTAGCAGGCAATGTTAAGCTAAGTATTACCACATCACGATACCTCTGTCAGGAAAAAACTGTAGGGGAAGCCTTTGCCGGGAAGACCGCCGCCCAATTCGACCGTCAACTCGATTGGCCCACGTCCGGATTTGAGAATAAGATAAACAGTATCGAAGGAAAGATTTATGCCGAGTACCTCCGCACCGCAGAAATGCTAAAATTCAGGGATGTAGATACCACGAAATGATAATAAGGCAAAACATCTTGTAAAACATTTTTAAAATGATAGAATCTCTTGCTGATCATTTCGACAAAAACAGCTGCAAATTATTACGCAGTGGTTTATTATTTCTGTTCGTGAATCACTGATTCATTTATTTATATACGGGTAAACCCAATTTACAATCAACAATACAATCAAACTAGCGGAAAATAATATAAATTAAGAAAGTACAATACACGGAGGGGGGGGGTTACAAAAACATACAGCGGGGGGGTTTAAGCTTTGAAAATAATTGTAATTAGTCGAAAGAAGAAATTAAGGATTTTAGTGCAATCAAGGTTTATTAAATTCTAAAGTCTGAATTCGGCCCTTGTTGCTTGTAACTATATTCTAGGATCCCTAAACGGAGCTCCATCTATACTTCACCTGTTGTTCGCTTAGGCAAATAATAAGCCGTAAGGGCCACAGATCTGCTTCATAATCGGTCTACGATAGTTCTTTTTCAAATATCTCGAATAGAAATTTAAGTTACGGAAGCCCAAAGTATAGGTACTGTACCTCAGAAAAACGTAAATTAATGATTTACTTAGAAGGGTTATCTAATATAGGAATAATAAACGTTTGTGTTGTAATTTGGAACATTTTTAGGCCGTCCGTCTGATGCAAGGCTTTTTCAATAGAGAGACGCCAATTAGAATTAATCCAGGAGAGTGAGGGACAACGTCCCAAAAAAATAACTTCCTACAAATATGTTCAAATCGTTCTAAGACTGTATCCGTGAAAAAACCATAGGTAGCTGTTTATAGAATGTGTTTATGAGTATGTGCGGCTGAATGTTTGACAAATTTTGTCAACGCTGTTCGGGCAATTGTTCTCACCCGATTTTCATCATTCTTAATTTATTAGATCACAATTTTAGTCTAATTATGAAAGAAACCTCTTGAATTTTGCTTTTGGTGAAAGGAGGGGATAATAGACAATCCTTCAAATCGCTGCTCAAGCCAAAATTATCAACCTATTCATGCCATTCTTTTCGTGTTCATTTAACATTTTTTTAGTGTTTAAATATGTTTCATTCAATTTTCATTATGGAACGGGTTGAATGTTGGGGGAGGGGTAGTGATTGTTAATAGAGATTAATAGTGATTACTTGTTTTCTTCACTCTTTTGATCTGATTTTATTGAGCGTCAGAAAAACCTTTTCTTTTTATTTAATTTTAGCCTGGTTGAGCAAAAAATCTAGGAAATTTCGATTTTTCTGTCACGAAGGGGAATGGAGCGGTAAAGACAATCCATGCAATCCACTTTTCTTGCATCGTTCAAAAAAAAAAACTTTGGTGTAGTTTTTAAAACATATTTCAGATCTTTCAAATTTAATCATGGAGTGTGGGGGCTAACAGTGATAAATCGTTAAAATAATCACAATTTTCATGGTTTTTAGTTTGTTTCCTGTTCGATCCCGATTTTTGTCTAAAAACCTCTTTTGAGCAAAAAACCACAGACATTTTGAAGTTGATGTAAAGAAGGGGGATAGAGGGGGCAATGGGTGAATCAGTCAAGCACTAAAATCCTCACTTCATTTTCGAGCTTTTATTTGTAGGATTAAACTTTGGTCTAGATTTGAAAAATATTTATAAGTGATTGTAATTATGTTTATAAGTGTGATCATATGAGAACCGTACACAGGGACCACCCAGTAATCCACGCATTACTTACCAATATGTTTTAGTTTATTTTTAAGACTAAAACTGGGGTCCTATTTAGTGGTTTTGTGGTTAGAACTCAGATATTAAGTAGGTAGTCCAGGTAGGTAGCAACTGATCTCAAATTGATTCCGTTCGTTGCGTCTGAATGATGTTAAAATTGGAATTGCTACCCTCTAATCATCGGTTATAAAGAATAAGGGCATCTTAACTCCCCAGTGGGGTGTTGAGATTTTCCCATTTCTGTGTATAGCATTTTTTCAGTCAATTGAAACCTTTTTTCAATCAAATGAAACTTATTCGAACAGTCAAGAAAAAAATATTTAATTTAAAAATTTCCCTGCTTTCCAAGCAGCTTGCTTCATCATCATGTTTAAGACGAAGTTCCGTCGTGATGATTGTTTCGACGCTTTCAGAACTAGGTGTGACTTCCTCGATGTCATCATTCCGATTTGCTTAAGAATTCCTCGATCAACAAATTTGATTTTAGAAAACGTATTTTCCACCGAATACGTAACGGGTGGCTGTATAACTCATGAACAAGACATGAAAACGATAATGATGGAAATAACGGGGACTTCCACAGGTTGTAACCGTGAACAGCAGAGTTCAGCTTGATATGACGTGAAAAACGTCAGAATATGACGGACCCAGTGAATATTAAGTGGAAAATACCTAAAACGTTCGTACATGACTCTGGTTGTTTTACTGAAATTTTCTTTGGAAAGCAATTTGAACAAAAATCTGCTGAAGTGGAAATCAGACGCACTAAACATTCACTGAAAATCTAGTAGACCGAATAGAACGACTGAAATCGTGTCAAAAAGAGGAAGGTGACCAAGATTTAGGAGGATGTAGCTATGTCATTCCTGTATAAACTTTTTGGAAATGCCTGGGAGGATGAAGAGCTCTGAGATTTCCCAAATGAGCCACACTTGGGTAGTGCATTGGCAGCTAGGTAGATTTATATATAGGGACATTTAAAATTGGAGACGCTTGAGGATGACAAATTCATCACAAATCGCTTCTAGAAACCTTCGCATATTAGGAAAAAATATGCAAATCCGAACCCCAATCCGAATTCTAGTGGTCAGCATTGCGGTGGACCTACGAATTTCATTCGATTGGAACAAAGTTTCGTTTGATGGAAAAAAGGTTTCAATTGACTGAACAAGATGCTAGAGATCTATTAAAATTTAACGGAACATTTCTCGGCGGGTGTTATGTCAGTTAAAAAACTGATTTTGTGCCCGCCTCCCTCGCACAGGCGTCCGTGCCTTGGTTCCTAGAAGACCAGCCCATCCACACTTGGCGCGGAGCTCCCATCATCTTGGACTGCTACTCGGAACCCGGACTGGAGCCTGACCTCATCCTCAACTCCATCTGTTCCAGCGGAGGGAACCTGACCACCGTCTAAGACCCCGACCACCTACTCACCAAATCCGACACAACGACTTTCATCAGCAAATTACAGGAGATGGCACCTTTAAGACTTAAAATCGAGACTCGACGTTTTATAAATAAATTGATTCCTTATTTTTAAACATAACAGTTTTTTTTTGTATTCCATCATCGTCACCAATCTACCAACCAACCTACCAACTAATCTACCAAAATCCATTCTAATGTCAGCACCTGAAAAGTCAACTGTCGTGAGGGACCAGAAAGCAAACATATCCAGTTTTGGAGCAATTTTCCTGAATTTTTGAATACTCATTTTCCATTATTTAAAAACTTGATCACTTCATGTACAAACTATTTGAATTTAAAATTTCTTTGATCAATTGCATGCCAAAAAAACTCTTTTAAAAGGACAACTAAAATGCAGTTAAAACCCAAATGTTTAGTGTTCAGTATTTTTAGAGATTTTTAAGCACATTTTAATTAACAAACATGTTTCTGCACAAGTTTGTCCTTTAATTGTTTAATATTCCAGTTCATAGCCGATAAAAAAAATTTCTGAGTAATGTTCTGCAAAAGTAGAAACGAAACTAATTTAAGCCGTTTCTTCGCTAGTTTTTCGGGATTTTTTGGTAGGTTTTTCCAAATTTGACCAATTCATCATACAAAACGTACTGTACAACAAGCTCACTCTTCTTGTAGTAGAAGCTGCGATCAAAATTTTATAATGAAATGAACGTTATTATAACAATCAACTTTTAATTCCGTTGGAATCACTGTTCATAATCATTTGTAGCCCGAGGGTTGTCCTATTCTTATCCAACCTGAGGATTTGTGATTATGAAGGAAATTATCAACATTTGATAATCCAAATAACGATAAAAAATGTTGACATAGAGGGGTAGGAACCCAAACTTTATAGCTCGGAGGCCTAAACATTGTGACTGATTGTCAAATTTAATTTTTATATCGGGATACTACTACAAGGTTTTAAGGAAGAGACAGTGAGTGGCTTGAGGCTGCTTATGCGGATTGAATATATTATCGACATTATAATGTGTAATCAGCTGCAGGAGCCTACGTATAAACATGGGTACATGTATACATGATTGCATACATATCTATCTCACAATGGTGCATATCCTGCTAACTGTGTAGACCAGCTTAGCTTTGTGGGTACCTCAAATCCAACCAATCTCTCAATTCCATCATTTTTGTAAAATGTCCCCAACTGTTTTTATCACATAAATCAGACACAAGACCTCCGGAAAACGTAATCAGATAACTTTGTCAAAATATCGCGGTTGTATCATGAACAGTAAACAAGAGCAGAATACCGTGTTCTTCTTTCTGAAATAGAAAAATGTCTGCCAATTGTCGATCCACTTTACAGTGTGTTAAGAAATTTATCAAAAGGAAAATCATAGTACCCAAGCGATCTAGGATCTAAACTGGAAATCGGTAGTTTTATGTTTTTGGGTGCCCGCAATCCAAAAATGAGGCCAAAGAGAAAATCGGAGGATAATTTTGTGCATTTTTTGACACAAATTTTTGGTTGTTGGTTTTACAACCTGTATTCAGGATTCTAATATTTTCAAATGTTTAGAATATACTCATCTATCCTTTAAAAATGTATTTTATGAGGCTGTTATTAAAGGGTTTTGATATAAATACCAGCTCACTACGGCATGTTTTTTGTTTGTTTGTGATAAGTAGAATTTGAAAGGTTTTCCTTTTTTTTCAATTAAAATAGGGATACCCTCGGGTTTTGACCAAATTAATTAACTTTTTTGCGAAATTTTCCGTCAGTTTACTCTAAATTATGACCTTTTTTATCATAACACAATCAACTTATTTCAATAATATATTCATATTTAAAGAACGCTGCGAATTATTACGCAATTTCTTATGATTTCCTTATTAGAATAACCGTTCTACATAAAATCATGTATATTAGGCGCAGTCTGTGGTACTAGCTCCTCGATATTTGTAATTGAATTTTGAGTACCATAAAAAGAGTCCCATTTATATGTCAGCGCGTAGAACGATTAGGAACAAAGTTAGCCACAAGGGGTTACAGCTGATGACTGAGTCTCCTTACCTCGTTATTGATTTCTAGATGTCCCCAAAGACAATTACCTAGATGACTTCGTTTTACTTGTAACTGTGAACACCACCCTTTTATTAGTCCCCAGTTCGAAACAAAAGCTGTTATCAAAATATCTACAATAGTGCGATATACTGCATATGGAAACCACGTATAAATCCACGAATTGAACAACTGAAATTCAGCGACATGAAATTAAACACCAACTTATATAACAAAGTATGGAAAAACTCGATTTCAAAAGGAAAACGGCATTGCATTTCTAGCAATTTCTATGATAAAAGATCGTCACATGATACTAGGCGATTTTTCTTTGTCCAATTGTCCAATCACATTCATGTTGACGTTTTTTCTTCCTGGCAAAGTTCTTAGGGAGAGTCAACAAAAGAACGTAAAGAGGTCCGGGGGGGCACATATCCTTTAAAGGCACTTCTGTCAATCACGAACACAGAAACACTTCTCCACTAAGGACTACCCAAGTCTTAAAATTTTCATTTTTAAATTTTCCTTCCCCTAAATCGATCAAATAAGGCACTGTGCAGCGGTTAGAAAAGGAAATTATCCGAGAAATCCTTAGCGCCGGGGTTTTATTCAAATGAGAATACGTGGAGTATAATTAATTCCACCTAATTATGATCGACGCGAGGGTAAAGACAAAAGAAATAAAAACCAAGCCCTTTGTGAATTTATTCCTCCAGAAAAAAGTGACGTTTCTTTGTGCTGCCTTAGGTTTCTTTTTCTTCGGAAATCCGAACGGAAAATGATCCTTCCCAAAGAAAAGCAAAAGATGAGTTGGAGATGACTTCTCCCGTATCTCCATCTGAAATTGAAATAAAAATCTTTTGTCTTGTCAAATAAATTTAATATTTTTTACGACTTCTTATGAGATAATCAAATTAATTAGTTCGATGTACGCAAATTACTTTCTCTTTGTCTTGAAAATAGATCGCCAGCGGACAATATTGGAGAGTTTCATTTTCAAAGTTTCAAAACGATGATTTCGTTTGTGTTCCTCGGATACAAAAAATATCTCTTTTCGAAATGTTTACCAATAAAAGTGTGGCCTACTAAAAAAATCTTAAATAGTACCTAACACTTAGCTATTGGCCGACAACAATTGCGGCTGTCAAAAATCGTAATATCCAGAAATCCTTTCACTACGATTTGAAGACAGATTTCCATAAAGACGGTTTAGGAAAGTTTAAATTTTGAAGTTCTCAGAGCTTCATTATCAACGGAAATCTTCCTCCAAATTTTTGATAGTGTAGGGCAATTAAATAAAAACGATGATTTCTTATTTGTTCTTCATGTACAAAAATCTCTCCTATCGTAATGTTTGACGTAGTGAGACCAAAATTCATTTGTTATTAGCGATGATTTCAAAAACAAATCATAAATTAGTTTTTGATTGGCGATAAATACTCGTATGAAAAAGCTAGGAATCATTTTACTGTGCTTCGAAAATGGATTTCCAAGAAAACAGTATTGGGATATTTTAATTTTGGTTTTTAATCTCAAGAACAAATCTTTGTAATTCTGGTTTAAGGTTACCTTTGACATTTCGGTTTAACCATGTAAAAAAAAGGTAGACGGTTTGGGCCCATTTAACGGGAGGTAGACGGTGGGTGGCGGGCTAGTATTTTCGACTGGATGCCCATGTAACGATAACATGGTATAGATCATTGAAAATTAATTGTAAGAACCGCGTGGGTGGCGGCAGCCCTAGTATTTCCATCTGAATGAAATTACAGAATATGGAGGCGCAAGGTGGCAGGTTTAAATAATGTACGACTGACTTTGTTTAATGCCCATGACAGACAGACAAACCACAGACAGACTCGAAATGTACAAAAAAGTTTTCACGACCCCCTCCGATTTTTTTCATACTTGGTGTAGTTGGTAAGTTCCTCCAAAAATGAACGGTTTTGGAAGCTGTAGCAGTATGATATTTTGACGATTTTTTATGACCTAAACATGGTTTTTTGACTATATCTTCGGTTCTAATCGATCAAATTAAACGTACGCCGTCTGATTTTCTTCGTAATACAGTAAAGAACGCAACGGACCCTGCAGAAAGCCCGGTATGAGCGTCCGTTTTGTTTGTCGGGCGGATAACGTCCGCAAATCTTAAAAACGCGATTTCTCCCGAATCGCTCAGTAGAATTAGGCGTTCGAGGTCTTAAAATGTTTGTAATTACTTGTTTTACAATGCCCCTAGTGGGTTTCGTGAATTATTTTCATTTGAAGGAGTTATAACGATTTTAAGGGCTATGCACCGCCATTATTTCACTGTATTTCGCCTTTTATCGATGTAAAGCTGAATTATCTCGAAAACCGTTCGAGATATCGAAAATTGTCATAGAAGAAAAGTTGTAGCTCTTGAAATTGCCATTCGTATGGACTCCTTACACTTTTCCATAGCTCCGACCGTTTACGCGCTATGAGCAAAACAAAGTCTGCCCATTTACGGGTATGGGTAAGAAGGTAGCAGTGGCAAAAAGAGTTCCATAGTCAGTACCGCTCTAATTCTACCCATGAGGTACAACACCAGTTTGACCCGTAAAACTTGTACTTTGCTAATCGCGAAGGTTTATTGGAACAGCAAGGGGTCACGGGGTGGGGGTCAAAAAAATATTTAGCATCTTAAGAAAGAGGCCGGTCGCGCCGCTCCGGGAGAGGGGCAGGGGGACCCTTCCGTTTTAAAGATGAAAACATCAAAATATTATACTGCTATAGCTTCCACAACCGTTCATTTTTGGAGGAACTGACCTATACCATTGCCCATATAGGAGCCACCCCGGACCGCTGGGACGAAAACCCCTTCCCCGCCATCAGGTGGCAACACCGCAGCGGACCCTTTAACTCAGCCGCCTATCCCTCATTAGCAGCAGTAAAGCCCCTTTCAATCTCCCCCTCTTAACGCAAGACGTTTTAGTTGCTTTTGTTGAAAAATGTAATTTTTTGTGAGATTCAAAATGTTCTCATCGTTCTGAGGAAAACAAGTCTAAATTTTACATCATTTGGTTCAGGAACACTTTATCAAACAAGTGTGTGGGCGTATTGCAACAGTGTAATATAGCTTTTCCAAGTCGAATTGAGAATTTTCCAAACCAATTTGAGAATTTTCCAAATCAATTTTCCAATCTAAGAAACTTTCACTACTAAGAAGGAAGAAGAAGTTTTCCAAACCGAATTGACAATTTTTTTAAGGCGATCCAAGATTTTGTTGAAACAAAATTATTTAAGAAAATGAAAGAATAGCAATTTATGAACAAATTAACATTGAAATCAAAAAGACAAAATGAACGAAGAATACTTCATAAAAATTACGCTCTTGTTAAGAACAGAAAAAATCGAGGCCACTCTGCGTTTGCCAACGATTTTTTTATTTTTTTTTTTTTATTTCAATGTTAATTTGTTTATAAAGTGATATTCTTTCATTTTGCTTCACTAATTTTGTTTTCAATAAAAGTCTAGGATTGCCTTGAAAAATTGTCAATTCGGTTTGGAAAACTTCCTCTTCCTTTTTAGTTGTAAATGTCTCTTAGATTGGAAAGTTCTCAAATTGATTTGGAAAATTCTCAAATTGATTTGGAAAATGCTCAAATTGGTTTGGAAAAATCTTAATTTGGTTTGGAAAATTCTCAATTCGCCTTGGAAAAGCTATAAATTGCAAAAAACGCTGCAAATTTGATTACACATGGGTTTATTATTCTTGTGTCGAACTTTATTACTCTTAAACTCATATTTCTTTGATCCAACCCAGTCAGATGGGATGGGGCTCGCAAAAGTACGGAAATAATGTCATTTTGCTCCATGAAAATGGATTTCCTTGCTCTGGGTCAATCGCACAGGTTTGGGACCCACTCCGATCGCTTCAGCGTCCAAAATTACATGGAGCACGATACCCTACATGCCCACATGGGGAAAAACCCATTTTTGTTTGAGTTTGACGAAAACCGCCATTGGGTATTTTTACATAACGTCTAGGTATGTTTTTCCAGTTCAAATTTATACTCGTGTCCCTTTTTTCATGTACATCACGATTCTGGTGATGGCATGATCGAATTAACTATTAGATCACATTTGAATTGCATAAGACGTAAGTACCTTGCGAATTTTGGATTCGTTCCTGAACTCGGTCCTTAAGAGAACTCCTTCACTCAGAATCTCCCGTCACCACTTTAAAGTTTCCCGAGAATCATTTTCTATGGAAATCCTCTAAAATGGCCCTAGTGTCAGTCAATTATATAAAACGATGATTTGATCTTTGTTCTTCATTTCTGCGTCGCGTTCCGAATAATTCAATCAATCAATTGTGATTGATACGGCACGGAGGGATTGTTTAGTGGATTGTTGGTGTCCCGAGGTTGATGGATTTCTGGAGCCCTCAGAGTTCTCGCCCCCAGGTCAGGGGCGGGTGAACATCAATGGCGTCCCTCAATTTCCTGCTTCCGCCCTGGAGGTGTCGTAGGTTTGGATGTTTGTACGGCATTAATGAGAAAGGAACCGAAGACAGACATCTAGTTGGGAACAGTCTCGACTCGAAGTTCACTGACTTCGTTAACTTACGTTTCATTTCACAAAGTCATTCATGTATTAGACAGCCGAACTGCGCAGAATCTGTGATGGGTTGGTGCATCCTTTTCGATGTTCGAGAGCAAAAATTCTCGTGTGTGCTTCAATTATGGCCATCACGAACCAATAATACAAAATGTACGGCGAAATTTGGATCAAGTGCATCGTCTGCTCAAAATGGGCTCTTTGGAGTGCGCATCATTCGCTGATAACAACTATATTTGTGTCTTCATACGTTCACTTAAATGAAAAGCTCAATACTTATTTTTGTGACTTGAAACTTTTTTAGTGGTTTACATGTGTTTTGACTGGGGTCCACATTACCCTTACCAAAATAGCATATTTTCTTAACAAGCGAAAGGCATTCAGTCCATATTTTAGTTCCGTAGGTTCCAACACTGTTTTTCCGCGCTCTTACCGTTGGGACAGCCAGTTTTAGCTTCAGGTCGAAGGAAAACCCAGAAAACAGTTTCATGTAGCACTAATTCAGAACTCACTTGAATCTCGCAGGAAAATGCATTTAAATACATTCAACAAGATTGAACGTGCCTCTCTTATGTCAAAGGTTTAAATTCACGTACGCAAGAGACATGGAGACTGAAGGACTTAGTACTTTCCTCCTGCCCTTAATGTCATTTTCTTGGAATTTCCTTACTTATAACTCATTTAGTTTCCGATGGAATTAAAATCAAGATTACTCTGAATAGTATCTTTTGTCCACTATTGTTTCCATTAATGTTTTAGTTAGTGTTGGTTTGCATGTAGTAGTATCTAGAAGATTTTGGATGTAGTACTTTTTGGAGTCAAACCACATCTTCCTACATGAAGTGCAGCTGCCGAGTTTGCTGAAATGTATCTCTGACATTTAAAATTGCACCCTGGGAGAATAAAAATATCAAAAGTGGCCAGAATGGGGGTTCTTTTCAAACGTCTGGAAGCAGGGGTTTTGAGCAAGGAGGCAAGTATTCAACTGACATCAATAATTGCCACACGAATAATATAACCTTCGTGAAAAATTGCTACCTTTTATAATAAAACATTGGAGGCAATTTGAATGGCTACCCGCAGCGGTACTATTCCAAGATTCTGTGTACAACAACAAAAAAACATCTAGTACTTCGGATTTTGGGAGAATAGCTATGATAAACGCCCCAAGTTCTTTTAGTTTGCCGCAAGGCACAATGGCACAGCTTATCGGATTGGAACTGAACCAAATATGCATTTTATGTTGTTCTACGATCTTGTTATGTGTTCACTGCTTCGTTGAACTATAGAAAATGACCCAGAAACGTATGAACTTCTACATTGAACCTAGCAAGATTCTAAAAGACCCAAAACTTTAAATTTGATTTACCTAGAGGAAGATTTTGGGACTTGGCGCCTTTTGCCTGTATGTTGACGATATGATAGTTACCAACATGATAAAAAATCGCGGTTATACAGAGAAATGAATTTTGTTTCGCAGTAATTATCCCAGAGCGGCGTTTGGATAACTTTCAGAAGCGGTTCTGATTATTAAATTGATAATTTGATACAACCGATTAACAGAATACTGAAAAACCAACTTTTGTATGGTTTTATTAATTTTTCTGTGTTGAAAAGAACTTTTATTGATAAAATGTAAGCTGTTCTTGGTAGTACAATTATAGTGGGAAACACGGTCCTATTGATAACATTAGGCAAGCGCCACCATACCCTGCCAGTAACTCCCCCAAGATGTCCCAACCGACCAGGACCCACCCGCCATAACGGCCACCTCTTCAAAATTTGTGTTTCGATGTATTTCAAAAAGGAAAAATTTCCTGAAACTTATTTTTTTTTCAACTGTTTGATCAAAATTTCGATTGTTTCGTTTCGAAAATGTAACAGCTTCCTTTTGTTACAGGGTGATAGAATGCAACAACTGCAACCCTTACCACTTACAGGGATTAGGAAGAGGTCACAATACGTTTACACATGAAAACGTTACCAAAAGAATTGTAATATTATTTACATAGTAAATACAATTATTTTAATAGATTAATTCCATTATACAACCATTCTGTAAACCTACACCTTCTTCTCTCTCTCTATATAGTTTTTTTCTTTTTTTTTTTGGCTACGTCCAAAAAAGTCGGAAAACATTCCTTCCATTTATAAAACCCTTTCCTTTTTTTTTTCTTCAAAACTATGAAAACTCTACCACAAATTATAATAAAGGAATTTCTGCATACGCAATAAAAAATGAACATCAACAAAATAATTTTATTGCACAATCACGCCTTGATTTCTTCAGTAAACATTTCATTTATCAGTTATGCAACAAAAAAAAACAATACTCCTATCAAACGAATCACAATTTTATTGAATGACAACCAACGGAAAGAAATCTCTAATATTATGTAAATGATAGTTTTTGAGCCTACATTTTGTTTTGTGTGTGAAATTTTTTGTAGAAATGTGTATTTTGTAAATTTGATTCTTTCGGGGGAACAAAATGAGTTTTGTTATTTTCAAAATAAAATAAAAAAAAAATTTCTTGAGACCGATGTTGGGCGATAAGGCAGTTTTGAAACCCTCCCATTCACACATTACGTACTATCAGAATGAAAAGAAAACTAAGTCATAATTATGAGGTATATGATGTAAACTACGTAACAAAAAAAAGTGCAGCTACGAACTTTAAAAAACTTTATAAATGAGAAAAGGAAAGCGTTAAAAAAAATTAAACACGTGTGATGGATGGAAATCAGTCAAATTGAAATGAGAAACGGAAAAGGTGACCCCGCTGATTTTGTACGGTGTACAGGTTTTTTGGGGGGGTTTAACGGAACGTAATCAGATCGTTGTGTTGATTTGAATTTGACGCGAATCGAAAATTTATGAAAAAAAAGGGAGAAACGTCAATTGAATTATGCGAATGCGATGAAAATTTGATGATTTTGGGGGATTAGCTTCGCAACGTGTTCAAACGTTCACGTGGGTACAGTCGCTGCGTCCGTCCATTGCGTGAGGAAATTTCGGCAGTACTAGGACCTCACTGGTTTTTTGCCCTTGACCACGACAGGGCGATTTTTTATCGTGCCTTTCTTCCTTCGGGAAGTCTGTAACAAAAAAAGACAAAACGATGAACGAGTTAGAAAAGATTTGGAAGTGATTGAAATGGCCGGAAAATGTCGAGGTTTTCCGGAGATATTCGACCTATAGCATTTCCAAGCCAAATGAAACCTTTTCCATATCAAATGGAACATTTCATATGACATACTCGCCGCGCCCTCACGGAGAAATAAGTGCAAGGTACCCACTTAAATTCATTAGTTAGAAATTTCTCAAACTTATTGCAAAAATGAGTTTTAATGTGCAGAAAATACATGGGTTTGTACAATTTCTTTAAGAACATGAGTTTGGAATCGAACTGTGCGCATCTTTTATCGCATGGCCGGGAATGTTGAATCAAGAAAAGCGAATCATAACGTACTAATTGCAGTTTTGAGCAAAAATTATTAGATATTATTAAATATTATTAGATTATTCAATAATAAACCATTGTAATCGCTCTTGAAAAAAAAAAATTGTCAAACCCCCCCCCCCCCCCCTGAAAATTTCATGGTTTACGTTTCAAAGGGTGAAGAATCCAAATCTGCAATAAACAATTTTTCGTCCGTCCGCCGTACGCACGATTTCTCCCAAACGGCTGGAGCAAAAAATATGAAATTTTCAGGAAAAATCCATGTTGGTCCGACGACGCCCCAATTCTTGCCAGCTCTCTCACTTAATTTAAAGTGCCCTTAAAGGGTTGTCGAAGTTTTGTAAAATCCCTAAAAACCTCAAAAAAACCAAGGCGGCCTAAATGTGGACTTTTTTGGAAGAACTTTCCATGAGGAATCGAATGAGCCCCTCCCCAGGTCTGTAGCTCAAACCATTCCCGATGTATGGCATGATCTTATGCTGTCAACATTTGCATCCACATTCACCACATCACTAGGTTACTGCGATCAAAACAAAAAAGAAATATGCAAATTTTTTTTATAATATTTTTCCATTGTAACTTGAAAAACGTGATGTCAATGATTCATGATTTGAATTTCTACTAAGCTTTGGAGCGTGCGTGTTTCACAGGTGATTGGGCGATTATTGAATTTCAGG
This sequence comes from Creontiades dilutus, assembly GCA_031894815.1. Classification (NCBI taxonomy): domain Eukaryota; kingdom Metazoa; phylum Arthropoda; class Insecta; order Hemiptera; family Miridae; genus Creontiades; species Creontiades dilutus. Next base: position 35,230 of record JAVIWC010001492.1, read on the forward strand.
AGATATGCATAGAGCACGTAAATCGGTTCCCAACCAAAACAAGTATTTGGATTGATCAGTTGATCATATTTGTGTGCCTCCTCTACATCAGTCTACCTCTGGCTACACCGTTTAAATTTGGATTTGGGGAAGTTTTAATGCAATACGAGTGCTAAAGGACTTGATAAATTATGGATATTTTTATTGTGGGGGGGGGGTATTGAGGTTCATTAAAAAAACGCTGCAAATTCTTTCACTGGGGTTTATTATTCAATTTCATTCATTTGACTTGCATTCATGATTTGAATTTCTCTACTATTCTTGTGAAAGAGGAGGAATTTCAGGAGATATGCATAGAGCACGTGAATCGGTTCTCAACCAAAATACCTATTTGGATTGATCAGTTGATCATATTTGTGTGCCTCCTGAAATTCAATAATCGCTCTATCACCTGTGAAACACGCACACTCCAAAGCTTAGTAGAAATTCAAATCATGAATGCAAACCAAATGAATAATAAACCCCAGTGAAAGAATTTGCAGCGTTTTTTTTGTAGCAAGTCAATTTTTCAAGAAAACTCCCGGGTTTCACAGTCTGAACCTACATTTTCCCGCCGTCAAACGTAATTTTCTCTAAAAAAAAAAAAAAAAAAAAAAGTTGGTTTTTACACCGTTGGAAGGCTGAGATTCTGGTTTTTCCTGTGAAGCGGTAGTTAAGAAATCCGTGTATTATAAATAAGAGAAAACATGAAAGTGAATAATTTTTTAATAAATTCTGAAAATTCGATCTTTGGACTAATTTTCCTCGTTTCAAGACACGTAGAACTATTCTTATTTTTCCCTAAGATGATAGGAAATGTAACGCTCTTTCCAAGTGTGTCTTAAAAAATTGGTTTTAGGGAGTAGTTTAAGCGAGTTATGGGCACTTGAATGGGTTGCTACAAATTTCTCCAGTGTTTCTGGTGGATTTTTAATTCATTTCAATGAAATTCAGGTACACTTTTCTTTTAAATGTTGTGCATACATTTCTAAACGACTTAGTTCGTGTTTGCCTAACATTTTAAAAGTACCATTGTGATAAAAGAAGGAAACGTATTGATTTTCATCAGGTTTTTTTCATTGTTCAATACATATTTTTAAATTTTACCAATTTATATGCTCAAAAAGTGCTGTCCTGTTAGGCCTATCTTTTGGAATTCTTGATTTTCATGGCGAAAGAAGAAGGTTTTCATTTCATTCCTATCGAGGGATATCGTATGAATTACTGCACATCGTAGCAGAGTTCATCTTTAATCTATTTTATAAAATTGTAGTATTTTAGTGTGGGAGCCTACAGGGTGTGGAACCACTGAATAGTAGAGCAGGTACAGGGTCATATTTTGAAAATCGAGTCCATTCTAACGGAGAAGACCTCTGTCCGCAATCTGCACACACAATGAAAAAGTGTGAGCAGAGCTTGATTGGATCGTCTATATCCAGGTCCATCTCCCCTCCCGTTGAAGGATATAAAATTTACGAGGTTTGTTCCACATCTAGACTACAATTGCCATCGAACAATGAAAAAATGAAATAAATGAATAAATCAAATCAAATAAAATTGAAATAGTGAATATTTTACGATTTTTAATATTAGAAATTTAAAGGGAGGGATAGGGGGGGGGGGGGGGCATTTTACAGCCTGATGTGTTCCAAATAGTGGTGAATGATTTCCTTAGGATGAAATGACACTTCCATAGGAATGGAGCAGTTTACACGCAGTTACCGTATGTGAGACTTACACTTTTCGTGTGAAAATATTCAATTTCATTCATTTGGCTTGCATTCATGATTTGAATTTCTACTAAGCTTTGGAGTCTGCGTGTTTCAAAGGTGAATTTCAGGAGGCACACGAATATGATCAACTGATCAATCCAAATAGGTATTTTGGTTGAGAACCGATTTACGTGCTCTATGCATATCTCCTGAAATTCAATAATCGCTCTATCACCTGTGAAACACGCACACTCCAAGGCTTAGTAGAAATTAAAGTCATGAATGCAAGCCCAATGAATGAAATTGAATAATAAACCCCAGTGAAAGAATTTGCAGCGTTTCATGCATATCAGAATGCTTCAACCTGTGTGTCGGCTATAGTATCTACATTCACTACATCACTAGGTTACTGCGATTAAAAAAATAAATAAAAACCGCTATTGTTTTTGTTTTGATCACAGTAACCTAGTGAATGTGGATGCCAATGTTGGCAGCATAACATCATGCCATACATCGGGAATGGTTTGAGATACAGACCTGAGGAGGGGCTCATTCGATTCCTCATGGAAAGTACTTAAAAAAAAAGTCCAAATTTAGGCCGCTTTGACTGTTTTTGAGGTTTTTATAGGTTTCACAAAACTTTGACAACCCTTAAAAGGCACTTTAAATTAAGTGAGAGAGCTGGATAAAAAATTGGGGCGTTGTCGGACCAATATTGATTTTCCCTGAAAATTTCAGATTTTTTGCTTCAGCCGTTTGGGAGAATTCGTGCATACGGCGTACGGACGGAAAAATGTTTATTGCAGATTTGGATTCTACACCCTTTGAAACGTAAACCAAGCAATTTTCAGGGGGGTTAGACTTTTTTTTCAAGAGCGATTACAATGGTCCATTATTGAATAATAAACCAAAAATGACGCAATATTTCGGTTGATGCCCCCACAGAAACGAACACAAAAATGGCTAAGTAGTAATATAAGGATTCACTAATATTTGATAGCTTATGATTTTGTGGAAATACGATTTTCGGCGATCAGTGAAATGAGGGCAGTAACTTCCAGAAATCTCGGTGGATACAGGCTTCAAGAGAACCGGATCAAGTAAGCAGGTGTGTACTTTAAGAGAACTGAATTATTTACTCTATCATTAGTTTTTTCCATCGCCTGGTACAGAGGAAACTCCTTTCTTTTGTAAAACTGCAGAGTAAATTGTAACCGAATAGCAGTAACTGTTACAATGAAAATGTAGTAACATTGTAACTTCAAACTGTTGAAAATGATAGAACACAGGGTAGTGAGGTATTTCAGATTTGCCTGCAGTAGTGTCACATTACGGGAAAGTTATACACCTGGGTTGGCAGATGGACATGTTAAACAAGCCGGTCTCACTGGTCCGTTGCAAACGTTAGAGTACAAGCAATTGTAATTGAAGTTCTGAGAACAAGTATACAAGTATTTGTACCGAGGACAATGATAAGGAGGAATTTTGGACACCATTCCGCCCGCCTCTCCCTCTCCTTACAAGTATTTGCGATTGCAAGTACTCACACTTGTACTAAGTAAAAGTCTAGTACTAGCTAAAAACTGGAATTGCAGGTAGGTAGGTTCATGTAATTGTACTTGGTTCTACATTGGGTAATCAAAGGCGAGAAAATGGGTGCTAACATTTCCATGATCAAGAGCATCAAGATTGTTTGTTGGAGGTAGTTGTTGAAGGGAGAGAAGTTGGAAATGGTGGGATATTGATATCGTTCAACGGGAAAACGTGTTCCACTGTTACAGTTGAAAATTTACTTAGTTTCCGACCTAGAGGGAAAAAATGTACATACAAGTACAAAGTACAGGTACATTACTTGAAAACTTTGAGTAAAATTTTAAGTATCAACCTACCTGACGTTATTCAATTAGTTAGTAAAAGTACAAGAATTGTAATTGAAGTTCTGAGAACAAGTATACAAGTATTTGTACCGAGGACAATGATAAGGAGGAATTTTGGACACCATTCCGCCCGCCTCTCCCTCTCCTTACAAGCATTTGCGATTGCAAGTACTCACATTCGTACTAAGTAAAAGTCTAGTACTAGCTAAAAACTGGAATTGCAGGTAGGTAGGTTCATGTAATTGTACTTGGTTCTACATTGGCTAAGCCGACAGGTAAGATAATACAGCAGCATGACACAAAGAGATTTTAAGCCAGACATCCTGTACACACCTGGATGTACCAATCTTCAACTATTGTATTGTGCATCTAAATGAGCGAATGAAATTGGAAATAAATGCATTTAAAACCAAACCAGCATGAGTCATCTTTGTTACTGGTATCCTCGACTACCGTAATACATTAATAGATAGTAAGTACTTGAAGAAAAGTGCTGTAAGTACCAATTTACTTGGGTACCCCGACTCTGGTCCCCTGGAGTTTTTATCTCAACATACTTAACACCGATTCTACGTTGGATCGAGTAAGAAAACAAAGAGGCCAGAAATCCTGTACTCTCCTGGAACTACCAATTTTTCAACTGCTGTATTTTACATCTAACTGAGCGACTAAAATTGGAAATAAATGTATTTAAAAACCACACCAGAATGAGTCATTTTTGTTATTGGTATCCTTGACTGCCGTAATATATTAGCAGAAGAAAAGAATACGGCACTTGGAGGAAATAACTGTAAGTAAGAATGTACTTGTGTATGCAGACTGTGGTTCCCTACAAGCATACTAAACATAGGTTCTATATCAGTTAAACTGATCGGGTAAGATAACCTCCGCAGTGAGACACAAAGAGACCACACCATAATATGGATATATTATATCCTGTACACTCCTGTCAGTACCAATTCTTCAACTATTGCATTATGCACCTATTTGAGAGACTGGAACTAGAAATAGATGCATTTACAACCAAACCAGGATAAGTCATTTTTATTATTGGTTTCCTCGACTGTTGTAATAGTAGTAGATAAGTGCTGTAGGTACCAAAGTACTATGGTATCCAGATTGTGGTTTCCTAAAAGTATGGTTCCATAGCATACTAAATATAGATTCTACGTGGGGTAAGATGATAAAGAAACTGATCGGGTAAGATGACAAAGAGATTTAAGGCCAGATATCCTGTACACTCCTGATAGTAACAATTCTTCAACTATTGTACTATGCATCTAACTGAGCGACTGAAATTGGTAATTTCCAAACCTGTGGTTCCCTAATATAAGTATGATAAGTACTGCAAGCACCATGCACTTATATAAATATACATAGGTTCTACATTGGTTAAACTGATCGGGTAAGATAACCTCCGCAGTAAGACACAAAGAGACTACACCAGACATCCTGTACACTCCTGAGAGTACCAATTCTTCAACTATTGTATTGTGCACCAACCTGAGCGACTGGAATTGGATATAAATGCATTCAAAATCAAACCAGCGTCAGTCATCTTTGTTACTGGTATCCTCTACCTACTCCTGAGAAGTACATTCTTCAACTAGATAGCATCAAAGCGACTGGAATTGGACATTCAAAACCAAACTAGCATGAGTCATCTTTGTTACTGGTATCCTCTACTACCGTAATACATTATTAGATAGTAAGTACTTGATGAAAAGTACTGTAAGTACCAATTTACTTCGGTACCCCGACTCTGATCCTGGAGATATGGTCTCAACATTCAAACATAGGTTCAAATTGATCAGGTAAGATAACAAAGAGATTTTAGGCCAGACATCCTGTACACTCCTCGAAGGATAAAGTACCAATTGTTCAACTATTGTATTGAAATACTACCTGAGAGACAGATATTGGAAATAAATGCATTCAAAAACCAAACCAGGATGCGTTTTTATTTTATACCCAATACGATACAATTTTGCTTCCGAGTCTACCAAGGTAGCGGAAGCATTGTTTTCACTTTCGGAATGTGAAAATTTGTTTGTCTCCAAAATCAAAAATTCCACTCGCATTTTGCGTTTTAGAACTTTCTGAACAATTTTGGTTCCGCTGTCTGTCTATCAGCAAATCCTTGTTACGGGCAAAACTGCACGAAGTTATAGTCCGATTTTGATGAAATTGTGAAAAATAGGGATTGTGCGGGTTGGCGTGTAGATGGTCCCCTATAGGTTTCATGACCCCCGGATCAACAGTGGCCTCTGCGCATGCGCAAACGTGAAATCCTTGTTACGCGCATAACTTCGGGAGTTCTTGACCAATTTCGATGACATTTTCAGGGATTGTTCGGTTTGATGTGTAGATGATCCCCTATAAGTTTCATGACCCCCGGATCAATAGTGGCCTCTGCGCATCCGCAAACGTTAAATCCTTGTTACACGCATAACCCCGGGAGTTCATGACTAATTTCGATGAAATTTTATAGTTTATTTAATAGTTGGACATGCCTACCTTTATTTTCTCAAGTTATGCTCCTGCATAACAATAAATTTACCCTAATTCAATATTTACTTCGCCTAATTGAACAAAGTTCTTTAGTCAATAATAATTTTCAATGATCTATACAGTCATGTTATGGATACGAGGAAGCTATGTGCCACTTGGCAGACGTTTTCATTTAAAACAAAATTCAAATTGAGTCAGTATCACTCAAGACGTCGATTCCTAATTTTTATCGATCTCAAATGAGTTTTATCTTTTTCAAATGGGAGAAAACTAAACTTCGTACGATTGGATTTGTTCAATCCAGATCCTGACGGACAAGGGAAAAATTTGAGTTGAAAATATTTAAAATTTGCAGATTCTCGTTAGTTTCATTCTCATACAATCATTTCAATCAGTTTCATTCTCGTTGTTTTGCTAAAATCAATTATTTCCGGAAGATGAGTCATATCTAGCGGATCCAGAGTTCACCAGATGTCTTCTCATAAAACGCATTTTCATTTGAGCCTTAATGAATGTATATTATATATGTACGAATATATATTAGTCATTGGTTTGAAACACAGACCACAGTTGACATTCAATCAAGGTTCATTAATAAGAGAAATACGGGGTCATTCTGCAAGGTAGATATGAAAATCAGTTAATATTCAGACTTCAATTTTCAACGGACAAACTTGTAAATTTTAGACCCATCTTTTCAGATAAAATTAATCCCGTACCATCTCCATGAAGAGCAGCTAGTGGAACGTCTAATCAACTTCTAAATCGAGATCACACGTGGAGTATAGAAAATTAACCCACTTTTGGTGAGGGTAGACGCGAAACCTGACGTGAAAAGGGTTGTGTTCCTGGTAATGCAAGCGGTACAGCTGTTTCTGACCGGTGAAGTTTCATTCGACACATCATTTGCAATGCAAACGAAACCAAACGCTGAACCCCACTTGCGTTACTCGAGAGAAATATTATCAAGTCGGCACCACCGTAAGATATTAGTTGAATTCACTTTAATAAGATTGAATCCTGCACATTTACGAGCGATGCGAAACAAAGGCTGATCGAAAAGAATGGAATGCCAGAGAAAATACTTCCTAGATACACTCAGAAAAGAAACCAATGAACAGTACAGCTGTAATTTGACAGGACCAAATAATAACAAGGGAAAAAAAAAAAAAAAAATGATTCCGCTACCTTTCCTCGACCAACTCAACTCAACAGAATTGAAGCTCGGGAGACAGCATTAAGGATAATATTTATGCATAGAACCCACCAAGACCTGGCATTGTTGGAAATCCGCGCATTAGCTTAGAGAGATTGGTCAAAGTCCGAAATGCCCCATTCACAGAAGCATTATCAAATTGGTCAGTCGATCTTCTTTCAACCAACTTTAAATCGATAAACGCACGTTTTTCATATAGATTTCGGGGGTTTCACCAACAATATTGGGAAATACTATGATTTCCTGGTAAACAACTTTGGGCTTTCACAGTAACATATACAACAACATAATGGTAATTTTAAAAAAGCGTTCTTCCCGTATAATGGGAACAATATTATCTTCCACGAGAGATACAAATACAGGTTAATGAGGTAAGCGATAGAGGACGGTCTGAAGCACGCATGCGTCCCTCTTAGACTGTTTTAAGTCAACAGTCGGGAGAAGCCTGTGGCCATGGCAAAGGGTTAGGACGCAACTAAAGGTAAACAAAAAAATATATGTATCAATATTAAACGTTTCTTTAATACCTGTGTTTGTTTGTTCTCACGCATTGCGTGTGGCACATGACCGTTCTTTTTGGTTTATGCTTTAAATAAGTCTTGGTTATCATTTAGCAACATTTTTTTTATAACCCTCCTTCAAACTGTCATTTTACGTTTCAAGTTGGGTAGAATGCATAATAATTAGGACTCAGATAGGACCTTCCTCCTCACCACACCACACCTTCCAACCCATCACTCTCTCAGAGAGTCTGGAGATAGCAAGTCAGATAGATCTCAGAAACCCGGGGAAGATGGAGGCACGCCTTATCGTGAATGTGAAGGACTGATCTGCGAAAGCATGGCGAGACCGGGTACTAGGTACCTATCGTAGTTCCTTACTGGACAAGGCTACTTTTCGATCCTTTCTGGCGCAAATTGGAATGGCACCAGAACTATCTTGCGTGCACTGCAAGAAATAAGAGGACGACCTTCTTTGTATGCCCACTCTGGGATATTCTCAGGCAGGATTTAGTCGTTCAAATTAGAGAGATAAGCACAGAAAATATCATTGCCAAGATGACATCAGCAAAAGGGACCTGAGATGCAGTGAACCTACGGCATCTCAGTCCTTGAGGCAAAGGATATTACCAGAGATCGGGAGGGCCGTCACTAAGAGGAACTGTTACTCGAACCGTTTCAAAGAACGACAAGAGAACCCACCAGGTTCTTAAATCTGGTACTAGTGCTTTACGATCCAGAAAAGGAAGTCTTTGGAAACTAGTGATGAACGGATCCAGAGAAAAAAATAGTCGTTTGAATATAGCACGATTGACGTCTTCCTTAAGAAAAGCTTCCTGTGTTTCTTTAGCTCCGTACGCCGTATCTCTAGCATGACTTTGGATACTAATAAGTTGTTGTTAACTATCTTACTGGACTTCGCACTCTCACTTTCTTGAATGAGATATATCATGACGTGAGTTCTCATGATTTGGTACCTACTTCAACTTTAGCGCTAAGGATGGCATCGAGTCTGATGATTCCAGACTGAGCTTTACTCGAACCGTTCGAAAGAGTTTTAACCAGGGTGTTGGATTTTTGGCTAGTGCCTTAAGATTCAGAGAAGGAAGTATTTGAAAACGTGATGAACGGATCTCAAGAAACCTATCTATCCGTCGTACGGACCACCAATCCCTGTAAAAATTTTTTCTTTCTCACATGGATTCATTTGGGGTATATTTAGTCCTAACTTCCAGCCAGCCCAATCCCCTCACACCAATAGATAGTACGGGATAAAAACTGGTCAAAAACGTATTTTTCGAGGTTTTTAGTGACATACACAAGCGGGGTGTCACATTCTAGTGATTTTCGACGCTGAATCGATTGAGATGGGTCCCAAACCAGTCCGAGATTATCTAACATAGAAAATCTCATATTAAGGATGAAAATGTAAGAAACGGTAAATTTAACTTTATTAAATAACTAAAAGTTTTTATTTTGCCCTTGCCCAAGGTTTTTATATTTCAATTTCATCAAAGCCATAGAATTTTATATTTTATGTAATACTCTCAAGATGAACTTGACTTCCAACAGAACCAGAACAGAAAACGATAACATTGAACTAATTTAGTTAATGAACACACACACACACACACAGTTAGGAAAAAAATAAAATCAGATTAGTTTGGCAAAATCAATTTGAATTTTTGGCATATTATCAAATTGAAAATTTTGGCAAAGTAATTTGAACCTTGGGCACAAATAAATTTAAATATTTTTGGCATATTAATTTCAACTTTTGGCGACTCAATTTCAACTTTCGGCATACCAATTCGAGCTTTTGGCATATCAATTTATACTTTTCACAACCCCAACTATTCCAACATTCCACCCCATATTATGATCAATAAATGTTTTTTCTCTCTCATTTAGTTAATGAAGTCAACGCCGAAATATATCCCACTGTCACAGCTGTTAGCTGTGTAGCAGCTAAAGGGGAAATTTCCCCAATCAAACTTATCAAATTCTGTAAGAGGTGTAAGGATAGGAGAAGACCAAAAGAGCACGGGCGAGCTTACTGCTGAACTTCTGGTGGTGGTTTGAGTCCGAGGAAGTGTTATGGTTCGAAGAGAATAACCCACAAGAAGACCCCTGGTCTCATAGCTCAACTAGTTAGACGTTTACAACTAAAGGGAAATTCTCCCTCACTAGCAATGAAACGAGTTCAAATTCTGTCAGAAGTATAAAATATTTTTAGGAGGTATCAGCAAATAGGACAAGAGAATACCAATAGAGCTCAGGAGAGCTTACTGCTGAACACAGCTCAACACCTCCTAGCGAGCATTTGCTTCACTTTTCCCAGGAAGCACCTACTGCAGAAGCAACAAATAGGATAAGAGAAGACCAACAGAACACAGACGAGCTTATTAATTTAATTAATAATAAGGCAAGTTAGAGGTGAATCTACAATTAAAATACCTTTTTGGAAATGAACACGTCCGTAGATCGGATCGTCCGCTTTGTAACTGGTATTCTTGGACGGTTGAATTCGTTTTCTTTCTTCACTCTGTGAACAGAAATATACAAGTTGTTATCAAGTGAAAACGGAATATAAAATCTAACATTAGTCACTTAATTAGCTAATTTCGTAAAAAACGAAACTATTGCAAAATAAAAATACCCAAGAATTGTCTTTATTGAAATTTGTTAGGAGACATTGTGAAATGATTCCTGAATTTTACCGCTTTATATATTCCAGGGGGTACATCTAGTTAGGATTGAGATAAAAACATCGTCCTTGCACCCAGAATATACGTTTATTTTGGTCCTTCGTCACCAAACTCCTTCCATTCTCTTCACCTTCCTCATCGAGTGCAAGTGCCACCATGGCCAAATCCCTGTTGCTAAAATTCTTCAACATTTTCCTTCACTGTCACAGGACACTGAACACTTAACATGACATGTCATGTGACACTGTCACAGGACACTTAACATTCGAGAGGCGACTGGCGGTCGGAGGGAAGCTGGACGCGCCGAGGCGGGACGAGTGTGCCCATCCCTTTCCGATCCAGCACCGATCCGATTTTTAGGGCAAAATCGGATCGGAGCTGGATCGGAGGAGTGCAGGACAGGTGTGTCCCGGCCTTTACTGAAAAAAAAAAAAAAAATGAGGGACGTTCCTCAGCACCACTTGCAGTCACACCTCGATCACTACTGATGGAGAATGTATCGTGCAGACAGCCCTGACCTGTTCTTAGCCCTGTTGGAAGACATCAAGAACTTCCATGCATAAGGTAAAAGCAGGACAGGTGTGTCCCGGCCTTTACTGAAAAAAAAATGAGGGACGTTCCTCAGCACCACTTGCAGTCACACCTCGATCACTACTGATGGAGAATGTATCATGCAGACAGCCCTGACCTGTTCTTAGCCCTGTTGGAAGACATCAAGAACTTCCATGTATAAGATAAAAGCAGGACAGGTGTGTCCCGCCCTTTACTAAAAAAAAATGAGGGACGTTCCTCAGCACCACTTGCAGTCACACCTCGATCACTACTGATGGAGAATGTATCGTGCAGACAGCCCTGACCTGTTCTTAGCCCTGTTGGAAGACATCAAGAACTTCCATGCATAAGGTAAAAGCCCTTTTTTTGGAGTATTTACGTCATTCGTAGTGAATTCGACGAAACGAGACGATAGAACGCACACAGGACCAGAAACGGACCGATAGAACTGTCAGTGCTAGTTTAGGGGTGTTTGATTAAATTAGGTATTTAAGGAAAAGTCGGCAATCAAGCTGAATAGAGACTATAATTAACCTAAATGAAATCCTAATTATCTATTAATTAACCCTAAACTAAAGTCCCTCCTCATATGGTACCTTAACATCGAGAACGATGGGGCGACAGCTTGTTCTGAACGCGAGGGGGACTGCTTTGAGCACTGGATACTACGACGGGGCTATTTGTCTTAGGAGTCGTGGAAGTGGTAGGAAACAACAGCGAATTGTTTTCTACCGCAGCTTTCTCGCAACTGAATTTTGTGCAGTTCGCTGCTTCCTAAGAAAACTCCTGCCGTCTTCAATTTCCCGGGGGAAGGCCGCCTTGAGCCAGATGGAGGGGACACTGGACGCTCGCTTCCTTTCCGTGGACCCGACAGAACGCATAACGAACCAGAACGGGACGATAGAACGCACACCGGACTAGCACCACCACGAACAATAACAGATGCGTACAGCTTTGGCAAATACCTTTCTTTTCGGAAAAAAGCCTATTACTTTTTGTATTACAGCCTCGCCCGAACTAATTGCTTTACTGACACAAACCCATAGCGATTGGCTCAAACTCAGACCGTCCACGCAGATATATGAACCAATTCAGGGCCTCAAAACAGCAACAAGTACACTAAAAGCACATTTTTGAGATGTATCGCCCAATAATTTGCCAAGACTGCTGAAGATAGCATCGTGGCATCGAATCAGATCGCTTTGTAAGCGCTCATAATTGATTTAATATGATAGATTACCTGTATATTCTGACCAGCCAGTGCTCCGTGGTATACGCCTCTTCCAAGTAAGTCAAGTCGAAGTTCTTGTTGCCAATCACGACGTTTCTAGTGCGATCAAATCCTGCCGGCCCCCTGAAGTCCAACTAGAAGACAAACCAACAATACATCATAACTTCATATCATTTTATTCTCAACCTAGAGAGCAGCATATGAGCATAAGTTAACTGCTATAATGTTATCAAAGAGGAAGACAAACCCCATTGATCACAGTTTTTGTGTATGTATAACGTATTTTCTAGCCACTCAACCCAATTTTGTATCATCAAGGGCCCCGCCTTCTTAATTTCGTTAGAAGACAGTCGGAAATAAAAAGTGTAAAGAAAGTTTACATAGTCGAGAGGTGTCCCTCAAAAAGCGGTAACGAGAATGGGCGAACTCAGGTTAAATCCTACGCAGTAGAACTTCATTGGTCCTGATTATTTATTTATTAAAAAAAAAAAAAAAAAAAAAGGACAGTAGACCTCTATGGTTTAACAGCCAGATCATTTAGAAATGAATTTTACACATTTGTACCGAAGATGAAAAATTGCCTATGCAACCTACAAATATGGGATTCTAGCTCAGAGGAGGGGAGCTAGTAAACAGAGATGAAAGCTACGGCTGGGGGGGGGGGGGGCTAACAAGGGTTTACGTGAGCGCATTCTGTGTTCATAAACGGTACTTACTAAGCCTAACCAACTCCCTGGAAAAATGTGTAGATTCAACCAGAGCACCAGAGAGGCTAGTGCTTAACAAGGTAGCAGGTACACAAATGACCCCCTCGGGCGGACGGAAAAGTGGTGATGCCGGTATAACAAAGGGCGGAACGAGCCCACCCGAAGGTTAGTTGAAGGAGTGTTGAGCGGGGGGGGGGGGGACTGTCGGCTCGGTCGCTAAGAACTGGATTGTACTCCTGTTAATCATTTAAATGATTTAAAAAAAAAAAAAAAAAAACAAGAATCCTTAATTATGAGCAATCCTTGAGAATCCTTAATGTTGAGCAATGATTTCAAATATAGGTAACATTTCTATTCCACAGAAAAATTATACAAATATATTCGGGTCAGTAAAGTTGCACTAATTTATGTACACAAAGAATTTGAGCTGGGGAGTTTCAAACGGCATGAAATACCACTCAAACAGCAGATAGTGTTAATTTAAAAATTCCTTTCAGAAGAACTTCTGATACCGAAAATTCCCACTGCTATAAAGAGATAACAATATGTGGGCCATTCCTTGAAAGTCCACCACTTTTCGGTGACAAGCACTTTTCTCCACATAGTGATAATATTTTAGCAGAAAAATGTTGATTTCACCGTAAAAATCTCAATAACATGAGATATTGAAACATTGATGATCAACAAATTTAGTTTCAACTATTATCCAATAAACCTTGGTTAGTTACATGACATTTGAAACAATAATTTCTTTTATTGCGTAGAAAATGAAAGCTCTCTTACCTGAAGTTCGCCGAATCTGTAGTAACTGAGTTTGTACATGAGGCAGTTGAGGAGGACTGGCGACCCCTCGGCGTCAACTCTGAACTCTCCGCGATCCGTGAAGTAATCGCTTTCCTGTTAATGAGATTTCAAAACTTCGTTGTAAAATTCGTTTCACATAGTAAAACCTGATACGTGCTCTAAAGGCGGCGGAATTGATTGGCGTGGGGGCGCATTATTGGAACAACGGAGAAACTGCCTTCAACTGTCATCAACTTCGTTTAAACTCAGTTAACTTTGATCGGGTTCAGTTTTCCGAGGCGTAGCTGCCCTTAACATTATAAGGTCTTTAACCCTTTGATGTCAGCCCGTTGGGATGGAGGTGAACATGAGAAACTACCATGAACTAGATATCATGGGGTTAGAGCTAAAACTACTCAAACCCATTTTAGCTAATTTCTATATAAAATGAAGCTATTGCAATGCCTCTAAAAATTTGAAATAGAAATTTTCGAAAATTTTCTTCATCGAAATCTATTTTGAAGTACTGTAAAATTATTCCTGGATTTTCATGCTTATAAATATCTCAGTGGTTCGTTACTAGTCCCTAAAATTGGGATCGGACAAGATTAGAATCATCAAAATGAATCAATTTGTTGCATATTGTTGACGAGAAAATTATGTTAACCAAGTTTCCCTTCCGTTCTATTTATTGGTTTATTATTCAATAATAAACCATTGTAATCGCTCTTGGAAAAAAAAATGTTAACCCCCCTGAAAATTTCATGGTTTACGTTTCAATGGGTGTAGAATCCGAATCTGCAATAAAAATTTTTCCGTCCGTACGCCGTACGTACGATTTCTCCCAAACGGCTGGAGCAAAAAAATCTGAAATGTTCAGGAAAAATCCATGTTGGTCCGACGACGCCCCAATTCTTTAGCCAGCTCTCTTACTTAATTTAAAGTGCCCTTTAAGGGTTGTCAATGTTTTGTAAAATTCCTAAAAACCTCAAAAAAAGTCAAGGCGGCCTAAATTTGGACTTTTTTTTAAGAACTTTCCATGAGGAATCCAATGAGCCCTTCCCCAGGTCTGTAGCTCAAACCATTCCCGATGTATGGCCCGATTTATGCTGCCAACAATTGCGTTATTTTGGTTTATGATTGTTTTTGTTTTGATCGCAGTAACCTAGTAATGTAGTGAATGTGGATACTGGAGTGAACTCCTAAAAGGGTTTATAGCCGATACACGGGTTGAAGCATTCTGATATGCATGAAACGCTGCAAATTCTTTCACTGGGGTTTATTATTCAATTTCATTCATTTGGCTTGCATTCATAATTTGAACTTCTACTAAGCTTTGGAGTGTGCGTGTTTCACAGGTGATAGATCGATTATTGAATTTCAGGAGATACGCATAGACCACGTAAATCGGTTCTCAACAAAAATACCTATTTGAATTGATCAGTTGATCATATTTGTGTGCCTCCTGAAATTCGATAATCGCTCTATCACCTGTGAAACACACTCCAAAGCTTAGTAGAAATTCAAATCATGAATGCAAGCCAAATGAATAAAATTGAATAATAAACCCCAGTGAAAGAATTTGCAACGTTTTAGAACTTAATTTTTCAAAATAAATCCTCATAACACAGCGATCCATTTTTTGTACATGAATAAATTCAGGAACGTTCAAAAGATCTTCTTTACTGAAGAAGAATTAGGCAGTCATCAAGAGATACTTATCACTAATGTAAATAAATAATCTAGAATGTTAACTTTCATTTACTTTTTATTATTATTGTAATTTTGATGTCCGATTTGTATGTGCATAGTCGTTACTCTCTCTTAATCATCAACTCCACCGGTTACGTTAAGTTCATCACAGAACTTTTTGCCGGTGGGCTATCATATTTTTTGTACCTATTCAATGTCATTGTTTCTTTTGCCAATAAAGAAATTATTTAAATAAATATGCAACTGAGGCTAAACATGATGAAAACTTCATCCAAATAACGTTTCTTGTGTTTACTATACAGGGTGTCTACCTTTCAGGTGGACCAAACTTTAAGGATCGATTCTACAACTAATTTGCGACAAAAAGTGCCCCTTAGACTTATTTTTTAGAGGCTTCGTTTCCGAGTTATTAACGATTTAAGTTTTTTTTCGTGTTATCGACTTTACTTCACTAAAACAGCCATAACTCCCTTGTTTTTGAAGTAATCTCAAATTTGAGGAAACCGTTGGAAAGAGCGTTAAATTTCCTATCCGTTTAGTGTGAAACGTTATTTTTTAAAGCCATTTTCTGAAGTTAAAAAATAAGCCAAAGTCAAAGTTTTATTTTTTTTCGAAAATCAACATTTTTCAGGCTGATTTATTGCCTGTAATAAATTGGAATATTGGTGTGCACTCAACGGAAAAAACTAGCCCAAGACCTCAGCTTTCCAACGGTATCATAATTTTTCTCTTAACATTTGAATAAACCTCGTAAAATGACGTTTTGATGCGAAAAAAGAAGGATTTTTCGTTAAAAATCGCAATTTTTCACAAACATTGACTTTTATCCGATATGAGTGTTCTTCATTGTACCTATTAATTTTTCCGTTGTGATTCTTAATTTTTTTAAATCCTGAACCCCAAATGGTGACACTTTTGAACCATCGCGGCCGCCTCAAAACGGACTAGTGCGATACCTGTCTACCAAATGAAAAAAAAAACGGTTGATCGAATGAAATACGCGTACATCTTCTCGGAAAAATACGAGTTTCATTTTTTTCATTTCATATCACAAAATGAAACTAAAATTGGTCTTGGGCTAGTTTTTTCCGTTGAGTGCACACCAATATTCCAATTTATTACAGGCGATAAATTAGCCTGAAAAATGTTGATTTTCGAAAAAAAATTAAAACTTTGACTTTGGCTTATTTTTTTACTTCAGAAAATGGCTTTAAAAAATAGCGTTTCACACTAAACGGATAGGAAATTTAACGCTCTTTCCAACGGTTTCCTCAAATTTGAGATTACTCCAAAAACAAGGGAGTTATGGCTGTTTTAGTGAAGTAAAGTCGATAACACGAAAAAAAACTTGAATCGTTAATAACTCGGAAACGAAGCCTCTAAAAAAAAAAATCTAAGGGGCACTTTTTGTCGCAAACTAGTTGTAGAATCGATCCTTAAAGTTTGGTCCACCTGAAAGGTAGACACCCTGCATATCTTAGAATAGAGTACGTACTCTGATGTCCTTGGGGTGCTCTCCCTCGGCGATCCTAACCATCCACAGAAACTTGTTAATGTCGTCACCGGAGTAGCCGATGACACCTCCGAAAATGACCAAGACGTAGTCCACGTCGAGAGACTTCATGATTTCATAGGCTTTGGGTTCGGTGGAAGACATCGCTTTGCCCACCTGCAATGACAGAATGAGCGCAAGAAATTAATACCAAGTAGTATGAAAATACACCAATACACTAATATAAAAACTTTTTGGTGGCAACAATGTCTGTACACAATCTCCGCAAGTGAAGGAGTTCAAAGCTTTCATTTTTGAATTTCATATTCGTATTCAATTTCATATTGAAGTCAAATTGTTCCTACTTAAATAGCTGTGATAGAGACAAAACTTAGTATTCATCATATATCCATGGATGATTATCCAGAATGATATCATGAATCACCAGGGCAGCAATATTTTCGGATATTATTATTGATTTACCAAAGCTATGTGCGAATTGTTCCAAGTATTGTTGTCCACCAGGGTCGTTCGATTTGCCATTCCCGCTATCTGGTAGCCGTAATCCCACCAACTCATAACGCGCGCGTCGCTGTCAGTGTTCTGCGAGAGCCAGTAGTAAGCTTCTCGGAAATCGTCTAGAATCTGCCTGGACCTGCGAATCACAGCATCGTCAAAGTCAACGGAAATTCTATCGTTAACGATGGAAAACACTCGAGTTACAACAAAATTAAACTTACCCATCCTGAGAATAAGTTGAAAGGACGATACTTGGGCTGGAGTAAGCGTTGCTGGTGACCCACGTACAGTGGACAGCGAACATGAGTAGCATCGCCAACACACCTACGATGACGAAGCTCCTCACATTGGCCCCCAAACCTTCAGTCTCTTTGATTTGTTCATGTTTCATCTTCCTGAGTTTACCAGCCTGGAATACAAAATTCAGTCTGATGAGCAATAATGATTAGAGAAAAACGTGAGAATATCAACCTGCTTCTAAGACTCGTAACACTATTTTAAAATGCCTGAATGTAGACTACATCTTCTACACATTATAACCACCGCTGCACACACTTCTTGGGGTTTCATTTGGAAAAGGTTTCCTACTGAGATAGATGATACTCACCCTAGTAGTGAGGCTTATTGGATCCAAAAGGAATTAATGAATGAACCATTTATTTGTAAAGAGCCAGAGGCTGCTACAAAGGTTGATGTAGTATTAGGTATTTTATATCATTTAAGTGTGTGAGGAGTTCAAAAACATAAAGAAAATAAGTGAGTCACTTCCAATTCAAAAAATAGAACCTTCACTGATTGCACACATCCTGATGCGGAGGACTGTTCTTAAAAAATCCTATTAGTTTGAAGGGGGATGCCAAGGAGCCTATATCAAGACACGTCTCCAATTTTAAAGCTGTGTGACCCAGGAATCTGCAGCACTCAGCCAGAAACACTGCACAATCTCCAATCAAATGACGCAATGTGTCTGGTGACCCAAGATAGCACACTGGCATGGCTGAGAATCAAAAAAGGAGCTCGGACCAACTCGATCTCCAATGGTGCAAACCTGTGCCATTGACCTCTTCACAAAGAAAGGAAGCTCCATGTTCAGGTAGCCAGCGCATTTACCTACAGTGGCCTGGCAACTGGTTATACTGTAAGTTCCTTACAGCTTCCACATCTTTTTCCCTGAGGGCTTTTTCAATATTATTCAAGAAAGCAGACTTCAGCTTCTTCGGGTTCCCAATAACCAGCCCCATGCAGGACCCGCTTTTAGCTTTTTCAAGTAAGGACTCCAGTTGCAGTACACAGTTATATCTGGGATCTGAGGAGAGTGGAGCTAGCTGTACAAGACGGTAAAAGCAAATTCTCGGTAGCCTATTTTCATCTATTCTCATCACCTTGGACCACCAACCAAACATACTTGAAGCAACTGAGAGTTCCATGGGTGCAAAGCCGAGCTCTGTACGCACCAAGCAATCTGGTTTTGACCAGCCTAATCATAGCAGAGCTTTAAAGGCCCTCACCTGAATGCGTTCAAGTGCGTCTGTCTGACATAACCCCCAGGTCTCTCAGGGGATCCAAAAGGATGACTGCAAGTTACACCGATTTGGAGTGATCACAAGTCAATCGTTTGCTCAAACAAACCTAGGTGTTCAGACCTATATGAACGACGGGAGAATCACTGGTTTTGGATTGACGTCAGACACTGCCTGATCACGTAATAATTGGTATTATAATGAAAATCCTAAGTTTCCGAAAATATTTAGTTTAAGCTCCAATGCTGCTTCCTACATTAGAATCTCAAGTTATGGATACATGGAGAGAGTTGTAGCAGAACTACGAATGGCATTCAAGGAAAAACCGAAAATAAACCACAAAATACGCTTTTTTGAGTTAGGTTGTTCAACATAGTGCATGTACTGTAATGGTAAACTCTGGGTAATTTCCTAATGTCCAATTTACAAGCCATACAAAATAATTATTTGGCTGATTAAGTATACATCCAACTATAGCGAATGGGACACTGAATCGGTAGAGAGAGTCCTGAAGGGACTTGCTTGGAATGATAGTAGATAAACCGAGGAAGTAAGAAGATATTTTTGATTTTTATATACAGGCTCATAAGCTTTCTTCTGAACGAATAGAAAAATGCATTCTTAAAGTATTGGAAAGTATTGTTGAGCTGGCAATTCACTAGCGCTCCATCCAGCCAAATGGCGCGGTACCACGCCAAAATAGTTGTGTGAATGTGGAATACCACTGTGATTTCAATGGAGCGCTCAGCCAGGTTGGATGTCCTTCCAGACCAAAATCCACCGTGCCAAGCTGTTTGGGGGGCCTGCCATACTCAAGTGAGTGGCGATTCCTCGAAGCCACGCCCCACGGAATTCACCATTCACGGCCCCGCCAACGCTCCAAACGTGCCAAAAATCTTCGTCGTCCATCCCCTTGGCTAAAAATCGGAGGGTATCCACGATCCTTTCATGAGGGTTGATACATTTCCTCATGCAAGCATCTTTTTTTCAATCAGGAGAGATACTGAACAAAGTAGGAGGAGGTAAGAATCCTCATCCATCCTCAAATAATTCTTCCGATCAGCAGGTTCAAGTCCAAGTTCGTTCAATAAGTTCAAATGGGTAACTGGACTCTCTTGAGCAGCCATTGTTTCACCCATACAGTTTTTTCCTCGTGATGCAGAGGCAAATAGCTGCGCAGTATAGAAGCGAATTTTATCCATGACAATAGATTGTAGAAACGTGGAACAACACTTTCACTTCGGAGGTCAGATCAACATTGGAACGATGGCGTGGCGTGATAGTGAATGAGATAGTTAATTTCCGACGTTCTCGCCCTGGGCCATTTGGCCTGACGAATGACGCAAAATGCCATTTGGAGCGCTAGTGAATGGCCAGCTTTAATGATATCTAGAAGTTTTGTTTTCTTTGTCAAAGATATAAAAACATAAAACATTACTGCATACATTTTTGGTTATTGCATATAATGTCGTGCAAAATAATGTATTTCTCACATTAATGTAATCAACTCATAACGTTATTGTGAATCTAGGTTTTTCAGCTGTACCAGTCAGCATCGGCTTTGAAACTAGATCCATCATGTGGAACTTTCAAGTATGAATATCAAACTATTCATGTGTTGACATACAACACTATAACAATTACTACACGAGTTTTGAAATACATCTTTGTCATTGCTGCATTTAATTTCATACTTCTCTTCTTCTTTCCTGCCATTAGTGTACATGAGAACACATTAATTACGATTATTAACAGTAACAACAGAGAATATTCGATACAGTACCTTATCATAGAGGGTGCGGGAGGGTGAGGTTTCTTGTTCAGAATCGCTGTCACCGTTGGAAGGCGTTTCCTCATCTTTAAGGAAGATTTCGAGAAGTTTTGAAAATGCGATGCCGCTGAGGATGCACACGACGGGGGTCAAAGTCAACATTAGACGGACCATCACGCCTGCGAAGTACACTGCGCTCAGAGCGTAGAGAACAACTGAAAAAGAGACAATACATTATAGTAACCTCCTACCTAAAACAGTTTCTTGATGCTTTAAAATAGTTAGAGCCACTTTCAACAAACAATTGAAGCCGTTTAAGGTCGAGAAAAAATTGGAAAAATCACGGAGACTGACGAGATTTGTCTTTTAACAGTGTTTTGCGAGTTTAACCCATTCAGCGCTGACCCCGACTCTGGGACTACCCCCTTTTTTCCCGTATTTTCCCTCTATCGTATCCTAAATGTCGTTACAACATGTTTTTAGTTCATTATAGATGAAACACTTCATTTACATAAGTTTTGAGACCGCGTCATGTATGTCATGCCAGCCAGGAGCGACAATCCAAGGTCCCTTAACGCGCTTACTCGCCCCGTGAATTTTACGATGTTCTGTTCCAAAACATGCTACCATGTAACATCTAAGCTTGATAATGCTCAGAATATGGTTTCATTTGATTCAATGTTCCTGAATAGCCATGGTTATGTCGGATAAATTGCAATAAAAAGGGGTACACACTTTTCAAAAAGTATTATGTAATATGTTCAAAATTTTCAAACACTTGGATACGAAAACGATGCACTCTGTTGAGTAACTGGGGACCTAGTGAAGGGATTTCATCAATGGCGGACTCCATAGAACGATTCCCTACGTCAGGGCTGCGGTTCAAAGTTTTTAGGTGGCAGCAGAGGCCGCGTCATGTATGTCATGACGCCAGCCCTCGGCAAAGACTGGTGCGACATGTACGTCATGTCACCAGCACTGAATAGGTTAAACCCCTATTGAGATGGTTCGGGTTAAACGACCTAAATCCGACAAATAACTTTGCAAATTTCTGTTCTTTGTGATTTCAAGATGGCCGCGTTGCTTTTGTTGGTTATGCAGAGAGTTGTGAATATTGAAACAATTCACGCTAGTTGGTATACACTATTATTTTTGGTAGTTCAAAGAGAATGAGGGAATTTGGGAGAAAGATTTCCCAAGAAATTGCCACAGAAATATTTGGCAGATATTTTGATTCCCAAAACCAACGGTTTTTCGAGTCCTTGGACTCATGGGTACTAGTTTTTTAAAAAAATACATGGCTTTTAGAATAGACATATTAGTGATAACAATGGAATTGACCAGCCAATCTTATAGGAAACAACGAATAATATTATTGCATTTTAAGGAGAAGTCTTAATAATTGTGATACAACATGTGGTTAACAATAAATCGACGAAGGATGACCCAAGAGTCGAGGATTATGGGTTATCCCTGTTCAGGGCAGAAAGAATGAGAAATCTCACGGGGGGGGAGTCAGAACACCCGTATAAATAAGTCCGGACCAGCCCAAGGGGATTCATTCAGATCCTTCCTCTTGATTCAGTCACCCTTTGTTAAACCTACTCTGCTATTTCAACATTTAGCCCTAAATTCAGGTGTCGTAGTTGCTCCAGCTATTGCTGGAGGTTGCAGCTGATATACTTGCTCCATAATATTTACAGTATAGCTGGGTTCCTCAGAACCCCTGCTCCTGCACAAACGGGGTTTAGCTGCATTCCTCGTTGGGGAATCAATTGCTCCTCGATGTGTCACAGGTGATGCCTGAAATTAATTCAGGTGATCTTGCTCCACGTCCCTTCGTCACTCCTTAGGGAAATACGTCAATCACCATCATGTCCAAATACCTATCCATTATACAAATTTAACTCTTCCTAATCAATTCACACGTTCAAAATTTCCCGACTCAACACCAAAGTCTCATCCGTTCAAATTTGATGACCCCTTAAATGTGCAACATACGTTATGATAGGATTATGAATAGAAATATTCTCGGTACCAACTGCAATATTGTTTCTGCAAAAAGTCCCGTTTTCTTTGTTGGTGAGCCCTAAAAAGTTGATATTACCTTTGAAGCTTTTCGTCACCTCAATTAAATGTGACCACGTAGCCGTTGAATATTGTTATTTGTTAAATAACAATTAGATCATACATTTAGTTTTTAAGAAATTATGTTACCACCAATTAATCAGTTGTTAATGACATTTAATATCAAAGAGCTTCAATAAGAAAGGCATGGAAGTGAGAAATGAAATAATTGACTTGACATTCCATGTTTGGGTTGTCATTGTGTTGGTTGATGTCCTCTAAATTGTCAAACTTCTGTTCTCCATAAGGTAACCTTCGTTATTCTACTCGAGATTTAGGTTGACGTAAGACACTTGATGTCCATTAACATTAATTTCAACGGATATTGGCCACTCTCCGGTACATAGCTTTTTGTTGGGAGTAAGCCATGGAATTTTCTGAATCTTATAAGACAGGTACCCAAATAAATTGATGAATTATTAAGAACCATTGTGACAACGCTGCCGGTTCCAGAGATAAAGTCCCGAACATCCTCATCCTCTCTATGAGCCAGCACAAACTAACAAATTTTGGTTTTACATTGAAATACTGTTTTCTTCTCTATTATGCAGGGTTCACATCCATCCAGAAAGCGTGTACGAGCAGCTGATTGGTTGGACATCAGCTGGGGAGGGGGAATATTTTTTCCGGAGAAGCACTTTTGAAGCAAACTGTATGGAACGCTGATCTTATCTTTAAAATCAAACCTGTGCTTCCTGACACCTATTCCAGGCTGGTCCAGTTATACCTAAAGGATCGCAAATTTGCAGTGAGATGCCAAGGTGCAGTGTCAGCGTCCCAGATTACAACAGCAGGAGTTCCACAGGGCAGCGTGCTCGGCCCCCTACTGTATATTATCTACGCAGGCAATATGCCTGTGTCTCCTGAGCTGATGACAGCGCAGTTTGCAGACGACGCGGCCTTCCTGTGTACGTCCCACAGAGGCCACTGAGCAGCTAGTCAACTGGCGGAGTACACCACCAAGCTCCACACCTGGGCCACTAAGTGGAAAATAAAACTAAATGCCAGTAAGTCCAGCGCAGTTGTCTTCAGCTACCTCCGGTCCAGCCAGAACTAGTCCTGGGCGGCACAGCAACACCACAAGTGTCCAAAGTGCGCTACCTGGGCATAACGCTTGATAGGAGGCTTACATTTTGCGACCACATCACTGAAACCCTCCAGACCTGCAGGCACAGGCACTTTCCACTGACACTCAGCACAAAAAGGTTCATATACCTCGTCCTCATTCGGCCGATTTGGGAATATGGCTGCCAAATCTGGAGGGGAGCCTCGGAAACACAGGTACAGAGGCTGCAGACATTCCAGAACAGAGTCCTGCGTATGATCACCAACTCACCATGGTACATAAGGAATGCTAAGCTCCACACTGATCTGTCGATTTCAACTGTCAAAGAAGTCCTCCCTGTTTCATATCAACGTTTCTTCAGCAGATTGGCAGCACACCCCAACGACCTGATCGAAAATCTACAGCACACTCGCCCTCCCGATTGACAGCCTCAAGCAGAAAAGTCACACTGACCTCAACTCCACAGCCTAACAGCATGCTTTACACTCCAATTTATTAATTTATTTATCTTTACTCATCAATTTACACTAGTTAATTATCAATCGTATCTCAAATAATCGTTATATATCTAGTCAGTGGAGAGTGCCTGAGGGCTCCTACTCCACCTCAAGTGCCATGTTCAATTGTTATATTATGTTTGCCGCAGTTTGCCGCGCATTCAGAATGGCGTCAGAAACCAAAACAGCTGTGGGAGGAAGCGCAGGAAATGAGTTGTTAACTTCTGCTCGGGAAACAGCTGTTCTGGACAGTAAAAATTCTGAATAGCTTTGAACGCCTTCCTAACTTCCTTGTTCCCCCTCAACTGCTTTTTACTAGCTTCCCCAATCTGTTTTTCCAGATGTTCTGAATAGATGTGAACCTTGCTTGACATTTCTTAGTACCGTTAATTTCAAGTTACTACAAAAATCATTAGAACACTCACCAAAAACTCTTTCGTCGTTAACGTTCTTGATGCAGTACCACAAACCAACAGGGAAAGTAGTGACTAGAATGTGGAGGTCGAAGAAGAAAGAAAACCATGTTGTGGGCTGATGCTCCGACACAGAAGCAATGATGGGGATATGAATTTTTGCGTAGCCAGTATCCCAAAGGGAATAGAACCTGAAAAACAATGAAACAAATACTGTATTTGCTGTACTGAAAGAATAGCTCATTAAATAATTTTCTTCACAAAGAACCTCCTTTGAGCCCACTGTGGACTATGGTCCCTTTAGAGAGCTCGCTTACACATTGCCAGAAGTGCTAAGGCAAATTTTTATATGAAAATAGTTTAATTAAATCGAGAAATATCCATGATACGAAAATGAAACTAAAATTTCTACAAAGATTCGTACCAAAAACCCTTGGAAATGCACTCTATGGCCATGCTACATGACTGGAATTTGTTACTCCAGCGTTTCACACTGTGGATTCCAAAGCTTAAGTCACTTAAGTGTGCAGTAGGGGTCAATTTTCCGAATCCTCGCCAAATTGGAACGATTTTTGTAATGATATACAAAAAAGTAATCAGGGATAAGGATACAAGTAAGTGTGTCTGTATCCGTTGTTACTTTCCGTTAGCAATAACCTGTAACCGCAGATTTTGGATACAAATACAGAATCCGTAGAGGTATCCGACTCAAAAAAAGCAGTTCCAGGGCTTGTAACTGTAATCGCGCGAGGATTCAGTTACCTGAACCTGCTAGTGAATGTAACACGGGGAATACACCGTTTGAAAGCTCATTGAAAGACAAAGTTTTTAAAGGGATCATGTGAGTCAACATTTGAAATCGTGAGAGGGATTTGACTTTTCCAAAAAATCAAATGTGTCGTAATTTTAAACTGCGGGCAAATTATCGATCAAACTTTAAAAGAGATGTTTCTCAAAGGAAATTTAATGAGCTTTCCAGTGGTTTTTCAGTTTTATTGAAAGTCAAATGGTTCTTAACACATGATGGTTTTACTGCGACCTCGTTTGTTCCCTGCGTTCGGCAGGAAAATTTTTGCACCATATGAAAACGCTACAAATTCTTTCACTGGGGTTTATTATTCAATTTTATCCATTTGGCTTGCATTCATGATTTGTATTTCTACTAAGCTTTGGAGTGTGCGTGTTTCACAGGTGATAGAGCGATTATTGAATTTTAGTAGATATGCATAGAGCACCTAAATCGGCTCTCAACCAAAATACCTATTTGGATTGATCAGTTGATCATATTTGTGTGCCGCCTGAAATTCAATAATGGCTCTATCACCGTGAAACATGCACACTCCAAAGCTTAGTAGAAATTCAAATCATGAATGCAAGCCAAATGAATAAAATTGAATAATACACCCCAGTGAAAGAATGTGCAGCGTTTTAGAAAACTGATACGTTCTCTTTTTTCAAAAATAACACCCCCCAACATAAATGAATTACAACCTGCTTTTAGACGGGGATAAAGACTTTTTCACCAAAAAGGACAGCATATTCAGCAAGTACGCCTCAAAATCCTTCAAGTAGCGTTGCTAACTCATTTTCGATCAGAATGGCCATGATGGGATTTTTCCCCAGAACCCTTCAATTGTTAAGACAGAATTTTTGTGTAATTAGACAATCTTGACATTCCTCACATTTCAGAGGTTTTCTTCAATAAAAAGGGTACATGGTGACATTTTTCGTTCAAAAGGGAACACATTCAACATTAAAACAGCTATTTTATCCTGTATTTTTTAATGTCGGAAGATAAGTAATATATGGGATTAATGCAAGCTTTTTTGAGTAACACAACGCCCAGAAACCCTGATAGAAATATTAAGCTGGCAGAGTAATTCGCATTTGTCTCATCCTTAACGTTTTTAGAAAAATCGATACGTCCTGTGTTGGCAAAACACCGCTCAATTTGAATGAACCGTTTCGATAAGATAAAACCCTTAAATCAACACATAGAGCTCTTCTTAGTTCAATTAAACAATAAGCTTTGACAGGGTTAAAAGCAAAAGATGACATTTAAGATCCATTCGAAGGTAAGTACCTCAGTTTGACTAGTCAACCCTACTTACCTAGTGAAGAACTGAATGGAGTGGGGAAGAGTTTCCAGGGTGTCTAGCAATTATTCAAAAATAAATTCAAGACTTTTCCCACGAATTTCCAGACTTTTACGCGGTAATATATTCATCTTATATTAAAATAAAAAGAACTTTTATTTCAGGTGAACAAGCGAGAATATGAAAAAATATCATTAGAATTAAAAATACCAAGTGGACATACCTTACTGAATGGAAGTAAAATGTCTTGAATCACTTAAAAAAATCACATTTAATTATATTTACAGTTTATGGAAGTAAAATGTCTTGAATCACTTAAAAAATCACATTTAATTATATTTACAGTTTATTTTGAAATCCTTTATTTCATTCTCTAAGGCCTCAGCCTCTCGCTGGGCATCTTGAATTATTTTTGCCCTTTTAGCTTCTAAAGCTTTCATTTCGAATGTCCTTTTCCGTGATTACTGTAATTTGACCTTGACGAAATAAAATACAAGGCACTTATTGAATCTTAGTAAATTCCAACCTATATGGTTTTGGTAACAAATTCAGACTTTTATATGAATTTCTCTGCTAATTCCCGACTTTTCAAGACCGTTTTTAAATTCATTACTAATTCCCGACTTTCCCGACCGCTAGACACCCTGGTTTCCTCGTCTCTTCGCTGGATCAATAAATCTATAACGGCACCTGCGTTACATTAGGGATTTTCCAACCGACCTGCTACGAGCAGGTTCGGGGTATGGCAGTGTAGGGCACTTGCTGCTCGGGACCACTGCGGTGTACACACGGAATTACACTGGGTTGGAAAATGAAATGAAAATCCCAGAGCAACTTGACGGGAGGATAACCCTCAAACGTGAAACCTTCCTCATCTCGCATGGTTTTTTTTTCACATTTTTATCTCGGGAGTATTACTAATTAGTAATTACAGTATTAATACTGTATTTTCCGGTTTCCTTTTTCCCGCTATAATAATATAAAATAATTAGCTCCTCGGCTGAAATATCTAGGACCTCTGAGTCTGACGAAGAACTTTCGCTCGAGGATGAGGATGGAACATCACCAATGAATTCCAAGAACTCCATCACACTGAAATGTAAGTACGTACAAACCGCACCAACAACAAAAATGGAATGAGGAAGGTTACACTTTTGAAGAGGTTACCCCCAGGTTTCCTGCTCAGAGCAAGTTACTCCGACCTCAGGCTGGAGTACCCTGGGGGAGTCCCGAGCAAGTTCCCTGGCCGGTTGGAATTCAGTGCAAGTTGCTCCGAAGTTACACTGGCGGCGGTTGGAAAACGCCTCATCCTGCTCCCTCATTAGTGCGCCTGCGCTCTTCCACTGGTGTAGCTCGGAGCAAGCCGTTGGAAAATCCCTATTAGTGAATTATCAATTGAAAAACAATTAGTTCCACCCACCTTCCGCTCCAAGGGGCTATGACTCCGGCGTAAGTGAGAATGACGACTCCTAGGAAGACGACGGCAGCGGCGGCTATACTGGTCACTATGAAGAAATATTTAAATTCAGCCTTTGAGAGAATTGACTGCATGTGTTTCAATGTCCCAATGACGAGGATGAGTATGAACGCACCTGTAAGGGAAAGAAATGAAAATAGATTAATGAGACGGATAAATTCACGAATTAATTCACTTATAATTGCAAACTAAATAAATTTCTTGAGGTTTAGAGCGTAAAACACCATTGTTGTCACTTTATACTGTCCCTTATACAACTCATTTTTATCAGGAATACAATATGTAACGATTCTACTTCAAGTGTGGATCAACAATAAACCGTTATTCATATGATAAAAATAAACACAAAACTACTAAATATTCCAACGCCAAATGATTTTGGATTTCGATAGCAGTAAAAACGGAGTCACATAGAAAGTTGTCTATATTTCCACGAAAATAATGAGTTACACAGTTCACCAGTTAAACATGAACTGAAGGAAAATCACAGAAAAAATATCTTATAGAGGCCCAAGTGAAAGGAGATTGAATCCTATTGGCTCAAGGAAGTGAAAGGGGCGGGGAGGACCAACCTCAAGGCTTACAAAGTGAAAGGGGCACAAACAGTAACATTATGGAGAGGGGGAGCCAAACTTATTGCATGAAAGAACCCAATAATGGTGAAATATTTTGAGGAATAACCTCATTTAAACATTTTCCTGACCTATCACTCTTAACGCACATCCAACATACCTCCCTTTGGGCAAAAGTGAGGAAATTCTACGTATTGCCTGGTTGCCAGATCAAATATGAAGCCACGATTGAACTTATTCAGATGAATTGAAAAGGCAGAATCACCTTTGTTGTCCCTGAAATCCTAACTCATCATTTTCGGGGAAATATAGACAACGTTCTATCTTACTCCGGTTTTTTAAAATGGGTTTCCACAACTTTGTCACGAGTGGCTTAGTGACAATTCGGTAGCAGTAATACTAATGACACGTGAGCCTTGAAAGATTTTATTTCTATAAAAGAAAACCAGGAACCTTCAAGTGACGCAATTGTTGGAAAATCATTCTTATTTTAACCCCATCACCCCAAAGTTTGATAGAAATCACTTGAAAACTGTACAATTTTTGAGAGCAGTTACGTTGATTTCACTACTATCAAGGAGCCCCAGAGTACAATCGTCATGAAATTTATGGATACGATACAATTTTTCTGACTGCACTCCAAATTAGTGACACCAGAACGTGCGAAGAAGATGATTGAGGGATTTTACATTCGTGAGTACATGTCATTCCATGAAATGGTCACCAAAATCTGCTCTAAACTGCACAAATTAGCTATCCACAAGGATTTACCATTCACATGTACTTGTATCCGAAGTTGAGGAATGTACTGTAACTTTTCTTCGATGAAAAAACTTTTCCACAAGGGCCGCTATTTTTGTGTTGAAGGATTTCTCCAAGATAGATTGATATCTTATTTACATCATCATTTTACAAGTTACATTCTTCAATTGTATAATAACTGAGGACCGAGCTGGATAGCGTAACACAGTGGCTCAGCCCGGAGTTAATTTTATTTTTTATAAAGTACCTATAGCACTATATTTACACCACATTAATTATTAAAATTTAGATTCCACTTCCATGGAATGATGTATTTAGTAGATATGCCATTCATATAGCAGCTAATTTTATGTACTAATTAATTTTAGCCCAAAAAGTATTTATATGGGTTATCTCTCATTAGTTTACAAGTTTCTTTTTTGAATAGCTGTTCAGTATTTATCTTCATTAGATTTCTAATTTTTTCAAAATTTTTATTGACAATTTGCATGCATCTGTATTTTGTCGTCATTTGAGCAAATGTATTTTTTACTCTCGGCAACTTGCGTCTGCCAAGCGTTCTTTAAGCCTCCAAGTGCATAACAGTCATGTTTTGCCCTGGACTAATTCTGCAGGTGTTTTGGTGACTTCTATGCCCTCGAAATCTTACGACCTACCTAAGGAGGTAGGAAAAACTTTTCAAATGAGGTAAAGTTGGTTGCTGGTATGTTTTTACGCTGTTTGTTTACTTTGTTTTATGAGTTTTATTTAATTTATACCTGGAATTATTATGAGGAGGTGGAAGATGAATTTAGGGATCATAACAAATTGTAATAACTACAAAAAAAAACTTTTAATCACGCGGGATCAACAGGCATAACGCAAAAATCCGTGATGAGACAAGCCAGTTACTGGAGAGCTCTTTGCCTCTAATGCCTCTAACTAAGCACTCTAGATTAGTTTGCAACTGTTGTTTTGCTTTAGGATTCGGGAAGCAGTGGTTTTACACTCCTTGCAAGATGTTTCATCTTGCAATTGAAAGAGGAGTTTTGGAGGACAGGGCTCATGGGAGCTATGAAATCAAAATCCGAGCGTATGATTTATGTGGCTTGACCAATAACACAAGCAATGACCAGCCAAATTAATGGAGCTAGCAATAGGTTACTCCTCTACCTTTAGATTAATTCAGGTACTTGGGGCATCCATATGAATCTTAGTGTTCAACAGTAACTTCCTAGTTAGGCTCTTCTTCCAGTGCCAGCGAGTAGGATGGTTTTCCTCCCTAAAGGAAATCCTGTTTTGGATCCATGTTGTTTTGCCTGTTGGTAGATAATTGGTCCAGGAGAAACTTCCACTGATGTTTGTACATCGAAAAGTTAGAGAATCCCACCTCCCTCCTGATCAGAATGCATACAATAATTTCTACTCTGTTTCATGGAACGCAAGAACGGAATTTGAATGATTCCGTTACTCGAAAACAACATAAACTTGAATGGAATAGTGAAGAATTAATCTGCAATTCACTGACCAAGTGCCGCCATGTGCTCGCTCGTTCGGATGGGCTGGAAACCAACGAAGGGGATCTGCATGCTGAAGAGGAGGCCCAAAATACAGAAGACGGTGTAGCTTGTGAAAAGGCGACTTGAGTACCTGCCCATCAGGAGCAGAGTGCAGACGTGGAGGGGAATTAAGTTTATGATAAAGACGTAGCCACCCCACGCTGAGACCTGCAGCATATCACGACATTAATCAGAAAACTAGATATGTAGAATATTATCATTGGTACTTAACCCGCCAAGTACTATAGTCACCTCTAGGTGACACTACTTTGATAATTGATTAAAAATAAATTAGCAGCCAAATTCGATTTTTCTGAGGTCCGACAGGATCTACAGGGCATGGAAAACATCTTACAAATCATAAAAGAAGGTAATATTGATGACAGTCCAACTGATAAGCTCATATGTTTTGTTATCTCGTGAATTTCGTGTTTCCCAGCAACTTGTCAAGAGTTTTGAGAAAAATTGCGAGGATCAGGTAAAATTCTGGGACTTTTTTGTGATAAACTGTTTTCTAGGATGTAGCATGTGTTTGTAAATAACATTTTGTCCAGAAAAATTGAAACTGGAGCCCCCTATACTACACCAAATCAGCCATGTCACCTGTAGGTGACTCTACGATTTCACGGAACATCAAACCCCAACTCTCACCCAAGACGTCAAGTGTGTTTTATTCGTAATACTTATGTTTTATTTGAACTGTGAACAAGGTGAAAGTATGTGTCTGGTGTTGGCTGTTCTCTATTGAACCCGTTGGAGCAGGATTTTAGATTCCACAGATCTACCATGGTAAGCATGGCAGCAAGCAGCACATAAAGGGGAAGCCAATCCGTTTTGGCTATAAACTCTGGTCCATAGCCACCAAGAATGGATATCTTGAGTCGATTGAACTTTACCAATGTGCAAAAGCTGCCCCCTTTCCTCATCAAAATGAAGTTGGACTTGGAGCTGAAGTCGTCCTCACCACTCATCCAAGGATGCCAACAGAGCTCCATACAATTTGTACATCGAAAATTTTTTCACCTGGTTGCTGCTGCTGAATAAACTTCATGGTTGATATTCATTCCACAAAACTAATGTTTGATTCAACGTACAAGTGATAAAGTTCACAGTGTAAGATTTTGGAGGACTAATACTGTATGTAGTGTTGAGCTCAGGCCTAGAGTCACCTAGGGGTGACACCCTCGTATGTTTTGAATAAATAATTTTTCTCGCGGTTTTTCGTCTTGTATGCTTTTCATTACCTCTCAGTAACAACATATAAAAAGAAGGAGCGGAAATTTGCATGGGCGCCCTTATAGTGCTTGGCGGGTTAACTGCATAAACAGTATGATGGCATTGTTAATCAAATTGGCAGCATTTATTGTTCATTTGCCAGAGTTGAACAGAATAAATGTAAGAAAGTTCAGGGTCCCAAGTTGAAAAACAACAGACGTCTTCAAAGAATAATACCGGGCAGCACAATAAGATCAGACACATTTTCAAGGGTGTGGCCGAAAGGGTGGAGCCTTGGAGTCGTCGACCCCCTGTTTTGTGCAAAAAGAAGGGGAGTTTCAGTTACAATGTGGACGTGCTCGGTTGAACATCGCATGTTTGCTTTTGAGAAACTTGTGCGGAGTAATGAGTCTATCATTGCAGTCAAGCGCGTGTTCCAACGGCGGTTCAACATTCCTAATCATGGTGTAATGCCTTCACGAAACACGATTTTGAGTTGGGTGCGTAAACTCCGAACAACTGGTTCATGTGTTCCTTTATTCAGAGGGGGATCAAGACCCCAAGGACCAAGGACCCCAGAGGACGCCGAACGTGTTAGACTTAATGTGGTTGCTAGCCCACTAGGATTTCCTCATTCCACAACTCCAGCAAAATGATTACGACACGGACAACATGTCTTTTCATCAGGATGTTCCACAGCACACTCTGCAAGAGCTTCCATGAAGGCTATTCGTGCTCATTTCCCAGGGCGTGTGATTTCGCGTTACGGAGATGTTTGGCCTGCTTGTTCTCCTGATCTCTCTGTCTGCGATTTTTCCTTGTGGGGCTATTTGAAATCCAGGGTTTACAGGAACAAACCCCGCAATCTTCAGGAGTTGAAGACGTCTATCCAAGCTGAAATCACCTCGATCCCAGCACACATGCTTGAGCGAGCTATGCGCAACTTTGGCAACCGACTTCGAGAATGCGTCATTCAGGAAGGAGGACACTTGATGGACATAATTTTTGTAGAGTAAACCCCCTATTCTACTCAACAGCTCAAGCTTTGTTTCAACCCAATATCCTTAAGATTGACTATCTGAAAACAATTCAAAAGGTGTCCAATCCTATTGCGCCACCCTGCATTCCCCCATCCTTAGAATGTAACTTAGCTCTGCTAAATATCCTGGAGTCTTCTAAATTCGGCCGAATTTTTGAAAAACAGCAGCTGTGCTTATGGCATATGTAGGGATTTTAGTGATCTTGACGTTGACATAATTAGTACCAACCCTGAAATGCCACCAGCTAAGAGGTTGGTATCTTCCCCAACACCATCAGCTTATGTGAAGTGTTCTTCAGTTAGACTGCAATGGTGTCCAAGAGGAGTGAGATGTCTCGAAAACCGCACAGAAAACATCTGTTTGTATAGTAATAATAAAGGTGGATTTTTTTTTCCGAATTCCTAACTCAACATTTCAGAAGTTTTTGTCGATTTCCCAAAAGTAGGGTTTTGTGACAAGTCCTAACACAAAACTTAGAATTAGAATTGGACCTGAGCAGTGAAGAGATCCGGTTCAGATTCATAATGGTCCTGAAACAGATCTGTGTGAGATAATTTTGTACACAAAGTGTTGTTCTCGTTTGACTGGAATCTAATAAAAAATATAAGGACTTCTAATAATACAGGTACAACCTAAAAATACGTTTCTGACAAGCCAACATAACCACCGTAATTTGTAAGAAATCAAATTCCAAGTACAACTGAACCAGATATGCTCATGGTTGGAGAATACATAACGGAACTTATATCTATAAAGTAAAAAAAAAAAAATATATCCTTTACAATTTAGTAAATGTCTAAGAAGTCAGAAGAGTCAATTCATTTTCACTCACCATATAAAAATAAGATAATGCTGCGAGGGACGCCCAAAACACTGACCCCGTTTTGACTGATTTCACCTGGAAATTAAAATGAGCAAAATACATAAATTGAAAAAACAATCAAAGGAGTCGTTGAGCAAATAGTTTGTGAATTGCACACAAGAACCCATGAATTGGTTGTAAAAACAGGCAGAACACAAGTTTTTACTCTTAAACATATTAGTTTCCAGCTATGGGCTGCCAGGTATGGGCCCTTGTCAAACTTTTCCTATATGCTCCTTAATTTTTTAAGGAGTAATTTTTAATCACTTTTCTTAATCAACATCAATCATAATAAAGGAAGTGGGGGAGATGTTGGAGAGAATAAATGTAGACTATTACTCCTATTTTTACGTTTAAATTTGTGAACGCTTCGAGGGTTTTCAAATAAGGATATTTGTTAATGATTCAGTCAATTTTTCACAATTAGTTGTAAGGGAACATTCATTGCCTACTGTTGTTGTTTGGTATCACTGAACGTCCGTTGGGATCACAAAAGGAAAACACAACTTTCCTTGGGATTAAAAGGTTTAAACTTATACTTATTTGGGAGAGCAAGAAATATGAAGAACATTAAAATAATAATGGTTGAGATCGACATACACCAAGTCTGAATTAACATTTGGTACCACACTGCAGTACCCACCACCGTTTCTGTTGAGCATTGGCACCCACTTGAGCACTGTTCACCTCATCAAAATAAGACGAGCAACTGCTTACCTCAAGTGACAGAGTCTGATAGCCTTAAGAAAACGCATTTAAGAGGCTGTTGAGGAGGCGCTCACTGTAGGAATGCGTCCCCTCTCCTTTAACTAAACTCCCTCCACCCCTGTCCCTGTTGCACTGACAACCTCCCCGTTAATATTCAATTTTCTTGTATTTAAAAATGTATTATCAAAACGGTAGGGTAGCAACACTGAAAGCATCCCTTCGAAGTAGCTTGGAATTCCGGCTAAGACAATGAGCCATCAATTAACAGCATGGGGAGGGGGCAAAGTGGGTGGAGCTTCTTTTGACAACACTTTCTGAAATGTGCTTTCATGGCAAAAACTCTCTAACGCATCTACTTCATAACCAGGAGCTTCGAGGTTAGATTCTAAGTGACAGCAAATCGTTTTTTTGCTATTGCACATTTCAACACTCCCACCTGTAATGTAGGGAAAAGATAGGTGATGGTATAGCTCCCAAGATAAGAGATAAGATGCGAACCTCCAGCACTCCCCGCGGAGGTCAGGGCAGTAGCGCTGTCTCGGAAATTAAGGTCTAGTACGGTTATACGAGTGAATATTTATCTTTTGGCGGGTAAGATGAATCTAAGTCTTCTCGAGTATCTTAACAGAATGAAATTGTAGACTCTTGGATG
Source organism: Creontiades dilutus (assembly GCA_031894815.1). Lineage (NCBI taxonomy): Eukaryota > Metazoa > Arthropoda > Insecta > Hemiptera > Miridae > Creontiades > Creontiades dilutus. The sequence goes on from JAVIWC010001492.1 coordinate 71,085, forward strand.
AAAGATTTACAATTGTACACTTACCCATAAGTAATATGTGAATTGTAATGCGAAAATAGCTATTCCTTCATTGTCATAACTGCCAGCGACTGATCTGCTAATGTAACCAGGAACAATTGCGATGAAGCAAGCTGCGAACAGGCCTGCCCCCGTGTTCCATAGCTCTTTCGTAAGTAGATATGTCGAGATTGCAGTCAACCCACTGGAACACATTGAATTAACTGTCATTTCAAAATGAAGGGTAAACAACGTTAATTGGCAACAAGGTAAATAAGTAATCAAGGATAAGGGTTTAGTTGTAACAGCCAGGAGATGGAATGAACTAGTAACCCCTTTGATGGGCTAATGCGTAATCCTGCAACAGCCTGGAGGTAGAAAGGCGTCACATATACCCTTGGGACCCCAAATTAAATAAAAACAATTACCACATCAAAACTATGATGTAGAAAATCTGAAAGAATACATCAACTTTTTCTTAATTTAAACAAACAAAGAAAAGTGGTTATTCTCAGATTAGAGGCTGTTATAGCGTGCAGAATAGATTATTCTCCCATTTAAAGGAAAAAGCTGGATTTTGGTCCTGGATTGCAAATTAGGAAGTCTTTTTGAGAGGGAACGCATTAAATCCATTTTTATTCTTTAGAATTATGACATTTTTGGAAAGTTGTGAAACGTCATTAGCGTAACGGTCCCATGCAGGTCAACTGTCCTGGGTGTTTTTATATTGTTAATATTGGCCATGTGGTGCTATGTCCTTAACATTTTTACTCTGCCTAAGGGTTTGTGAACACGTTTTCTTGATAACTTTCAACGTTCTAACGGTATTTTGGAACTTACAACATTCGAAGTAATGATAAACTCTTATCCAATGGAAAAATGTCATTACCATTACCGAAATGAAAGTAGGGGCCAAACAACCGACAATTTGGTGGAATCTCAAGGTATCCTCAATCGGCAACAAGTATCAGAGATATCAATATTTGTTGGCCGTAACAGTTGGCGCAGTCAGTAATAGCCAAAATAATACGAAAAAGTAATAATTATTGATTAAATTCCTCTCGATCCATAAGATTGACGATATCACATTCCCTGACAGCATCTTTCACTTCCTCACTCGCTTGAGTCAAAACACATATCATGACAATGATATAGCTCACTGCCAAACTTCTTCCAGCGAGAGCCTGCAGTTTCACTTTGTCATTTTGTCCAACTCAAAATCAGTCAAGATGGCTAGCACTTGACTCAGGAAATGTAATGTTCAAGGAGAATAACCCACAGTCAACGAGGTCTGATTGAATCAGCCTTACAGCACGACCCATTAGAGTGTTTCAACTAAGAAGAAATTGTCCCTATGTAGTCAAGAAAGCGAATGGAAACTCAGTCAAAGGTATCTAGATTTTTGGGCCACAACATATCTCACGCCCAATATTAATAAAAAACCATTATTCTTCTTATTTTGGAAGAGATTAACTCAAAATATCAAATTATATTTACATCTCTCTATTTTTCATTCTTGCAGTTACATTAGAATAGAGTGGTTGAGGGTGAAGTAATAGATTTACTTTATTCTTCACTATTATTGTTTGCCACATTTTCTTACTAGTTTCGCATATTCTTATAAAGAGTGACTGGGGTGTTTTTCATAGTAAAAGACAATATGTGCACATATTATAATGATTTGGGTAATAAAATCTCAATTTCCTCAAAAAAAGTTCCCTCTAAAACCTAAAAATTAAATACACCATTGGAAAGCTGAGACTTTTGCGCATTTTTTAAGCTTACAGGCTCAAACGTATCATTAAAATTAAGGGGGACTAATGAGCCATTAAAAAAATAATGTTTTTCAAAATTTGACAAAATTTACTTTTCAGCTCATTTTTACCCTTAGTTCTTTTAAACAAATGTTATTAAAGACTGAGACAATAGATAATTTTATGCTCTTTCCAACGGCATACTTAGATTTGCAAATACTTTGAAAACGCCGGAGTTACGGCCGTTTTAGTGACGTAAGTTCGAAAACACGAAAAAAAAATCTTAAAAGTGAAATAACTCAAAAACGAAGCCTGTAAAGAAAAATCTCTAAGAGGCACTTTTTGTTGGAAACTAGTTGTAGAACACGTGTGCAAAGATTTTCGGATCATACGCTGTACACCCTGTATAACAGTAGAGCGTCGAAATCCGGGCAGGGGATGGGGGCCCGCACCAAGCCTTCAAAGTCGAAAGAAACACACTTCGGTAATGCTCATTTAATAGACGCACTGTAAGTACAAAAAACATTATTTTGTTTCATTTAACTGTATTCTAGAACTTCACTATTAATACTGTAGGCCTAATTGTGTGTTCAAGAGGTATTTGTAGGATATGTTCGAAAATCCGGAAGAATCGGTACCGAACTACCTACGGTCCCAATTGATTCGGATTTTCGACTCTCTACTGTACAACCAAACTACATCTCACGCCCAATATTCAGAAAAACCATTATTCTTCAAATTATCTTTTACTAGAAATACTTCACATCTCAGTCACTCACTGATGATGCCTTATAAAAATAGGCGAAACACAGAAGAAAGTTGTGACGAACAATACACGCGAAGAAGACAGCCAATCCATTACTTCACGCTCAACCACCTAATCTATCTATTTGTAAAATTTCTGTAAGTAAATTCAAGTTAGATACATGATATTCTACATGACAAGAATAATAAATACCAAACTGCAATAAGTTCGAGAAATATGTTGTAGTACAGTTCAGATAAAACGAGCCAACTTCAACAATCAATAACTGTCAGCTTGAACAAGATAAGAAGTCCGTCACCAACTGTCCAACCATTTCCAATAATAATTTTATTTCGTTTCGTTCTACCGTTTTCTTTATATCTTTACATATTTGGTTCAAACCACTTGAATAGGGCTTTAGATTTTGAACTGAAACATACACTCATAGAGGAAATAGAAACTTCTTGTTCAACAAGTGGTTAGATTAGTTGGGTCGTTCGCCCAAAACTTTGCTTTATTTCGATTACACTAAAAGGTTTGTCTGGGCGATAAATCAACGTCACGCCTTAGTAGGAACCAGACAATTTTCTAGTCCAGGATTTGGGCCAAAGAGAAATTCAACTATCAATTTCAAATATACAGAGTTCGGTATACGAATGACAAAAATTTAGGGGATTGATTCAGCAACTAATTTTCAACAACTTTCAAATAATAGCAATTTTTTTTTAGTCCACCCCTTTTCTGCCAATTCTACATCAATGTTTTTGTTCGTATTTTCGATCTCAATTAATTGTAACGGCCATAACACCCTTAATTTACTAAATAAATTAATTTTGAAGTATACCGTTGAACGTTCTGGTTTTTAAAAAATGCCCACGTCAATTTACCACCATCAACCCCCCCGCTCAACACTCCTTCAACTAACCTTTGGGTGGGCTCCTTCCGCCCTTTGTTATCCCGGCATCACCATTTTTCCGTCCGTCCGAGGGGGTCATTATTGTACCTGAACCCCCCAACCTCCCCCTCGCCCCCAGCCTTAGCTTTCATCTTTGTTTACTAGCACCCCTCCTCTGAACTAGAATCCCATATTTGTAGGTTGCATTGGCAATTTTTCACCTTCGGTACTTAAATGTGTAAAATTAATCATTTAAATGATCTGGTTGTAAAACCATAAAGGTCTACTGTTCAAGAGAGAGAGAGAGAGAGAGAGAGAGAGAGAGAGAGAGAGAGAGAGAGAGAGAGAGAGAGAGAGAGAGAGAGAGAGAGAGAGAGAGAGAGAGAGAGAGAGAGAGAGAGAGAGAGAGACTGTTGTTTGAACATGGAAAAACGTGAATTTTTTTGTTGTAGTGGGTTTTGGGGGCTAATAGACCCACTGATAAATTTCCCCATCATGAATTATTTGTTCCAATTTTGTATGCCGAATAGAAAAACCGCTTCTAGGAGCCATCATTTCTTCTCCAGTATCCAGCATCGAATCTTCCTCGCCCACTATTCAGAAAAACCAATCTCTCTTCTTATTTCGACAAAAAAATTTAATTCGAAATATCAAATTCTTTTCATCTTTTTGTTTGTGAAATTCTCTCAAATGAAGCAGGAATGCCTCTCCCCAAGTTAGAACCCATGTGAGTTGGTACTCAAGACAAATATTAATAATATCGTAAAATACATAAAAAAAAACATTAACAGTTTTAAGTCAAAAATTGTAAATTTGTAGTCTGAGACCATCTACAAGTTTAGGCACCTTCTAAGCTTGTTAAATACAGGGTGGCCCACTTAACATGAACACCCCTTTTATTTTCAATACAAACAGTATATTTGAAAATAAAAAAAATACGTGTCCAATGATTTTGACAAAGATTTAACGAATTATGTGTGCGCACTTTTGTGCACGTGCGCAGTCTACGCTAACGTCCTTATTTCAAATGAGAACCCCTATTTTTTATTCCAGATTCGGATTCTACTCCGAATTTCATGAAAATTTGACCCCTCAACCAATTTGGGGTTGCGCAACTTTGCGTGCTCGCTGAATCGGTTACGCGCATAATATATATTTTTGAATGTCGTCGCGTTAAACGCCACCCCCCCCCCCCCCCCATGTGGAAACCCATGAATTAAGTTTATAAAATCAGTAGAACAATATCCAACAAGCGTATATACATTTTTAGGTCTGCAAAACCCCATTTTTGAACAGAGTAGAAAATGTTACCCAAAGGTATTCAACAATGTTTGAGTTTTTAAAACTCTCAGATAAGCGCATATAGTGACATTTTATATCGATACCAGCATTTTTTTTTTTTGGAATGTTATTTGACTAAAAACACCCTAAAGAAGGGCAATGTAAGGTTATAGTTGATATGTGTGTAAATTGGACTTCATCGATCCTGAAGGCAGAGGGTCGGACTAGTTACATTAAAAATTAATGAACAATTATTGTGGTTCTTCGTTATTATTCATCACCTATTTTGATCACATTTATATTGAATTCCGCGGGTCTTCTAATTTTATGTACCTTTACAATATAACAAGGTAATTCTGTAAAACCAGCAGTTACGGGTGATGGTTGCCTCGCCGCGAGGCTAGGAGGGCCTCGCTCCCCCAACTTGTTTACCCAAGTGTGAAGCTCGATTCTCAACGGCTGCGTATCCATCAACGTTACTAGCTGACAATAAGAACCTACAGAACACTTTTAACCCGAGACCCCGTTTCTATTCGAAAATTACGACCGGCAAATTTTACATCACAAAGAGCAAGCGAATTTATGTGCTGTTTTATTTATACTTAAATTTATTATGTTCGGGTATTAAATTTTTCTAAACCAACCACATATATAATGCCTAAAATCACGAGATCAACTGCTTATCAACCCCAAAGGGTACAATTGACAGGTCCATAACCGTATCAAAATATGTATTTAAATCGGTGCAAGTTATTACACAAAGGTGTATTTATTTATTATATAGCCCTTCTACTTAAAGGCTTCCTTCTCGAATTCTATCAATTTCAAGATTTGTTTTTTACATTTACATCCGTTTTCAACATTTTCATCAGATTTCCATATCAGATGACCTCGGGCTGGTCTCGGAGCCCTCACAATCGATTCGGCGTCCAACGTTCATGAAGAAGGGTTATTTTAATGTAAATAATTGTTTCTCTCCCATAAATGACGATTCTAGAAGAGAGTGATTCATAACTGAGATGTCACACTATACAGTACACATACGATATATCACAATACAACAGAATATATTACACACAGGGCGCCTACTAATTTATGAATCAATTCCTCCTAGAATCGTTATTTATGGACAAAAACATTTTTTTTAATATTTTCTTGCGGACAAGGATTTTGAATATGTTTTATTATATAATTGAAAAGGCCCTAGAAGGTAAAAATATAGGTGCCAGTATCTTCTTGGATGTGGCTCAAGCCTTTGACAAAGTTTGGCACGAGGTACTAGAGTACAAACTGCACAGGGATCTCCCAAGAAAGAGACATTTCAGGGTGAAGCAAGATGACCAATACTCCGGCTTGAAGCCCATAAAAGCAGGGGTCCCGCAGGGGAGTGTCTTAGGACCAGTACTCTACCAAGCCTACCATTAGGGTAGGGCTTACCCCAACAAGAAGGCACAACTGTTGACACCTTTGCAGATGACACGGCTATCCTCTCTGTTGGGGATGATATAGAAGCTGCAACACGCAAACTACAGACGTCTACTACTGAGGTTTCTAAGTGGACCAAGATGTGGAGAATGAAGCTGAACGAATCAAAATCAGCCCACATCAACTACACTAACCGAAAAGTCCCTATCTTGGATGTTGAGATCAATTCGAATAAAATACCGCATACTGAAGCAGTTAAATACTTGGGTTTGACACTTGACTCCAAATTAAACTGGAATAAACACATAGAAAAGAAGAAAGAAGAACTTAAAATCAAGTACAGAAGGCAGATTGGCTAATGGGCCTATTTGGACCTATGGGATACAGATCTGGGGCTGTGCCAAGAAATCAAATAATAAGAAAATTCAATCCTTTCCGAATAAAATACTGAGAAGTATAGTTGGAGCCCCTTGGTACATGAGAAACGATGATATTCATCGAGATTTGAGGATGGAGACAGTCTATGAAATTATTGCAAAATACGCAAGGAAGCATGAACATCGCCTCCACAAACATGAGAACCCGGAGATGCTCCACGTTTCGGACAACGAAGGTGAAGTCCGACGTCTCAAGCGAAACAAACAACTAGATTTAGTTGTGCTGCGTGAACAGAAGTGCAATCGAACTCAGTGCTATTTCTTTGAGCTATGTGTTTTTCGTTTTTTTCAAAAGTGATTACAACGGAAAAATATTCTATTTGAAAATTTTAAATTTCGTAAGACGGAGCATGCATATCAGAATGCTTCAACCCGTGTATCGGCTATAAACCCTTTTAGGAGTTCACTCCAGTATCCACATTCACTACATCACTAGGTTACTGCGATAAAAAAAAAACTTTTGTTTATGTTTTGATCACAGTAACCTAGTGATGTGGATGCAAAGGTTGGCAGCATAAGATCATGCCATATATCGGGAATGGTTGGAGCTGCGGACGGGGACGGGCTCATTCGATTCCTCATGGAAAGTTCTTCGAAAAAAGTCCAAATTTAGGCAGCCCTGACTTTTTTGAGGTTTTTAGGGATTTTACAAAACTTTGACAACGCTTAAAGGGCACTTCAAATTAAGTGAGAGTGCTGGCTAAAGGATTGGGGCGTTGTCGGACCAATATTGATTTTTCCTGAAAATTTCTGATTTTTTGCTCCAGCCGTTTGGGAGAAATCGTGCGTACGGCGGACGGACGGAAATTTTTTTATTGCAGATTTGGATTCAACACCCCTCTAAACGTAAACCATGAACATTTTCAGGGGGGTTAGAAATTTTTCTTTCAAGAGCGATTACAATGGTTTATTATTGAATAATGAACCAAAAGAAAGCCAACATGGATGTGAACGTGCTTGGACACGGCAAAAATGGCCCCGTACCGTGGGAGGATCGTAACAGCTGATATAATTGGTGCGGAATTTTGAAATCTCCAATGCTTTAAGGCAGTGGTTCCCAACCTTTTGTGGCCCATCGCCCCTTTTTGGAGGTTGACTAACACCTATTGCCCCCCCCCCCTCCCCTTTAATTTTTCCTTGTATGCCTAATTTTTAATGTAAAGTGAAATGTAATAATAAAGCAATTCTATTATTTTAAACAATTTTATTACTGTATATAAACACAACCAAAGCCGTGTTATCCGGTAACTCCTAAGTAAAATAGAAAATAATGTATACATTTTTTATAGATTTTTTTTTAAGAACAAAGAAGATAAATTAAGAAAATTCACAGTTAAAAGGTGAAAAAAAATGAAAGTTTGAAAACTTTATGTTATTTTGGCTTTTCAATGGCATCCCGGCAACTTCGACTGTACAGTACTATTTTCATTTTCACCCTTTGAATACTCATCGCCCCCCAATCGCGCCAAACATATTTATCGCCCCCCTGATAACCCAAATTGCCCCCTTGGGGCGATCGCCCCCAGGTTGGGAACCACTGCTTCAAGGCCAATCGACCTAGGTATTTTTGTTAGGTAACGCAATAAAAAATGGGCTTTAAGGAATTTTTCAGTGGACATTCCGTCGTTGGAGAAAGTATAATATCTTGTGACACCATTGATGACGCGATACCGGCTTTTTCGCTTTTCTCCCAAGCGATTGAGTTTTTCCAATTTGATCGTCGTTACCTATACATTCCTCTGTCCTTATAGCAAGGCGGAAAGTAATCGATCGAATCATCAGGTCGTCAGAGACGTAATTCGCTGTTTATACAGGTAACCGGCCGTATTATTACGTTGAGGGCCACACGATACGAATCTCGCGTCATCATTTCCTTTTGAACTCGTATGAATGGGGGACTTGAGTAATGCGATGGTCGATTTGATATTAACGAACACGGACACAGCTAACCCCAGAAGCCGTCCACGGAAATGTTGTAAAATAATAATGAAGGGAAAGAGTGTGTGTTCACGAAAATTTGTATCAATAAGGCTAGTCGTGGTTCTGCTCTCTGACAACATTACTGACATTAAATGTAATTTTTGGTTCTAATTTTAATATTTGATTCAAATTTAAGAGCTGCCTCGATTTGAAATTAGGAGCATGTTTAGGTGGAGGGATGATAATTTGATTGCTATTCTCAAATCGAAAGTTATCGGGATACTCATGTGCCGATATCATTTTGGTTTATTATTGTAATCTCTCTTGAAAAATACATTTCTAACCCCCCTAAAAATTTCATGGTTTACGTTTCAAAGGGTGTAGAATCCAAATCTGCAACAAAAAATTTTCCGTCCGTCCGCTGTACGCCGTACGCACAATTTCTCCCAAACGGCTGGAGTGAAAAATCTGAAATTTTCATGAAACATCAATATTGGTCCGACAACGCCCCAATTCTTCAGCCAGCTCTCTCATTTAATTTAAAGTGCCCTTTAAGGGTTGTTAAAGTTCTGTAAAATCCCTAAAAACTCCATTAAAAAACCAAGGCGGCCTAAATTCGGACTTTTTTTGAAGAACCTTCCATGAGGAATCGAATGAGCCCCTCCCCAGGTCCGTGTAGCTCAAACCATTCCCGATGTATGGCATGATATTATGCTGCAAACATTTGCATCTACATTCACTACGTCACTAGGGTTTTTTCAATCGCAGTAACCTAGTGATTTAGTAAATGTGGATACTGGAGTAAACTCCTAAAAGGGTTTATAGCCGATACGTTGAAGCATTCTGATATGCATGAAACGCTGCAAATTCTTTCACTGGGATTTCATTCATTTGGCTTGCATTCATGATCTGAATTTCTACTAAGCTTTGGAATGTGCGTGTTTCACAGGCGATAGAGCGATTATTGAATTTCAGGAGGCACACAAATATGATCAACTGATCAATCCAAATAGGTATTTTGGTTGAGAACTGATTTAAGTGCTCTATGCATATCTCCTGAAATTCAATAATCGCTCTATCACCTGTGAAACACGCACACTCCAAAGCTTAGTAGAAATTCAAATCATGAATCATTGAATAATAAACCCCAGTGAAAGAATTAGCAGCGTTTTTTGAAAGAAAAAAACGCTTTGACCAATTGAGCTTCGTTTACTTAAGACTGTTGTAAGAAGAGAAACGATGGTAAGTTTGTTTATCTGATTTTTTCATCTTTAGATATGTATTGAAGAATCCCCAGAATCCCGGGACAATAACTGTAATCAGTGGTTCATAATTTTAGCACAAAGATGGAAAATTCATTTTAGGGCAGGCAGACTACAGGACAATGCGCTGTTAAAATTTAAATTTAAGTATTAAATGGTATGTATTGATTGCATATCGTAGAGCAGGATTGATAGTGTATCGAGAAAATTTGTTTGATCCCCAAATCATTAATGGGAAGACAGAATCCTCTCCGGACAAAGATTGGCCCTTTCTGGGAAAATTAGCCATTAACGTTTGAAATCTGTTGATGAGGGAAGGTGTTCAGATGTATCTGAAATGGGTTCGGATCATGTGAAAATATTTAAAGCCTTTAATGGACTCCAAATTCCCCAAGCTGCTTTGTGCCGTTGGTTTTTCCCAAGCCACCCTTTTTTCTGGCAAACGGTCAGTCAAACTGGTCAGTCAACCGTAGTCTCCCCCCTAGCACCCTGGGGTAGTTGTAACCCCGTCCCTGATTGGTTTCTCTCTACTTTGATTCCCCACTCTAAATTGTCTTCACTTCCCCTCCGCAACGATGCCAGCGCGTTTTCCAAGCTTGATAGGCCCCACTGTAGTCCGTTGGAGTTATCCCAGTTAGTGCCTTCGTGACAGCACGTTGGATGTTCGGAATACAGGTAATGACGTTTGCCGTGAGATGTTGAATGAATTGGAAAAGAATCCAGACATTTTAGACAACGCAGTAACAGGCGATGAATCGTGGACATTCCAATACGACCCGGAGACAAAAGTCCAGAGTTCGGAGTGGCACACACCGGCATCCCCACGGCCGTTCATCGTGACCTCCTACTTGAACCGAATTGGAGTTGAAGTTCTGCCACAGCCACCATACAGCCCTGACTTGAGTCCTCCTGATTTCTTCCTATTTCCGAAGGTCAAAAGATGCCTGAAGGGTCATCGTTTCGACGATATTCCGAACATCCAACGTGCTGTCACGAAGGCACCAACTGGGATAACTCCAACGGACTACAGCGGGGCCTATCAAGCTTGGAAAACGCGCTGGCAACGTTGCGTCGACGCCCAAGGCGAGTACTTTGAAGAATATTAACGTTTTGTACAAATAGGATCAATAAATTTGTTTTTCAAGACTGAGTCTCATTACTTATCTACCACACCCTGTAAGTAGTGGCAAAGCAGCATATTTTGTGATATTGTTGGCTACCCCCAAAACCTCAACTTTGGCAGAAGCGCCCTAAGGTTTTATTCAACAACAGCTGTATTTATTCGATTGATTCACCATATCAACGAATACAAATTGAATTATATATTTCCATACTCGTTCATTGAGCATGTACGCATTGATTTGAAATACAACCTCCATCAGTTAACTGCAAAACCGTTTATACCGTCCTTGGGTTCACCTTAACAGAAGGTATTGAGGTCCATCAACTTGCTGGTCAATGTTTACAGTTAACCACATGTTGAGCTTTATTGGTTCAAAACATGTCATAAAAATGTATTCTGAATTCCGTTCCAACTTAAACAAGTCTCATTAATTAGTCAAGTTCTGTCATTCATCATTTACATTCCATTTCAACACCTTACCGAGTAAAAATGTAATAACAACGACCACTTTCTTCTTTAGAACATTTTCAGAATCGTCCACTATGTACCCTGTATGTGTGTGGTGCATATTACCGTCTATTCGGAACATAGGTAACTGTTTTATTTGAGTATTTATCTTGAGCAACCCAAACAAATTCAGCACGAGAGAAAACCAAGCAACTTTTGAGGCAGTTCCGATAATTCATTCTTTTTTTTTTCTTCATAGCGAAACCACTTTTCATGGCTGTATTTATTTCATTTTTATTACGTATCGAACCTCCACTGAAACTTTTACGTTCATCGTAAAACTAACAATTTTACCATCCCCCGGGAAGTTATTCAATTTTTATCCGGGAATTCTTCAACAATAAAGTTGCCGATTGGCTTTCGAGCAATGTAATATCAAGGATCCACGTGGACAAATGATAATCGCTCCAATTCCAACGACTCACAGAAAAGCGTCGAACATTTTGTTTTGCACGAAATAAGTCCGATGATTAAAAACAATAATAAGATAAATAAAGTATAAAGCCATGTTTTCACGAATTCAAACGTCATTTTTTTTAAATTTCATGATGTAACCAATCGAAAGCCGAGATTCTGGAAAACTTCTTATTGGGAAGTTGGAATAGGGTCATTTCAAAATTTGGGTATCGACTTATCTAAAAAGTAAAAGTTGAAACTTGATCAATTTTCTTGTTCCTAATCAATCACTGCGGTTCTATCGGCATATAACCCAAGTGAGCACACATAATCTTGAACCGTACTGCTGATACGCCATTTTGAAAAAAAAAAAAAAAAAAAAAACTTTTGTGGGGAGTGAGGTATATCCTCCAAATTCCATGGGAATCGCCGCTCAAGTCTTTCAAATTAGGTGAGTGGAACAGCACAAATTAGCTTAATTTTAGCTACAGTAAATAATACGGTTTCCTTACCGAAATATCACTGCTACCGGCGGTTTTCGATTCGGCACAGTCATCGATTCGGCACACCTCTTATCACGATCTTATCAGATAAGATCGATGTGTCCTTACATCGATCTAATTATCGATTATTACATCGATATAATGCCATCTTGAAACTATTATCACGACCATTCAAACCCGAAATTGTTGCTTTCATTCCTATTTCTGTTTCTTCTGATCTATACTTCACTAGAAGGATTGATGTAGGATATTATTTTTTTTTGTTTTTGAGATGCGAGCGTAGCGAGCATCCAGACCACCAAACTAGACGGTAGGAGATTTTTGCTTTCACACCAGAAATTGTTGCTTTCATTCGTATTTAGATCGATAATTAGATCGATGTAAGGACACATCGATCTTATCTGATAAGATCGTGATAAGAGGTGTGGCGAATCGATGACTGTGCCGAAACGAAGTACGCCCGTACATACTAAGGTTTCCTTGCTAAAATCTCACTTGCTACAAGCAGATCTCACTCCCTACAATTTAAGGTATGTACTATTGACTGGATATTGTAGGGAGTGAGGTTATAGGCTTTCACCGCCTTTACAGGCCACACATTGAAACTGGTTGAACCAAAATGTTGTCAACGAACTTCCAACAACTACACTAATTGTCAACAAGTGCGATCAAGTTTCACTTGCCACAGTCAGAATGTTACTGGAGTAGGGAGTGAGAGTTAAAAAACCTACACTGCTGCCTCCAGGGATGGTTTTCCCGGTAGAACTGACTGGGAAGGTCTAGGCAAAATCCAACCACCAGCGTTTGGATCACATTGAATAAGGGACGTCAACAAAACAGAAGCAACTTCATAAAAACCCTTTCCTGCCTGTTGGGGGCTACTTTTCAAAACATTGTAGGGAGTGAGGAAAAACCGTGACACTGAAATAATGGGCTGATAAGGTTACTCGATTTGATCCAATTTTTTTTCTGAGGCGGATATCCATTGTAGATGGTATGTTCTTTCATAGTGTAAGTGGATATAACAGCCCCAATAAATATTTCGCTGAGTAGTGACGATGGAAGTTGTATACCTCTGGTTAGGGACGGGACGATACCACCGATATATCGGAGTATCGATACTTTTTAAATATCGATATTTTTTTTTAGCGATACACGATACCGATACTTTCCCTCGAAAATATCGGAGGTATCGATACTTTTCTGTCGGTATCGGAACTTTTTCAACGAATTAAGTACCAGTTAGTACTCTATACTTCAAGAACAAAAATTAAAAACAATGACATTCATCTCACTCCCTTCTTGTGATCACCCACGTTAAGTGGTCGATTGAAACAAAATACACATCGCTCCTCGCCTTCATCGATACCTCCTATATCGATCATCCTATAGTTTCTATAACCTGCTGCCTGGGTACCTTCTGTCGTCACTTTGTTTATCGGAATCTTTCCTCAAGACGATTTATTTTTCACGTTCCACCCTTATTCTTTACATGACTTCACACAATGCCTCCAAAGAGTAGTGTTTGGAAATATTTCCGCAAAAACAACCAAAAGGAAGCCACTTGCAACCAATGTTTAAAAAGTTCGTTTTGTAATCATTCAATTTTCATACAAGTAAAAAATATAGTTTTTCAGTAACTGGTTTATTACTTGAGCCTTTCCTTCTGCAATAGTAAGAAAATGTGTTTTTTGAAAATATCGGTGGTATCGCAGGTATCGATATTTTTCAGCGATGTATATCGGAGTATCGATACTTTTGAAATACGAATATTGGAGAGTATCGAGTATCGATACGTTATTTTAAATATCGTATCGATACTTTTAAGTATCGTCCAGTCCCTACCTCTGGTTAGCGACAGCAGTAGGGAGTGAGAAATACGGACAGGTCCTGTAGGGGGTGTTGTATAGCCGTGCCCCCCATTTTCAATGCCTGAATTCTCCACGAAAAAACATCCTTTCTGAAAATTTTAGGAGTGATTTGGAAACGTTGAAACCTCCTCTGTAGCATCGTACAACGAAAAAGTACCCAAAATTAATCCATCATTTGGTAAAACCTTTCTAAAAAAAGTGGGGGGCACGGCTATAGTTTTACACTAGTGAAAAACTACAGCAGTGCCCCCCACGCCTTTAATCGCTGTCCAAGCACTCACCTTCCGATCCCAGGGTTTATTAGTTGTTCTACGACTTTTATCGATGGATTTTGTACCCAAACAGTCAATGTTATTGTCGTAGATTGCCAGTTTCAGACCCGAGAGACCCGTTGAATCATGTCGAACAGATCCAGATAATAATGTAAATAGATGCATCGAAGAGGAACAACGGAAAGACCAGTCTTGAGTTACAACGCGACGATGAAGGTTGAACAATTGTACGAACGAATTGTACCCCACTTTTTTTAGAAAGGTTTTACCAAATGATGGATTAATTTTGGGTAGTTTTTCGTTGTACGGTGCTATAGAGGAGGTTTCGACGTTTCCAAATCACTCCTAAAATTTTCAGAAAGGATGTTTTTTCGAGGAGAAATCTTTTGTCGAAAATGGGGGGCACGGCTATATTAGGTAACTCATCTATTTTTCCAACTGATCTATACTTTACTAAAAGGATTGATATAGGATATTTTTTTGTTTTTGAGATGCGAGCGTAGCGAGCATCCAGACCAGCAAACTAGACGATAGACGAAGGCTGACGCGTTTTTGGAATTTTGGAAGTCCGCATTTCCGCAACTTGGCTTGGGGGGCACCGCTGTAGTTTTTCACTAGTGTGAAACTATAGCCGTGCCCCCCACTTTTTTTAGATAGGTTTTACCAAATTATGGATTAATTTTGGGTAGTTTTTCGTTGTACGGTGCTATAGAGGAGGTTTCGACGTTTCCAAATCACTCCTAAAATTTTCAGAAAGGATGTTTTTTCGTGGAGAATTCAGGCATTGAAAATGGGGGGCACGGCTATACAACACTCCCTACAGGACTTGTCCATATTTTCACTCCCACTGCTGTCGCTAACCAGAGGTAGGGACTGGACGATACTTAAAAGTAACACTTACAAAACTGTATTTAATTGAGATTTGACGGCAATACTGATCAGTGACATAAATGTGACCGAAACTTTGAAATGACCCAATCACAAAACATGTTTATTATCAGCAAGATAAAACGTGTTAAAAAGTGAGTTTTTCATAAATTCTCAAAACTTGATCTTGAGAAAGTTTGTCACGTTGTAAGTGACGTTTAAAATGTCTTATTTCGCACTAAGGAGAAGGAAATTCGACGCTCTTCCCAACGGTGTCTTCAAAGTTGATTTTATAGGGTAATTTAAGAGAGTTATGACGATTTTAATGTCTTGGGGTCGGAGTGAATTAATTCGGTAACGAAGCCTCAAAGAGAAAAAGTGTACGAGGCACTTTTTGTTGAAAATGGGCTGTAAAAGTGTGGTACGCTCTTTATAACTGAGTGGAAGGAGGCATTGTATACCAAAAAATGTCCCAAAAGAAATAGGTCAAGTTGGGGAAAGGATTTAAGTTTCTGGTACAATGCAAATTTAGAAATTTAGGTTGTAGGACTATATTTGGAGTATTAAGATTAGGATGGAGGTTGATTAAAAGATTTTGGAACTGAAAAGGAAAGCCATAGGAGGCGTTGCAGGAGCGGCTACACTGATATCGGCTTTATCAGTACCATGACGTGTAACCTAGCGAGTCTTCCACACAACTTTCTACCGTTGAAAACCAACTTGAGACCCATTGCCTTGGTCAACTACAGCTCATATGTGGATATTTTACTCTGATGCAACTAGTTTGCGTTGTTTATTTCAAATATAGGCAGAATGAAGAAAGTATTGAAGTCACCTGAATATTGGAGCTAGGAAAACACAAATATCCCTTATGTGAATGGGGATGTTGAGGAGGTGAAGGACGTAGTGTATGGACCCGGAGGTGATCATGAGACCCGGGTAGACCGTCCCACCGACGATCCGTCCAAGAGGGTACCAGGCTCTCTCGTCAAACCAGTTGAGGAAATTGTAGAACCCATGTTCCACCATGTACGCCGTCGCACGGTAGTTGAACCTGCAAAACGGCGAAAACAAATCTCACTAAAAAACCCCATAATTTTCTCGAAATCAATCCAACGATCTTGCAACGCGGATCGTAAGAAATACCCAAGTTCAAGGGACTTACCATGGATCGAATTCATGGATAATGCTTTCGAATCGTATCACAGCGAAGAGGCGAGATGCGAAGCCGCATAGCCAGGCGAGAAGGAGCACCGTGAAGATGATCAGACTTTTCCATCCTCCAGAAAACGAGGATGAGTTTTTCTTCATTTCCTCGACGAGATTTCCCGGCGAATTAGTCCAAAACTTAAGGGGAGGTGGGGAATTTTTATCAACATTTACGAGCAAAAAACATCGACGTAGCACCGGCACGAAATCCGATGACAGGACTAAAGCAGTGTTGCCACCATTCTCCAAACAACCGAGACTCAAGTCACACGACTGGGAGGATCGTGAGAAACTCGTGGCAGAACCTCAAAATTATATGATTTCCATATTTTTTCAAGATTTTTGATAATTATTTCGATTTAAAGTATTCTAATAAACTAACAAACAATTTGGTATTACGAAAATGGGTGGATGGCAGTTCCATGGATAAGGTATTCACATGGAAGAGAAAGGTCCAATACAAAGGACTCTGCGAGCAGAACATGACGGTGGCTCAACCTTCCGTCAATTGGTTCAACTACAAACTTGTACCCGTTCCCGCAAGAATGCGCGCTGCTGTTGCACAATTTGGGTGCAGAGTAGCACTCCCAGCGTTTTCCATTAGACATAATATGTCGGATCATCATATACGTTAGTAATTCCAACTAAGCTGCCAGAACTTGGAGGTATTTAAGATTAATCAAAACACACACTGTTGGTAGTAACTTTAATTCACTGCTATCAATGTACTGGAAGGTAAAGACTTTACCTGTATTTAGTTAAGGCTACTTCCTACATTTCTTCCTTATTTCAAAATAGAAAACTCACCAAAAAAGCAATTTCAGTTGAATTACACAACCCAGCAAAAAAAAAAAAAAAAAAAAATTCAAGATCCATAAAGTAGACTAGGGTATCCCTACGTATTTTTCGATGCTGAAATCGAATCCAAGGTCCGAAAAATCCCCAGATCCCCCAAATTTTGAGCTATGGTAAAAAAAACTACCCTTAAATTGGTTCAGAACCTTCTTTTTGAGTCATGAGATTGGGATGAACTACTACATAGTTTTAAGTGAATATCCATATTTTTGTTCATTTTCAGACAAGGAGAGTACTTGAGGAAACTACCTCCCCTTAAATCACCCTCCTAGTTTTTGAAATTTGAATTCTTACGCCAGGACAAGTGGGGTATGGATTTCTATGTTTTTGGGGTTGAGATCGAATTTGAACTTCCAATTCTGTAGGCACCTCTTCACGCCAGGGGTTGGTGCCAAAGCGAATAAGGTATGGGTTTCTGTGTTCCCAGGTTCGCTGAAATTTAATATGATTTTTGAATAGGCTCTCAAACTTAGTTGCGGTCTCCTCCAATGAGTTTTAATTCTTTCAGATTTTATTCTCTTTTCGTGTGACTTTATTCTTAATTTCAGCAAATCCGGGAACACAGAAATCGTCTCGTATTCACTTTAGTTTTCATTAGATTTAAGCTTAGAGTGTTGTTGCACAAGCGTTTGTGATCAAGAGTTTGGGGCAGCGTAGAGTAGCCCCAAGAATTCTTCCCAGCCGCGAAGCATGTATTGGTCAACCTTTTCAATTGGGGGTTTGGGCTTGCCCCCTGTCACATCTAGCATCCTTGAATTCATTTACCCAATCGTTAGAGGGCCTCGGCTGGACATCTTTGATGAATGATAGCCATGCAATCGAATCGTATCGAATCGTTTCTCCTTGGACACTAGAGGAAATGATTACCTTTGCTTCTTCTTCTAAGGAACTTCATGTATATTCTGGGCATTCCTGTCCAAATTCACTTGGATGAGTGTCTTTCGGGCCAAGCAATCGTAATCTCGTGCAAAATTTACCGCCTGGTTTGGTTACACAAAACGCTGCAAATTCTTTCGCTGGGGTTTATTATTCAATTGGCTTGCGTTCATAATTTGAATTTATACTAAGCTTTGGAGTGTGCGTGTTTCACAAGTGATAGAGCGATTATTGAATTTCGGGAGGCACAGAAATATGCCAGCAAATATAGTATTTTGGTTGAGAACAGATTTACGTGCTCTATGCATATCTCCTGAAATTCAATAATCGCTCTATCACCTGTGAAACACGCACACTCCAAAGCTTAGTATAAATTCAAATCATGAACCCAAGCCAATTGAATAATAAACCCCAGTGAAAGAATTTGCAGCGTTTTTTGAGTGTCATGATCGCATTTTGTCTCTATGTTCTCGTTAACAAGCAGGTAAGCTTAATATAACAATAAATTAAATAACTATTGCGCCTTTTAACTTCCACTTGAAAAAAAAAATACTAACAGCACTATGAGACCTGCGAATCAGTGTTCTCAGTACAAACCGCCAGCCCGGGGAGGAACTTCACCTGTCCCCGGTTCACCCCAGCAAAATATGGTCACCTTCTCATTCAATGCCAGCAGCGCACCTCTCAACCTCAGGAACCAGCGAAGTACCCGTAGGAGGTTGTTCTCTTCCATCAACAAATTTGCAGCTCTGACATCCAAGTCAAATACCTACATGGTATAGGGGATTTCTCGATTCCCTATCATTCGTCCGCATCGCCTCATCCCAGTTCCGGCCAACAGCCTGCACCAACCTCAAGTTGTTCCTCCCAGTCATCTATTCTGTTTACATCTCCGAGAAAAGGACATCCATAACGCTGACAGTTATTGCTCGGTACCACGAAACCCCGCCTCTCACCACTTCTCGTGCCACAAGGGCAGGGTACCGATCCAAAGACATCTTCAGGGCTTTAATTACGAAGCCACTGGCAAAAGATAGGATATAAGCAAAGACTCCGGGGAAAGGTTGAATGAAATAAATTGGAGTATTTCTTGGTAAGACGAAAATTAGCTTCACGAAATACCTTCAGAACTCGTTCAAAAGCGTCAAACCTGATATAACCAGTTACTTGTGCACCATAACAGAGAATTGCTCTTACAACAGCTTTAAACATTTTATATTGGTTTATTATTCAATAATAAACTATTGTAATCGCTCTTGAAAAAAAAAGTTTACGTTTCAAGAGGCTGTAAATTCTTAATCCGCAATGAAAATTTTTTCCGTCCGTCCGCCGTACTCACGTTTTCTCCCAAACAGCTGGAGCAAAAAATCTGAAATTTTCAGAAAAAATCCATGTTGGTCCGACAACGCCCCAATTCTTTAGCCAGCTGTCTCACTTAATTTAAAGTGCCCTTTAAGGGTTGTCAAAGTTTTGTAAAATCCCTAAAAACCTCAAAAAAAGTCAAGGCGGCCTAAATTTGGACTTGTTTTGAAGAACTTTCCATGAGTAATCTAATGAGCCCTTCCCCAGGTCCGTAGATCAAACCATTCCCGATGTATGGTGCCAACATTTGCATCCACATTCACTACATCACTAGGTTACTGCGATCAAAACAAACACAAGAGTTTTTGTGGATACTGGAGTGAACTCCTAAAAGGGTTTATAGCCGATACACGGGTTGAATCATTCTGATATGCATGTTCCGTCTTACGCAAATTTTAGCACTGGGGTTTATTATTCAATGATTCACGATTTGAATTTCTACTCACCTATGGAGTGTGCGTGTTTCACAGGTGATAGAGTGATTATTGAATTTCAGGAGGCGCACGAATATGATCAACTGATCAATCCAAATAGGTAATTTGGTTGAGAACAGATTTACGTGCTCTATGCATATCTCCTGAAATTCAATGATCACTCTATCACCTGTGAAACATGCACACTCCAGAGCTAAGTAGAAATTCAAATCATGAATCATTGAAAAATAAACCCCAGTGAGAGAATTTGCAGCGTTTTTATCGAGCAAGGTATGGAGGGGCGGCAAACGAATTTTCTGTAAACGCTATTGATGGCAAGTCTTGCAGACTCCTTGGACACCAAGTAGTGTAAGAAGCGGGAAACTGTCCAATATTGTTTTGTTCAGCCAAGAATCGCTGAATATCACTAAATGACGTTCTTCTGCAGAAAGATAATGATGGACGTAATCATGAAGGAAGGAGCATACGTCGTTGGCTCCCTTTTTAACGATTCTCTCAGGATACGTGGACACTTTCCCGTGACCGCCCGGATGTTCTTCCTTTGTACGGGTTTTATTCACCCTCGATTTTCTTTCGTTTGGACACATTCTTAGCCTGAAATTACCCCTACAACGGATTCCTTGTGTGTTAACGCTTTCATCATTACCTAGATTTCGATATAAAAGTGAACTAGGTAACACGTTTTTCCCCTGTTCAAATGTCAATTGTGTTTTTCCAAACGTCTCTCGGGGCCGGCTGTTGCTCGCATGTGCGGTAAATGAATGACACGAATCGGTCGATAATTGCCTGTTGAGCAGCGGTTGAAAGGATCGGCTATTTGCCTCCCCTTTCAACAAAAGCGATATCAACGAGGTTAGAACCTTGTTTCCTCACCCAGAAGTTAGTTGAGAAACCTTTGGATCAACTAGCACACCAACTCCCATAATGGGAAGAGCTCAGGAAAAAAGGCAGGTAGACTAGGTATTCCAGCACAATGAGCTTTAAGGAAGGGTTAACGTTAATTGACAATTAGTGAAGATAAATAGTGAAAACCAATTACCAACAGTGTTGTAACAATTACTTAGAATAATCACAACTATCATAATATTATATTACGGTATCCTGTCTGTCAACTGTAAACCTATGTGAGGTGAAGTTCTGGGAATCCTCATAATCATCGACTCACATAAGATGTATGAACCACATTACTGTTGGACCTTCCTGAAATGAAATGAAAATGAATTTTATTCCGAAGAAATCAACAATATCGCGTTGAGAATTTTGAAACACGATTGATTATAGAAATCTATTTGCAACTATCCCAACAAAACCTTGCTTTGAAACATATCTGTCTGAAAATAAAAACGCTGCAAATTCTTTCACTGGGATTTATTATTCAATTTTATTCATGATTTATAATTTGAATTTCTACTAAGCTTTGAAGTGTGCGTGTTTCACAGGTGATAGAGCGATTATTGAATTTCAGGAGGCACACAAATATGATCAACTGATCAATCCAAATAGGTATTTTGGTTGAGAACCGATTTACGTGCTCTATGCATATCTCCTGAAATTCAATAATCGCTCTATCACCTGTGGAACACGCACACTCCAAAGCTTAGTAGAAATTCAAATCATGAATGCAAGTCAAATGAATAAAATTGAATAATAAACCCCAGTGAAAGAATCTGCAGCGTTTTTTTATTGAACCTCAATAACACCCCCCCACAATAAAAACATTTATAATTTATCGAGTCACTTTAGCACTCGTATTGCGTAAAAACTTCCCCAAATCCAAATTTAAACGATGTAGCCAGAGGTAGACTGATGTAGAGGAGGCACACAAATATGATCAACTGGTCAATCCAAATAGGTATTTTGGTTGAGAACCGATTTACGTGGTCTATGCATATCTCCTGAAATCCAATAATCGCTCTATCACCTGTGGAACACGCACACTCCAAAGCTTAGTAGAAATTCAAATCATGAATGCAAGTCAAATGAATAAAATTGAATAATAAACCCCAGTGAAAGAATTTGCAGCGTTTCATGCATGTCAGAATGCTTCAACCCGTGTATCGGCTATAAACCCTTTTAGGAGTTCACTCCAGTATCCATATTTTTGTTGTTATCAGTGTGCAAGTTATCGAATTATTAATAACAATTCGAATTTATAGAAATATCTGTTGATGTAAACACCCAATACAGCGTAAAAACCAATATAAGCCAATGAAAATTAAAAATAAAAAACACGATGGAATACACCACTTCACCATAGGGCATGCCCTGTGCAGTTAGGGGGAGCTAATAGAGCTTATATAAAATTTAACAAATATCTAGTTCCTGTCTAAATTGACTAACTAATGACAGTTCTTAGCATTGAAGGGTGAAAAAGACACACATTAAATCGAATATAATTTATTAACAATTCAATATATACAATTTTACGTGGTACTTTACAATTTACATGTTATAATACATTTGCTGTATTGCCGACGAGGGCGCTTAGGTCAAAAAAATGATTCTATCGTCCCAAAAAAAGGAAAAAAATGAAAATCCCTGGAACCGATGATTGACTATTTATTACGAAGTGAGCAGGAACGGTGAGATGGCTAACTGCTCCTTCCTGTTCCAATCTGTTCCCGGGATAATATCATATTATGATCTTGGTTTATTTTCAGAGATGGGCGTCCCTGATTAACGAATACTTTTACAATTACATTTGCGATTACAAAAGTATTCGTAAAGTAATCGAATAACGAGTGTAATCAATTAATTTTGTATTCGCGCTATGCGATTACTTTTTCGAATACTTTTTTATTCGGCAAAAGTATTTGAATACAAAAGTAATCGATTACAATTGTATCGTATTACTTTTGTATTCGAATACTTTTGCCGATTACAATGGTCCGTGCCCTTGATATTTATTTTTGATGTCCGTCGCAGACGGTCTTCTGCCTGAATTTAATTAATAAAAATTTACTTTTATAATAAACCCTGAAAAAAATCTGCTAATTACACAAAGTCAGAAGCAGGTATAGCTCACAAATCAACAATAAAATAGACAATAATTTTATGAAAAATTACATTTTCAGATTATTACAAATTAAGGTTTGAAATCAAACGATGTTTCCGTATTTTAACTTCATGGTTTAAATTAGTAGGTGCTTTTGGTTCCAATTTTATATGATCACAAATAGGTACCATTAATATTGGAATGCTAAATTTGCTACGTTATCTCAACCGACCCTATGGTAAAGATTATTGAACGTAGTTCACAACTGATTTTAGCGAATTTACAAGAAAAAAGAAGCTGTTTAAGAAATTAAAAGTATTGGAAGAATTAGAAGAACTAAAACTCTTTTTCGATAATCGTGAGGGCATACCTAGTAGTTTTTCTTTGCGAAATCGACCAAAATGGCAACTTGTGAAGTTTGACCTAGCCTAATGGAAAAATGAGGTGCCATAAGGTTACAATTTTGAAGAATTTGGTAGGTATTTCTGCATTTTACAAATTTTTGGTAAATTGAAAAAAACATAAATAAATTTCTCATAAATTTGTTGTGATGCACTTGATAGTTATACATAACATGAATAATGATTACGGAAACTTAACGGTTTTGTCGAAGTTTCGAGGTCAAAAATGGGCGCGAAAATTGGGATTTTGAGAACAAAGTTGCGTGGGGTATCGTTTTCGATGTATGTTGTAAATTTGGACGTTGGATTGATTGGAATGTGTTTCAACATTCCAATTTTAAGAGCGAAGAATTGTGAAAATGTGAAATTTACTTTTCTCAGCCCGGGGTCATTCCCACGGCCAGGGGGGTTCTGACAACAAAAACATAACTTTTCACTTAATTTTCCTCTCACTCAACAGCGAAGATTCTTGGATTCTTCAAAGATTCTCACTTCTGAGACTTCGAAAAACAAAGTAATCGTTATTCGTATCTGTAATCGCAAAAAAGTATTCGTTAATCAAAATTACTTTGAAAGTATTCGCTGAAAAGTATTCGATAATCACGAATACTTTTGTAATCGTTAATCATTTCGCCAACGAATAACGATTGCTTCAAAAGTAATCGTTATTGACGCCCATCTCCGTTTATTTTATATTTAATAATTAACCTTTGTGATCGACCAAGAAAGAAAATAGCTTAACCCCATAAATTCGTTGCTTTACATTCCAAGATGTCAAATTTCAGGAAAAGTAGCGGATTTAATCAACTTTCCAATGGTATGGTCACTTTTTTCGATTTCCCACCGATTTCATGGATACAATCAAGTTTGAAAATTTAAAAACTTTAGGGTGAGGAATTTAAGTGTGGGAAGGTACTCCATCTTGTAACGCTCGATTGTGATAAAGATATTGTTGATTCTTATACACTGTATGAACCAATTTAAACTAATTTTTTTAATAGTTATATTGCATTCCTGCATTTTCCCTTATTGGTTGCCATTTTTGTGTTAATATTAATTGTGATAGTAAGTAAAACTTATCATATTCTCTTCAATTATCGAATTTCACTGTTTTTCGACCATTTCTGAATTTGGGACCCATAGAATCGCGTTTTTGACAATAGTGTGGCTTGAAGCTAGGGGACCTAGCCGATACCGAGAACTTTCATATGCCGTGCGTAGATCAAAAAGTGAAATAACAGCTCTGTTAACAATTCGCTCTCCGACCACT
The DNA here is from genome assembly GCA_031894815.1 of Creontiades dilutus. Taxonomy (NCBI): domain Eukaryota; kingdom Metazoa; phylum Arthropoda; class Insecta; order Hemiptera; family Miridae; genus Creontiades; species Creontiades dilutus. The sequence goes on from JAVIWC010001492.1 coordinate 95,742, forward strand.
CCCGTTTGACAAACAATATCACTTCTCATCACATTGTAGGATCAAAAATAGAAAGTTCTTCAAATATACATTTCTAAGTGAACATTAGGTATTGACGTTATCGAAATTCGATTTAAACAGCAAAACATGTTTCAAATTACAAAAAAATAGACAGTACATAGATATTGGACACTTTTTGTGCATGTAAAGTTTTCAAATTTCCAAACAATACGACAAAATGACTAAAATTTGCTCATTTTGTCTATGACCTGATCTGTTTTTTGGTTTTTATCTAATTTTATTTTGAATATTGAAAAAAAAAATAAGGGAAACTATACTACAAGGCAGTGAGATTTGAAGGTTGACATCATATTTCACTAAACCTTAGGTCTAGGAGCTGAGGCCGAACGTTTGTAGTATTTTCTAGACAAGTTTTGGGGAAAGGTTTTGAAAATTAAGTGCATTTTAAGTGAGGAAATCTTTGTTTGCTCTCTTAAAATTGGTGGATCGAGAAATGAAGATGTCATCAATGGCGGGATGGCACCTTCTGAAGTTGTTCTATTCGAGCAACAATTATTCAAATTATACCTATATACAGGATGCCCTCCCACTTTCTTAAACAGAATTTATTTTTCTTTAAATCTTAATAATTTTATTAAGAGGTTTTTAGAGATTTTACGAAACTTTGACAACCCTTAAAGGGCACTTTAAAATAAGTGAGAGAGCTGGCTCAAGAATTGGGGCGTCGTCGGACCGACATGGATTTTTCCTGAAAATTTCAGCTTTTTTGCTTCAGCCGTTTGGGAGAAACCGTGCGTACGTCGTACGGCAGACGGACGGAAAAATTTATATTGCAGATTCGGATTCTACACCCTTTGAAACGTAAACCATGACATTTTCAGGGGGGGGTTAGAATTTTCTTTTTCAAGAGCGATTACAATGGTTTATTATTGAATAATAAACCGACAATGAAAATACATGTGTCACACTTTATAGTTCAAAGCTGTAGAACATAAAAGCGAAGCGATTGGAACACTAAGCTTTAAATTATGCTTCGAAACACAGTATTTACAAACGTTAAAGAATCAACCTAATTTTCGGTGAGTGCTTCCCTTCTCCGTCCGTACTATTGTCCTTTGAGAACACCTCGTGACCCCAATGTTGTTCTTATTCAAGTTTTACAAAACTCATTCGACTCAGAGTTACGTAATTGCTTTCCGTTTATATTGAGCAACATTCAGAGCTCAAACCTTTTCCAATTGGCTTACGGCTTAACTCATAAATGTATCATTTCGCTCAGAAAACTCGGAACAAACGGCGTTTGATGTTCTTATTTGATGGAAAAAGGTCAGGGATAAAACTGGCTCGTTGTAAACCTTCGAAAGTGATTAACACTGACTCGAATGAGGTTTAACACACTACGAACAGACCAATATTGACGTGGGCTGGTGATTTTAGAACCTAAAATCGGCCGGATTATCAAAATGCAGAGTTGAGATGTAATCATTACTTTGAGTAATGAATAATTTTTCGATTACTTTCATTGTAATGACGTATATTTGGCTAGTAACAATTTCAGTAAAAAGGAGATTGAAAATCCGAAGTTTTGGGGTTGAAATTACTCCAGAAGTAATCGCGATTATCATTCCAATTACTGTAATGGTAATCGTTAAAACGATTACTTTTTCCGATTACAAGTAATGGTAATCGAAATACCGATTACTTTTTCCGATTACAAATAATGGTAATCAAAAAAACGATTACGATTACTTGTAATCGGATTAAAAGTAATCGTCATTCCGATTACTTTTAATTAAGAGTTTAATTAATTCCTTACAAAAAAACAAGTCAATTTAGAAGGAAAAACACTTTTTACAGAAAATAACGAAAAATAAAAATTTTGCAGGAGAATTTTCAGGATATGTCATAACCCTATTTTCGAAAAATTTCAACTTACGGACTTTTACACTTTTACAATCGATGTATAATGCATAGCAAGTAAAGCGAATAGCAAGTGTTAAATAGATGACATCTGTATCGTACGATATTAAATATATAACATTGTTTCATCTATCATTGTGGCATCAAATTTGCGTTCTACCAATGGAGTAATCGGATTAAAAAAAGTGATCGAATTAAAACCATTATTAAATCGTAATCGGAATCAATTACTTTTTATTCAAAATCGCGTAACAGTTTTTTGTTCTACAAGATTTGCTGTTTGGGGCTTATATCGAATCGGTTTGACATATTATGGCCAACGATTGACAACTTCTTTGAGAGCATGGCATTTTGTACTTTTCAACAAATGAAATTTGAGATGTCAGACCGAAATTTGTCTCACTCAAAATGAAATGAAAAACCGTCTCAAAAGTAGTTCATACCGACTCGAATGAGATTTAACACACTAGAAACGGACCAATATTGATGTGGGCATTTTCAAAATAAAATCGGATTAAAACCACTTTCTTGTTCGAATTATCAAATTATGTAACAATGAAAAACTTCAAAAGTACCGACTCGAATGAGTTTTAACACACTAGAAACAGACCAATATTGATGTGGGCAGATGATTATAAACCCAAAACTATCAAAGTCGATTAACTTTTCTGTTCTAAGAGAGATTGATGGCCTACAATTTTGGCACTTATGAAAACTTCTTTAAGAGGACGGCATTTCGTATTTCGCAAATTTTGAGATGTCGGACAGAGAGTTTCTCACTCAGAATGAAACAAATTTTCAAAATGCAATCGAAAACCATTAGCAGCAAATTATTAGGTAGCAGTTTTCTGCCCTAGACTATACAAGTTAATGTTTCTGAATTGAATGAAATGACAGAATATGTACATATTGACGTATACAACAGTAGATGAGTGTTCAATTTACAGGATTGATTTGTAATTCAAAGTGAAATAAATGAGCGTGAAATGTTAGTATGGGTGATTCTCAAAAAAGCGCAATTTCCAATGCTGAAATCTTATGACAGTGTAACATTTCCAAATTTCTTCCAAAACAGCGTATGGCTTCCATGGATCACAAAGAGGTAAATAAAGAACAATAAGACGGTCAAATTACTTGGAATTTATCAGGAATAATTTTGTTAGGAAAAAACTTTGAAATAATACTTGGATGAACAAAACTTGTGGTACCTACTTCCAATAAGTATCTAAAAGTATTCTGATTTTAAGCTTAGGGAGCACTATGTACGGGAATTAATGTCCTGAGCTTTCAAGCGAACCTATATCGATAGGAGACATCGGGTCTTTCAATATGGCGACGGTCTTATCAGTAAGGGGTTACCTATTCTCGACTTCTACCCAATAAAGATAACAGTATGTAAGTGTTTCTTGACTATGACCGACAAGAGTGTAGACACGTCTAACTATCAAAATACGCATCATTATTCCTAATTATTGACCAATGACAAACCGCATAACATAGAAAACAACAACCGTGTTTGATTTTGCAGTTCGGTGTTTGCAGAAAAGCGACCCATGATAAAAACCGCAAAACTCGAGATTTGAACACTCGGAACCAACGACGTACACTGTAATTGACTATTTATAACTATGCGAAGGGAAGTACCTAGCCAGGAATCCAAAATTCCACATTTGATCAATTCAATCATCAATTAGCAATTCAATGATTTGATGGAAGTAATGAGAAGGATTGATGGGTGGTGATGGGAATATTCCCCCTTTTCCTAAGAAATCGCAGGATTCTCAAACATCAAGGTTTATTTCCAAAAACCATTTCAAGGTTAACCAAGGTTTGGTTACCAAACACAAATGGGTCATTTCAAAATTTCGGTCACATTTGGGTGTCGACTTTTCTTTAAAAAAAATTGAAACTTGATCAATTTTCTTGTTCTTAATCAATCACTGCGGTTCTCTCGGCATATTATCCAAGTGAGCACACGTAATCTTGAACGGTACTGCTGATACGTCATTTTGAAAAAAAAACTTCTGTAGGGAGCGAGGTATACAAAATTTTGTATACTACTATTTTTCCCCTCTTGAGCCTTCAACCTCCATGGGAATCGCCGCTCAAGTATTTCAATTTAGGTGAGTGGAACAGCACAAATTAGCTTAATTTTAGCTACAGTAAATATTAAGGTTTCCTTGCCAACATCTCACTTGCTACAAGCAGATCTCACTCCCTACAATTGAAGCTATGGCTGGATATTGTAGGGAGTGAGAGAGTAGGGAGTGAGTTTATAGCCTTTCACCGCCTTTACCGGCCACAAATCAATGGAAACTGGTTGAACCAAAATGTTGTCAACGAACTTCCAAAACTATCGTGTTCCAAAACATTAATCGTCAACATGTGCGATCAAGTTTCACTTGCCACAGTCAGAATGTTATTGGAGTAGGGAGTGAGAGTTAAAAAACCCACACTGCTGCCTCCAGGGATGGTTTTCCCAGTAGAACTGACTGGGAAGGTCTAGGCAAAATCCAACCACCAGCGTTTGGATCACATTTTGAATAACGGATGTCAACAGAACAGAAGCAACTTCATAAAAATGGCAACAAACGAGAAAATTGAAAGAGTTGTGGTAATGATACCTAGAAATGGACGCAACTGAATGACAGACCCCCTTCATGCTTGCATGCAACTAACCGGAGGCAGTAAAAACTTGACTTGTCCATCCCATTGATTAACAAAAGGCATGATTTCACCATTTATAGAAAAAAATACCTATAGTGATATAACTATCATAGCACTTCAAATCATCCTTTAGTTCATAAACATGCCGCCTTCCATAGTATGATCAATAGGCCGCTGTCCATACCAATGAATGATCAAAATTTATTGAAAGAAAAATCTGTTATTAAAAGTATAGCCGTAAGTAATGAATATGGGAGAGAACTTGTTGATTCTATTTGGAATAAGGTTCTTAGGAAAAGAGTAGGGAAGGGGTATGTAATTTAGTGAGAGAAATTGAGTAGGAAAAGAAAAAGTGGATTAGTATACCTTATTATGGGAACATTTCGGAAAAACTCGGTAAAATTCTGTCGTCCAGAGGTTTCAACGTTGGGTTCAAGAATAAAAATAATCTCACAGCTTCTTTGGGTTCGGTTAAGGATAAAATTAACGTTTAGGATAAAAGTAGAGCTTATAAAATAAAATGTTCACGTGTGCTTGAATACTGGTAGGAAATTTAGAGAACGAATAAAAGTGTACGAAAAGTATTTCAGGGACAACAATTTCCTCACTTTTGCCTAAAGGGAGGTACGTTGGATGTGCTAGAAAAAATCGAAATTGTTAAGAATGATAGGTCAGGAAAATGTTTAAATGATGTCATTCCTCAAAATATTTTATTACCATCATTGGTAATAAGTTTGTCTCTCCCTCTCCTTAATGTAACTGTTTGAGCCCCTTTCACTTTGTAAGCCTTAAGTGGCATTGGTTGGTCCTCCCCGCCCCTTTCACTTCCTTGAGCCAATAGGATTCAATCTCCTTTCACTTGGGCCTCTATAAGATGTGCTTTCTGTGATGTCCCTTCAGTTCATCTTTGTTACTGATGATGACCGAACCGTCGAAATCGATTCAACTGTGTAACTCTTTACTTTCGTGGAAATATAGACAACGTTCTATCTTACTTCGTTTTCATTGAAATGGATTTCCACAACTTCGTCGCGAGTGACCTAGTCCGTAACTGGAGACAGGTTAGTTGGGAAGCCTTCCCCACTCTTTGGTAGAGTTGCCACCCACTTCCAAAACCGTCAGGCGAAATCCCCTCGTTTGCTTCCCTTAAGGGGCCAAAAACCATTGGCAGGGGTTAATGATGATTTTTGAAGTTGCGTACTATCAAATAAGTTTGTTGGTAGTACTTTCACGTTATAAGACAAGTGATTTCATATCTGTAAAGGTTGAACTATATTTTTTTCAAATTTTAAAAGATTTCTTAATAAAAAATACACGACCCACACTCTAAGAGAGGATGTAATGAATGCAAATGAGATCGTTACAGGTGGTGGTAATGACAGAATTGGGCGTTTAATCAAACAAAAAATGGTTTATGAATAAAAACATACCTGATTGACACATTGTGCACATTGGTATTTAAAATATTTTGAAAGAAGTATTGCTACCGAAGATCTCATCTCCCTGAAGGAATCCTAAAATAACTCACCATTTACCCTTTTTTTGAGAATCACCTGCATAATACAACGTGTCTCATTCGAGTTTATATTAGGCGGTACATCTTGATGCGTCCTTGAATTCTTGATAACAAAACAATAATACAATAATTATCAATTTATCCAACATCAATGCAGTTCTACTTGTAGGTTCGACAGTAGATGAGTGTTCAATTTACAGGAGTGATTTGTATTAACAAGGGCTGTGAATTATATGCTATAAAAACGAATAAATATGCACATTTATATGAAAATATCTTTTCTAAAATATGCAATTAAAATGTGAACATATGTATTTTTAAAAAAAAAAATAGAAATAGGTAGGTACATAACGCGCAGACGAAACTGCAATGCTTATACAGCTTGGGTAAAAACAGAAATTAAAGTGGACAAAGAGAATATTAAATTTTATAGGAATATATTACCAATAATTGTATTAATGTTCTGTGCACATAATCTTCTATTATATAATGTAAGAATCGAACATTAATGAAGTTATTGGTTCAAAAACTGTTGCACTGCCAACAACTTTCTTTAGGTTTTCAAATAAAACGCTGCAAATTCTTTCACTGGGGTTCATTATTCAATTTCATTTATTTGGCTTGCATTCATGATTTGTGCGGCCTAAATTTGGACTTTTTTTTGAAGAACTTTTCATGAGGAATCGAATGAGCCCTTCCCCAGGTCCGTACCTCAAACATTCCAGATGTGTGGCCCGATTTATGGTGCCCACATTTGCCTCCAGTACATCACTAGGTTACTGCGATCGAAACAAACACAAGAGTTTTTTTGTTTTGTTTTGAACGCAGTAACCTAGTGATGTAGTAGTGGGTACTGGAGTGAACTCCTACGAGTAAAAGGGTTTATAGCCGATACACGGGTTGAAGCATTCTGATATGCATGCTCCGTCTCATGAAATTTAAAATTTTCAAATAGAATATTTTTCCATTGTAATCGTTCTTGAAAAAAAAACACTGTAAATTCTTTCACTGGGGTTTATTATTCAATGATTCATGATTTGAATTTATACTAAGCTTTAGAATGTGCGTGTTTCACAGGTGATAGAGCGATTATTGAATTTCAGGAGGCACACAAATATGATCAACTGATCAATCCAAATAGGTATTTTGGTTGAGAACCGATTTACGTGCTCTATGCATATCTCCTGAAATTCAATAATCGCTCTATCACCTGTGAAACACGCACACTCCAAAGCTTAGTAGAAATTCAAATCATGAAAGCAAGCCAAATGAATAAAATTGAATAATAAACCCCAGTGAAAGAATTTGCAGCGTTTCATTCGGGGCACAAATTTTCCTGCAGAACGCGGGGAACGAAACCGAGAACGTGGGGCTGTGAGTACCGCACGAAACCCCTGCGGGTCCCACATCGAATGACCTTCTAATTCATTTAATTAGCAATGCAACGGATGTTGGCAGTATAAGATCATGCCATACATCGGGAATGGTTTGAGCTACGGACCTGGGAAGGGGCTCATTCGATTCCTCATGGAAAGTGCTTAAAAAATTCCATATTTAACCGTTAAGTGGCAGTTTAAATTAAGTGAGAGAGCTGGCTTAAGAATTGTTGTCGGACCAACATAGATTTTTCCTGAAAATTTCAGATTTTTTGCTCCAGTTGTTTGGGAGAAAACGTGCTTACGGCGGAAGGACGGAAACATTTTCATTGCAGATTTGGATTCTACACCCTTTTGAAACGTAAACCATGAAATTTTCAGTGGGGGTTAGAAATTGTTTGTATTTATTATTGAATAATAAACCAAAACGAGGCGGAAAGCAGTAACTGAACAAACACGAACTCATTCCAAATGTGTAAACAAAAGTGGATCCATTTCAATCATACAAATAAATTCCTTTTTTCGGTAAAAGAATGATTAAAATTAGGTGTCAAATGCCGGTAGAAATATGCATTTATTAATAACTTACGCAAAAATATGCATTTATGACAAAATATGCACAAATATGCAAAATAAAATAGCTTAAATTGATTCCAGATGCTTCAAATCATATAAGGTTTGTTAAAACACGTTGTTTTACTAAATCAGGAAAAATATGCAAGTGCATACATTTCACAACCCTGGTAATAACAAGTGAAATCAGTGCGAGTGAAATGGGAATATAATACACAGTACATACAACGTATCACATTTGATTTTTTTTTTCTTTTAGGCGTGAGATACTTCTTGATTGTATCAAACAAATAATTAATAACAAAACGATAATACAGTATACATTTAATTATCGAAAATTAGAGCGTTCTACTCGTACAAGATTAGACGACTATTCGATTTACAAGAGTGGTTTGTAATAACAAGTGAAATCAAAACGCGTGAGATGGTAGTACAGTACAACGGTATCACATTCGAGTTCTGATCCTTTTAGGCGTAACTTCTTCTCTCTTCGACATTTCTTCCTGAAAAGTGAAAAAGAAAAACGATGAAAATGATTTAAAGGTTACACATTTGAAATACATTTTAGCGAATTTGGCTGGAAAATGAAGAAATTTTCTAATGGAAATCCGTTTTGATTGTAATAAGTGTACAACGCGAAATTCCAACCCAACTTGTAACCCTTGAAGATGTATGAAAAAATTTAAAATAAAAGGGAACAAATAGGTGCCAGTGTTTTCAATCCACCCGACCGCAATTCTCAAAAAATTACCAACTACCCTTAACAGATTTAGTGGGCTTGCTTGTCTCGGCTTCCTCCACCTACTGGGATTTTGGTTTATTATTCAGTAATAAACCATTGTAATCGCTCTTGAAAAAAAAAAATTCTAACCCCCCCTGAAAATTTCATGGTTTACGTTTCAAAGGGTGTAGAATCCGAATCTGCAATAAAAAATTTTCCGTCCGTCAGCCGTACGCCGTACGCACGATTTCCTCCAAACGGCTGGAGCAAAAGATCTGCACTTTTCAGGAAAAATATCTTGGTCGACGACGCCCCAATTCTTGAGCCAGCTCTCTCATAAAGTTTAAGGGCTGTCAAAGTTTTCTAAAATCCCTAAAAACCTCAAAACAAGTCGAGGCGGCCTAAATTTGTACCTTTTTGAAGAACATAATGAAGGAATCGAATGAGCCCCTCCCCAGGTCCGTACATCAAACCATTCCCAATGTATGGCCCGATTTATGTTGGCGCCAAAATTTGCGTTTTTTGGTTTATTATTGTTTGTTTTCCAACCTAGTGATGCCGATAGCGTCGAGTTGTATGAATGTGGATACTGGAATGATACGAATGGATAGTTGATAATATATAGGTTAAATATTATTCAATATTATACTGGGGTAAATAAGTATTCTTTGCCCTATTAAATTGGCTTGCGTATGATTCGATCTGTATAAGATTCGGTACTATCGTGTTTCAGGTGAAAGATTATTATTTCAGTTAAAAGCCAAATCTTTCATAAAATGGATTGAGATGATATTTGTAGCCTCCTCTACATCAACATGAGTTTCATTCGGGATTTGAGGAGTTTTAACGCAATTCTAAAGGACTTGAAAATTATAGCATGAACATTGCCTCAATAAAAAAACGACAAACACGTGATTGTTCCTTGCGAGATTTACGTTTTGGACTAGAAGCTTTGGAAATCCGAGTTTCAAGGAAGACGATTATTGGATTTAGGAGGCACACAAATATGATCAACTGATCAATCCAAATAGGTATTTTGGTCGAGAACAGATTCACGTGCTCCATGTATATTTCCTGAAATTCAATAATCGCTCTATTTGAAACTTGCACTCTAAGCTTGTAAAATTCAAAATGAAACGCAAGCCAATTGAATAATAAACCCCAGTGAAAAAAAATTTGTTAGCGTTTTTTGACATGAAAACCCACGTTTTTCCACTTTAAAACAACTTGTTTCCCACTTTTGACTACATTTTCGGATTCAGCGTGAAATTTCTCTAATGACCAATACACATGCATAATCATAAACGAACCATTAAGGACCGCAATTGCATCAAACATTAGTAAAAAAACATTGCTTGTTTCAGAATTACTTTTGTTTTTGGTTCATTATTCAATAATAAACCGTTGTAATCGCTCTTAAAAAGAAAGTAACCCCCCTGAAAATTTCATGGTTTATGTTTCAATGGGTGTAAAATCCAAATCGTCAATAAAAATTTTCCGTCCGTCCGCCGTACGTACGCACGAACTCCCAAACGGCTTGGAGCAAAAAATCTGAAATTTTCAGAAAAAATCCATGTTGGTCCGGCGACGCCCCAATTCTTGAGCTAGCTCTCTCACTTAATTACAAGTGCCCTTTATGGGTTGTCAAAGTTTTTTTAAAAACCTCAAAACAAGAAGCGGAATTTGGACATTTTGAAGAACATACCATGAGGAATCGAATGACCCTCCCCACGTCTATAGGTCAAACCATTCTCGATCTATGGCCCGATTTATCGTGCCAACATTGCATTTTTTATCATAGTTTGTTTCAAAATAATTCATACAGCGTTTTTTTTTAGTCGTTTTGATCTGGAGTGATAGCCATGTGGATACTTGTAGTTTAATCTGGAGAGCATTCTGATAAAAAGCTTTTAGCCGATACAGGAGTTGGTAAAGCATTCGTATATGCATGCGGACGAAAATTTAAAATTTTCAAATAGAACAATTTTTATTGCAGATTTGGATTCTACGCACCTTGAAAAAAACCATGAAATTTTCACAGGGGTTTTTATTCAAGAGCGATTACAATGGTTTATGTGATACATGATTTGAATTAAACCAAAACAGCTCCCCGTTTTCGAATACCGGACCCGCGTTCAGTTTTTTCTGATGTTTTAACTGTCACCAAATATGATCACTGTATCAATTCTATCTGGTTGAGTCCTTCTGTTGGGGAACCATATCTTGCGAATTGAAATGATGCATAAAAAGGCCGAAGAAGATCAATTAAATCGCATCGAACCACTTAATTGTTAATTACCCGGATTGATTCGCGTTCAAACGCCGAATAGTCTAACGCTCGACAAAACAGTTGAACAATCGAAAAAAATCCCCGTCATAAGAAACAATGGTGATCATTAGAGAACACATTGTGAACGCAATTCTTTTAATTTTACTAAATAGTCTGAATACTACAAATGTTTTTCAATCATTTTTCTAGAAAAGTAGTATCACTTTATTTTTTTTAACTTACAAATTTTTCGGATTTTATCATTTTCACAATTCAACAGAAAAATAACGTTTTTTGTTACTGGGAGATCGGTCGAAAATCGCAATTTGCCATACCACGTTTTTAACATAACTGGAAGGCTGAGGTTTGACCCGCGGAACAGTAAAAGTTCAAAATACCATTCAGAATGCTAGCAATTTTTTTAAATACGGCACTCTCCATTTTCAGGATTTTCACGGAAGACGGTTGCGCGCGCAAGTTCCACATCACGTAAGTTTCTTGGAGCAGTGCATACAAAATGCTGTTGTTTTTGACAGTGATGTAGTGAATGTGGATGCAAATGTTGGCACCACAAATCGGGCCATACATCGGAAATGGTTTGAGCTACGAACCTGGGGAAGGGCTCATTCGATTCCTAATGGAAAGTTCTTCAAAAAAAAGTCCAAATTTAGGCCGCCTTGACGTTTTTTGAGGTTTTTAGGGATTTACAAAACTTTGACAACCGTTAAGTGGCCCTTTAAATTAAGTGAGAGAGCTGGCTAAAGAATTGGGGCGTAGTCGGACCAACATGGATTTTTCCTGAAAATTTAAGATTTTTTGCTCCAGCCGTTCGGGAGAAAACGTGCGAACGGCGGACGGACGGAACAATTTTTTTATTGCAGATTTGGATTCTACACCCTTTGAACGTAAACCATGAAATTTTCAGGGTAGGTTAGAATTTTTTTTTTCAAGAGCGATTACAATGGTTTATCATTGAATAATAAACCAAAACAGCTCCCCGTTTTCGAATACCGGACCCGTGTTCAGTTTTTTCTGATGTTTTAACTGTCACCAGGCCCCACTGTATCAATTCTATCTGGCGTCCTTCTGTTGGGGAACCCTTGCTTCCCTAAAATGATGCATAAAAAGGCCGAAGAAGATCAATTAAATCGCTCGAACCACTTAATTGTTAATTACCCGAATTGATTCGCGTTCAAACGCCGAACCCCCCTCGATCAGGAGAGAGAATGAACAATCGTAAATCCCCGTCTGCTAACGATGTGAAATTACCGTTGAGCCCGAATGGCATCGAAATAGCGCCGTAATGAGCGCTCGCCCGGCTACGTCGTATTTAGGGGTTTTCCTACCCCCCCTTTTTTTTTAAACCACAACAGAAAAATAAAATCCTTGTTACGGAGAACAAATGAGATTTTCCCTCGTCGTTTTACATAACGAAGGCTTTTGCCCGTATTTTCCTGGACATACCTCCCCCTCAGACATGATAGAATTTAATTTGCCTGAGAAAGGATTTCACGGAAGACGGTTTTCCGTTGAAGTTCCCACATCATGGCGTCCGTTATATAGTTCATTCTAACGCGGTTCCCTGACAGCTAATTGTACGGTGTTTTACAAAAACCAGCAGAAAAGTTGAATATGGAAAATTCATGAAAAAAAGGAAAATATCCCTACTTTTTGACTTTTGACTGCGTTAACAATGGTACCAGGTCGTATGGCCTAAGACAGATTTATCCTAGTTGGATAACGCCAAATCAATATCGATAATTGGTTTTTTTTTTGTGACTTGTTAGATAGTTGTTCCCATAATGCAACAAACAAGTACAGTTAAATCGCTGCGTTCCTCCTTTTGGTTAATTATTCGATAAGAAACCATTGTAATCGCTCTCGAAAAAAAAAAAAAAAAAATTCTAACCCCCCTGAAATTTTCATGGTTTACGTTTCAAAGGGTGTAGAATCCGAATCTGCAATATACAAATTTTTCCATCCGTCCGCCGTACGTCGTAAGCCGTACGCACGATATCTCCGAAACGGCTGGAGCAAAAAAGCTGAAATTTTCAGGAAAAATCCATGTTGGTCCGGCGATGCCTCAATTCTTGAGCCAGCTCTCTCACTTAATTTAAAGTGCCCTTTAAGGGTTGTCAAAGTTTTGTAAAATCCCTAACCTCAAAAAAAGTCAAGGCGGCCTAAATTTGGACTCTTTTCAAAGAACATTCCACGAGGAATCGCGATGTAGTAATGTGATCGAGTAATACTGGAGTGAACTCCTAAAAGGCTTTGTAGCCGATAACCATAAAAAACGCTGCAAATTCTTTCACTGGGGTTTATTATTCAATTGGCTTGCCTTCATGATTTGAATTTCTACTAAGCTTTGGAGTGTGCGTGTTTCACAGCTGATAGAGTGATTATCGAATTTCAGGAGGCACACAAATATAATCAACTGAACAATCCAAATAGGTATTTTGGTTGAGAACAGATTTACGTGCTCTATGAATATCTCCTGAAATTCAATAATCGCTCCATCACTTGTGAAACACGCACACTCCAAAGCTTAGTAGAAATTCAAATCATGAACGCAAGCCAATTAAATAATAAACCCCAGGGAATGAATTTGCAGCGTTTTTTTTTGCTTTGATCCACAAAGGGGCAAGATTATGGTAATTTTTATATTTACTTACCATATCCTGAAATGTACGTTATCTATTGAAGGGAATAGCGGTGATGAAGGGACAAGAGAAAAGTGGGAAAACTGTTGGTTTTCTCTGAGAAAATTGAATGATAAAACTCAAATCAAATTAAATGGACGTGGAAAAGCGTGTTCCGTTTTGTTTTGTGTTTTATAACATCTTGAGAGATGTAGATAGCTGTTGAAAGGATCCATAGGACGGAAATGCAGTGGACATGTTCATGCTTACAACAACGCCTTCAAAGGTTGGTTGACATGTACTGCAGGTCCGTCATGCTAATTGTTGAACGATTTCAAGATATTTCCCTCGGAAAAATGATGGTAGATGATGGAAAAGTGGGATCTTAAGGAAGTTTTCCCTCTAGACGGGGATTCATCACAATAACCGAAGTTAAAAAAGTGGAACTTCATTCATTTTTCCAAAATTGTTGTCTTGGCCGATGTAATCATTTCAATTTACACATTGAATTGATGGAGTTACGGTCGTATGAGAGCAAGCCAAATGAATAAAATTGAATAATAAACCCCAGTGAAAGAATTTGCAGCGTTTTTTAAATGGTTTTATGATTTTATGTCTAAGGATGGTCTGAAATCGTTTACTTAGACGCAGTTACTTTTTCTATCATGCTTGGGTTGTCCCAAACCCTCCGGTACGATCCTAATATGCTTCCTTCAGAGGGACGTTTTAAGAAATTCGTGTATGGTTGAGGAATGTGTACTTTGGTTATTGTCACAAATTGCCCGAGTGAGTAACTACATATAAGAGATCTATCTTCAATCACTCGGGGTTTCTAGAAGTGAGGGATATAGATGGAATCGGGGTCGCAAGAGATGCGTGACGGTGTTACTATGAAACCAATCTCTAGGGCCGCGGGACGCGGTTTCGTTGGCGATACGTTTTCATGGTCGTGCCACTCCGTTAGTAGACGTTACTCCAATAGCGGAACGCGAGAATGGGACTCAATCTGCCCTTTCGTATTCAAACGATAACAATAATACAATTTCAATTTCCTTCACCATAACTATGAATGATATTTCCATAGATTTACACATCATTTCAAGAATCTGATATCCTCAGCTCAACCAATAAACGTTTCGAACGGCATGTTGTCGCTTTAGACCATCTTGATTTCACTCGTTTTTACGTTTTTCGTATCCGATATTATCAATAATTGATTATTGTGAAGATGTTGCTGGCAAACATTTGAGCGACAAACTTTGCAATGCAAACTCTGTTGGCGTTAAACGACCTTATGATACAAATCGATTTCACAAGATGTTCACATATATTTTACATTTATAATTTCAACAAAAATTAGTTTTTGTTCAACTTGTAGGTAGCGGCAGTTCGTTGGATATTTCAGAGTGAGTTTTTAACGCGCTATATAAATGGACTGTTAAAAAAAAAAATATATAGGTTTATTTCGAATTTTCAGCACGTATTTTGCCTCTGAATAGAAACGTAACGCCCCTTCGTCGTCCTCATCTTTTAGAATATTTGCCGTATTGCCATACTCAAGGACGACGGACACACTGATACCAGCACGAAACGGACGTTTTTCGAGAAGAATAAAAAAACGCTGCAAATTCTTTCACTGGGGTTTATTATTCAATGAGTCATGATTTGAATTTCTACTAGCTTTGGAGTGTGAGTGTTTCACAGGTGATAGAGCGATTATTGAATTTCAGGAGATATGCATAAAGCACGTAAATCGGTTCTCAACCGAAATACCTATTTGGATTGATCAGTTGATCATATTTGTGTGTCTCCTGAAATTCAATAATCGCTCTATCACCTGTGAAACACGCACACTCCAAAGTTTAGTAGAAATTCAAATCATGAACGCAAGCCAATTGAATAATAAACCCCAGTGAATGAATTCGCAGCGTTTTTTAATGGTTATCAGAATGCTTGAACCCGTGTATCGGCTATAAACCCTTTCAGGAGTTCACTCCAGTATCCACATTCACTACATCACTAAGTTACTGCGTTAAAAAAAAAAAAAAAAAAAACGTTGTTTATGTTTTGATTGCAGTAACCTAGTGATGTACTGAATGTGGATGCAAATGTTGGCACCATAAATCGGGCCATACATCGGGAATGGTTTGAGCTACGGACCTGGGAAGGGGCTCATTCGATTCCTCATGGAAAGTTCTTCAAAAAAAGTGAAACCAAATTTAGGCCACCTTGACAATTTTTGAGGTTTTTAGGGATTTTACAAACCTTTAATAACCCTTAAAGGGCACTTTAAATTAAGTGAGAGAGCAGGCTAAAGAATTGGGGCAATGTCGGACCAACATGGATTTTTCCCGAAAATTTCAGATTTTTTGCTCCAGCCGTTTGGGAGAAATCGTGCGTACGGGACGGAAATTTTTTTATTGCAGATTTGGATTCTACACCCTTTGAAACGTAAACCACGAAATTTTCAGGGGGAGTTAGAATTTTTTTTGCAAGAGCGATTACAATGGTTTACTATTGAATAATAAAACAAAATTAATAATTTTGGATTTTCAACAAGACTTGTTGTTTTTGCCTCTGATTAGAAATGTATGTACGCATTTGATTTAATAATGATTGAAATTAATTGTTTTACGTTTTGAAGTGTACAGAATCCGGAAATCAAAAATTTAAACAGTCCGCCCTTTCGGCGTCTTGATCTTTTGGAATATTTATCGCTTATACTCAAGGACGACGGACACATTGATACCAGTACGAAACGGATGTTTTAAAGACGATATGTTATGTAAAATTCGAGAAGAATAAAAAAAGTAAAAGTTTAGGTAGATACAATTATAATGTACTTCAATTATTTTGTCCATAATGTATACAGTTATAATAACCGTCGAATAGAAACATCCTGCAATATTAATGAAGTCGAGCCCAACTCACTGAAAGCAACAGGTGGTAGAAAATATGGACGGCGCTGAAGATCTACCCCACCCTCAAGACCGGACGGTCGTGCGGGTTTTGCCTAATCTAGTTGGCACCTTGACGATATCGCTTCCGACTCGTCATTCGGAACTGAAATGTTGCTTTCGCTTTTACTTGTATTTCGAGAGATGAAAAATGTCTTTTGTGCTAAAATCAAAATGAGAGCTTCCGTGTACAATTTAGTCCCATTATTGTTCATGATTATAATATTCACTGCTTCGAAAAACCAGTACAATTATTTTGCTTCCGAGTCTACTAAGGTAGCGGAAGCATTGTTTTCACTTTCGGAAAGTGAAATTTTTTTGTCTCAAAATCAAAAATTCCACTCGCATTTTGCGTTTTAGACCTTTCTGAAAAATTTTGGTTCCGTGTCTGTCTGTCTGTCAGTCAGCAAATCCTTGTTACGGGCAAAACTACACGAAGTTATAGTCCGATTTTGATGAAATTTTCAGGGATTGTGCGGGTTGGGGTGTAGATGGTCCCCTATAGGTTTCATGGCCCCCGGATCAAGTAGCCTCTGCGCATCCGCAAACGTGAAATCCTTGTTACGCGCATAACTCCGGGATTTCTTGACCAATTTCGATGAAATTTTCAGGGATTGTTCGGTTTGATGTGTTGATGGTCCCCTATAAGTTTCATGACCGCCGGATCAATAGTAGCCTCTGCGCATGCGCAAACGTGAAATCCTTGCCACAAGCATAACTCCGGGAGTTCTTGACCGATTTCGATGAAATTTTCAATGATCTATACAGTCATGCTATGGATGCGAGGAAGCTATGTGCCACACCCACTTGGCAGACGTTTTTACTTAAGAGTTCAAACAGTGCCTACCAAGAGTTCGAATCACGATAATTCGCTCCGGACCGTCGAGCAAGTTAGTGGGCAAATTGCTAGTAACATTGCATTAGCCTCTTATAGGCCTACTAATAGGATGGCCTTGCTTTGAGTGTAAGGGTTAACTCAGGTACACGGAAAGCTAATTTTTGCGATCTGCTAATTCTAAGCCCAATCCGACCCTTCTTAGGATGGAGCTAGGAACCCAAAATTTGTGTGTGCCAATTCGTCCTAGCCATTTTCGTATAGTACGAATTATAATGTAAGTTCAAGCAATTTTCGATTTCAATACAAAACCAATTATTCTGTTTGAACTCTTATCATAATTCGTGCTTCCCGAAAATATGTACTTAGTTGTGGGTCGATTGTTGACTCCCTTATTAAACTTTTTTTTTTCCCGTGATTTATTAATTGCAACTGAAAAATCAAATACATTTCATCGAGCAATTTTACATATCAATATAGGTACACTCCAAGAGGGTAGGTTTACAGCAAAACCTAGCCTTTTATTATATAGCTCGATTAAATAGCACTGAGTTCGATTGCACTTCTATTCACTTTCACTTCGTTGTCCAAAACGTAGAGCATCTCCGGGTTCTCATGTTTGTGGAGGCGATGTTCATGCTTCCTTGCGTATTTTGCAATAATTTCACAGACTGTCTCCATCCTCAAATCGATGCTACCAAGGGGCTCCAACTATACTTCTCAGTATTTTATTCTGAAAGGTTTGGATTTTCTTAATATTTTTTTAGAGCATCTCCGGGTTCTCATGCTTGTGGAGGCGATGTACATGCTTCCTTGCGTATTTTGCAATAATTTCATAGACTGTCTCCATCCTCAAATCTCGATGAATATCATCGTTTCGCATGTACCAAGGGGCTCCAACTATACTTCTCAGTATTTTATTCTGAAAGGTTTGGATTTTCTTAATATTTGATTTCTTGGCACAGCCCCAGATCTGTATCCCATAGGTCCAAATAGGGCGAAGGATCTGCTTATATATAAGCAGTTTGTTGTGAAGAGAGAGATGGGAATTCCTTCCCATTAGCCAATACATCCTTCTGTACTTGATTTTAAGTTCTTCTTTCTTCTTTTCTACGTGTTTATTCCAGTTTAATTTGAAGTCAAGTGTCAAACCCAAGTATTTAACTGCTTCAGTATGCGGTATTTTATTCGAATTGATCTCAACATCCAAGATTGGGATTTTTCGGTTAGTGAAGTCGATGTGGGCTGATTTTGATCTTTATTAGAGTGCCAGGTAATGGACACATGGAGAGAGTTGTAGCACAATTACGAATGACATACAAGGAAAACTGAAAACGCTGTCACAAAAGATGATTGCACGAGTTAAAGGTTCAGCTTCATTCATGAACTGTGCCGAATAGGTGGGAGCAGGAAACTCAGCGTTATTTCCCGTTATTATGTCCAAATCATAAGCTATACCGAAATCATTATTTGACTAATTATGGATATCTTATTACATTTAATGTGACATTATACCAGTAGAGACCGTTCGCTTGGGATGATAATTTGAGGAAGTTCGCAGATATTTTTGGTGATTATTTACAGCTTTCTGTTTGAACGAATAGAAAAACATATTTTTCGACCATTGGATTTTATTGATAATGTGAACTGGAAATTTTGTTTTCTTCGTCATAAGCTCTGTAAATTGATAAATACAAACAAAAAACGCTGCAAATTCTATCACTGGGGTTCATTATTCAATTGGCTTGTTCATGATTTGAATTTCTACTAAGCTTTGGAGTGTGCGTGTTTCACAGGTGATAGAACGATTATTGAATTTCAGGAGATTATGCATAGAGCACGTAAATCTGTTCTCGACCAAAATACCTATTTGGATTGATCAGTTGATCATATTTGTGTGCCTCCTGAAATTCAATAATCGCTCTATCACCTGTGAAACACACACACTCAAAGCCTAGTAGAAATTCAAAGCATGAACGCAAGCCAATTGAATAACAAACCCCAGTGGAAGAATTCGCAGCATTTTTATGGATATCAGAATGTTTCAACCCGTGTATCGGCTACAAAGCCTTTTAGGAGTTCACTCCAGTATCCACATTACTACATCACTACATCACTATGTCACTAGGTTACTGATATCAACACAGAAGCAATAATAAACCAAAATAACGCGAATGTTGGCACCATAAATCGGGCCATAGATCGGGAATGGTTTGACCTACGGACCTGGGGAGGGGCTCATTCGATTCCTCGTGGAGTGATCTTCAAAAAGAGTACAAATTTAGGACGCCTTGACTTTTTTTGAGGTTTTTAGGGATTTTACAAAACTTTGACAACCCTTAAAGGGCACTTTAAATTGAGTGAGAGAGCTGGCTAAAGAATTGGGGCGTTGTCGGACCAAGATGGATTTTTCCTGAAAATTTCAGATCTTTTGCTTCAGCCGTTTGGGAGAAATCGTGCGTACGGCGGACGGACGGAAACATTTTTATTGCAGATTCGGATTGTACACCCTTTGAAACGTAAACCATGAAATTTTCAGGGGGTGGGGTGTTAGATTTTTTTTTTTCAAGAGCGATTACAATGGTTTATTATTGAATAATAAACCAAAATTAATAAAATAACAAAACAACATTGATAGTATTTTTGGCGAATGTGTAGAAGGTTAAAGATCAAGGTTTTCTTATCTGAACGAATAAAATAACTCATCTCTCACAGTATCGTACTGCATTAGTAACGCTAATGTGAAACTCGATTCTTCATCTGTACCATTCATCATCGGCTTAGTCTCGTTCTTTAAATCCTTGATATTAGAAATGAATCATTGTAAACATTTATATAAAGCTTGCCTTAGCACTCGGTATTTCTATTTCATTAAAATGAGAAGCTGTATATTTCGAACTTGTTTCACATTGAATCCCCGATGGGGTTTCACAAATGAACTGATTTTGATTTGAATAGAGCACGAACGCATGTTTAAAGTAGTTTTGAGGTCTTGTACTTTTGATAGAGGCGAGGAAAGTACCAATGGTTGTTAAAAAATTACATCAGCACAACATCTGTAGATGTATTTTACGAAAACGGATTTGTACGAAGAACGAAATACGTTTGAAGCTCTAAGGGAATCGAATCTCCTGGGCACCGCTGCTTTTCAAAATGAAAATCAAATAAACTCGTCATGTTACAACATCCAGTTTTACATAGAGTATGAGAGGAACGTGAATAACTGATGGGGTTTGACCATCCATTTCATGCTTGGCCAGAGCGCCAAAGCGGCTCGTACATATTTAGTGTTTGAAGATATCATTTAACTTGACCTCAACTCACATCTCCAAAATGGTTTCTTCTGGAGGTGAACCGTATCGACTGTCAGCTAACTGTGAGATCCTCTCGCAGGCACCCGAAGAGTTTGAGAAAGGCTTTCCTGAAGCTGGAGTTCATGAAGCAGTAGGTGATGGGGTTGCAGCAGCTCGAACTGTACGCAAGGAGCTGAAGGAACGAGATCCACTTGTACCCGACCCGCTCGTAGACGGCGTGGGGAGCGAACATGGCAATCTGGAAAGAATCAAATTAAATCTTATGTAAGGCCTCCAAACATTGCATTGGCAATTGTCAAATAAAGAAGACCAATCGAGTTGAATTACAGGAGGCACACAAATATGATCAACTGATCAACCCAAATAGGTATTATGGTTGAGAACAGATTTACGTGCTCAATTCGTATCTCCTGAAATTCAATAATCGCTCTATCACCTGTGAAACACGCACACTCCAAAGCTTAGTAGAAATTCAAATCATGAACGGAAGCCAATTGAATTATAAACCCCAGTGAAATAATTTGCAGCGCTTTTTATGGTTATCGGAATGCTTCAACCCTTGTATAGGCTACAAAGCCTTTTAGGAGTTCACTCCAGTATCAACATTACTACATCACCACGTCACTAGGTTACTGATATCAACACGAAAACAACAATAAACCAAAATAACGCGAATGTTGGCACCATAAATCGGGCCATATGCGGAAATGGTTTGACCTACGGACCTGGGGAGGGGCTCATTTGATTCCTCGTGAAGTGTTCTTCAAAAATAGTACAAATTTAGGCCGACTTGACTTTTTTTGAGGTTTTTAGGGATTTTAAAAAACTTTGACAACCCTTAAAGGGCACTTCAAATTAAGTGAGAGAGCTGGCTTAAGAATTGGGGCGTCATCGGACCAACATGGATTTTTCCTGAAAATTTCAGATTTTTTGCTTCAGCCGTTTGGAAGAAATCGTGCTTACGGCGTACGGCGGAAAAATTTGTATTGCAGACTCGGATTCTACACCCTTTGAAATGTAAACCATGAAATTTTCAGGGGGGTTATAATTTTTTTTTTCAAGAGCGATTACAATGGTTTATTATTGAATAACAAACCAAAAGCAATATTAAAGACGAATGAAGAATGTCAACAACAGCAGGTTAACCTACAAAAACGTAAACAAATAATAACGCGATTACGCGATTGCGCGACAAAATTCAAACCGATTTTAAAATCAAACCACGCGACGCGAGCGTTTGCCGAGGTGAAGGCGACTACCGCGACGCCGCGTTGCTACTTACGACATTTATTTATTTATTTATAAAACGGGCTAACGCCCAATTACATAATTTATAAAATATATAAAATATTACTGATTTTATCTCTGTTGGAGGTGAAAAATGTCAAAACAATTTCGGTAAAACATTTAATTGATTGGGTGGAGAAAAAGTTGATAAAAAAAGAATTTGTTTTTATGTATCTTGCCTTTTTTGTTGGCTAGACGAGGCACTTCCGATATTATCGCTTTCATGATTTTAAAGCAAACCACAAAGGCAATAATTGACTAAAAAAGCAGTATCAAAGACGAATGAACAATGTCAACAACAGCAGGTTAACCTACAAAAACGTAAACAAATGTTAACCCGATTACGCGATTGCGCGACAAAATTCAAACCGATTTGAAAATCAAACCACGCGACGCGAGCGTTCACAGACACTTCCATAGAATTATAAGAAAAAATAACAATAAAAATAAAATAAATATTTACCTACTTTGCATACAAGAAAATTAAAATAATCATAATACTTCAAAGTCTATACTTTCCAAAAATAAAATCAAGTCTCTTGCATAATTTCCAATAAGGTCACGCACATCACACGGCCAGCATCCCTCGCGGTCATTCTTTTCAAGTATTTTTCGTTAATGTTAATTTTATATAATTAATTCATTTTGTAATTAGCCTGTAGTCACTTTTGGAGGCAGGCTGCTTTATTTTACTTATAAAAAAAAAAAAAAAAACTTCCATAGAATTGTATTGTTTGATCGAGTTGGTCGCTCGCTCGCTCGAGTCACTCGCATTCGTTTTCCACGTAAGACACGGGCATAACGAACAGGGATCGAGAACTCTTTTCGGCGGGGGTGGCTGAGTACGACTCATGCCTATAAAGGGGTTTGTAGGGTAAGGAATTCTGTAAGGTACCCGTAGAGAATGTTTTGCCGTTGGTCGGGGATGGGTCCGTGTTAACCTGGAGCAATAGTGGATTTCAAGCTTCAACAGGTACCCGAGACCTGGAAGCCCCCAGGGCCCGACGGAAGGACGGAAGAATGCGTGGAGACGACGGCACCGAGCTGCCACCTTCCCCCGTGAAACGGACAAATACCGAGAGTTCCGGCGGTTTCAACTTAACCCCGTCGTCCTGACCTAACTGATTCGTGATCGATTGGCAAGCTCCTTCAGACCCCAAACCGAACGCTCTAGACAGGCGGCAGACATTACGGTTTACGGGCCGGTTTCAGGCCCAGGCCAGGTTCAGTAGTGGGTCATCTCAAAATTTGGGCTTTTAAAAATATATTTTCTTAAATTCTTTATTTGTATAATCTTTTGATGTTACATCGGGTGGTTCGTTAGGAATACATACAATACAATGCAATGACATATGAAAAATAACTAAATACTGTATATTGCAACAAAAATTAAATGAAATCACTGAGGTTTATTATTCATTTGGCTTGCATTCATGATTTGAATTTCTACTAAGCTTCGGAATGTGCGTGTTTCACAGGTGATACCGCGATTATTGAATTTCAGGAGGCACACAAATATGATCAACTGATCAATCCAACTAGGTGTTTTGGTTGAGAACCGATTTAAGTGCTCCATGCATATCTCCTGAAATTCAATAACAGAACACTCCAAACAACAGGCACACTCCAAAGCTTAGTAGAAATTCAAATCATGAATGCAAGCCAAATGAATAATAAACCCCAGTGAAAGAATTTGCAGCGCTTTTTATTGAACAACGAAAAAGTAATTATGAAATTTTAAAAAACAAAATCACTAAAAACTAATTTGTTGTAAGTACCTATGTTAGGCCTGATTTAGAATTTTTCAAACTCGTCTAGGAGTGCTTAAAAACACTGATTTCAAGAATCAGACTTTCCAAAGTTTCCGTTCCTGAAAATTCAATTGCTAATATTTTTTATTGAACAATGAAAAAGTAATTATGGAATTTTGAAAAATAAAATCACAAAAAACTAATAATAAACATAACTTTTATATTAAAAACTATATTAGGCCTAGTTTTTAATTTGTCAAATTCATCTAGGAGTGCTTAAAAAGCACTGTTTTCAAGTGTCTCACTTTCAAAATCGTAGTGAAATCCTTTCCTGAAGTTTAAATGTCCTTAACTTGTAAACGTTATACCTTTTTGTGATGTATAGAAGTGATAACAATTTGAGATTAACCTAATTTATGGACTTTGATGATACTGTTAGCTGTAAAGTGGTTTTATGTCCTTATGGGGCACTATTTCCAACGACAGCTATCACCCCCAGGAGTATAGATAAATTAAACAAAAAAACCTCTTTGAAAAAGCTTCTATTCAAATGCCCTAAAAAGAAGGAAATAAATTTTTACCTACAAATTTAAACTGTCTACTTATAGCCTATTTACACAATTATTAAAATTATAAAAGCTTGTCGCGAGATTTACGCTTGTGTATATTAACTAGTTCCTAGGTACCTATTTCATTGACCAACTTATTCCCATAATTTTTTTTATTTCAGTTTAATTAGGTAAATACTTATAGATACCTATCTAGCTCCTTCTTTCGCAAACGTCGCGACAATCTTTTATGATTTTATAAACAACTAGTTTAATGGCCCTGCTACGCAGATTAAAAAGAAATAGGTGAATAACACAATTTTTTTTTTCGTGATTTATTAATTGCGACTGAAAAATCAAATACATTTCATCTAGCAATTTTACATATCAATAAAGGTACACTCCAAGAGGGTAGGTTTACAGCAAAATCTAGCCCTTTATTATATAGCTCAATTAATTAGCACTGAGTTCGATTGCACTTCTATTCACGCAGCACAACTAAATCCAGTGGTTTGTTTCGCTTGAGACGTCGGATTTCACCTTCGTTGTCCAAAACGTAGAGCATCTCCGGGTTCACGTGTTTGCGGAGGCGATGTTCATGCTTCCTCGCGTATTTTGCGATAATTTCATAGACTGTCTCCATCCTCAGATCTCGATGAATATCATCGTTTCGCATGTACCAAGGGGCTCCAACTATACTTCTCAGTATTTTATTCTGAAAGGTTTGGATTTTCTTAATATTTGATTTCTTGGCACAGCCCCAGATCTGTATCCCATAGGTCCAAATAGGCGAAGAATCTGCTTATATATAAGCAGTTTGTTGTGAAGAGAGAGATGGGAATTCCTTCCCATTAGCCAATACATCCTTCTGTACTTGATTTTAAGTTCTTCTTTCTTCTTTTCTATGTGTTTATTCCAGTTTAATTTGGAGTCAAGTGTCAAACCCAAGTATTTAACTGCTTCAGTATGCGGTATTTTATTCGAATTGATC
This sequence comes from Creontiades dilutus, assembly GCA_031894815.1. Taxonomy (NCBI): domain Eukaryota; kingdom Metazoa; phylum Arthropoda; class Insecta; order Hemiptera; family Miridae; genus Creontiades; species Creontiades dilutus. The sequence continues at coordinate 121,106 of JAVIWC010001492.1, forward strand.
TCAACATCCAAGATTGGGACTTTTCGGTTAGTGAAGTTGATGTGGGCTGATTTTGATTCGTTCAGCTTCATTCTCCACATCTTGGTCCATTTACAAACCTCAGTAGTAGACGTTAGTTTGCGTGTTGCAGCTTCTATATCATCTCCAACAGAGAGGATAGCCGTATCATCTGCAAAGGTGGCAACAGTTGTGCCTTCTTGTTGGGGTAAGTCCCGTGTGTGCAGGAGGTAGAGTACTAAACAACACAATGAGGGAGTATAATAACAATATTAAAAGTCAAAAAATCGTATATCCCAAATCCCCGAGGAGAGGACCACGTCGCTTGCCCTGGGAGACGCTTCCCCCCGCTGAGGCCCTCCTTCCTTCACTGGCGGGGTCGGGGGGAGGGGGGAGCAGGTCGGTTGCCCTGGGAGACGGGGGCGAGAATTCCACCCGCCCAGCGTTACCACCCCCTGAAACGTCGATATACTCTGATAAGCTGGTTTTTATATAGTGTGATTTTCGTGTATATGGGCTATAAGTAGACAGTTAACATTTGCAAGCAAAAATTTAATTCCTTTTTTTTAAATAAAATTTAAATAAAAGCTTTTCTGTTCATTTTATTTATTACTTCCTAGTCATTGCTCGGTAGGTTTCTGAGTCTGTTCATCTCATTCAAAGCGTCATTGATGCAAGGTCGTTTGCCGTTAATTTGGAACAGTCTAGCTCTTGAATAATATCAATCGATTTTACAGGTTCAAATCAAGAATAAACGAGGTCCCTACACCAAATTTCAGGGGAATTCCGAAATGAGCTTCTTCTTTTTTAACGTGAATTTTTTCTCAACTTTAACTTCCTCTCAACAAGCCCTTTTGTACCCATATATTTCATTTGATACCAATATAAAGAAAGGCGTTGAAAATAACTGTTCCACCATCTTAGATCGTCAACGATATTGAATTTAGAATGACGTCACATAACTAATCGTGCATACAAAATTTCAGCTTAATCGGTTGAGAGTATCTACTTCAAAATGGGATCGCAAGATTCCACCCGAACATCCACACATAGATACATACACACAAGTTAAATAAAAGGTTTTAAAATAGTATGTACTTGGATAGGGTATTGAGAAATATCGAAAGAAAATCGATTTTCAGTTACTTAGAGCGCTAGGGAAGTTCTGTCATCTGTTTCCTACGTGGGATATTTTTGAAACTCTCGGCAATAATCTTGACGTTCGAGACCGCTAAAACCGCGCGTTTCGCTCCAAAGAAGACGTTTTGTGGAAGCCTCGTAGACTCAAGCTGCGCTGAAAGCTTTGTTTCCTGAGCCGAGGTTGATCCTCTTTGAGGCGGTAAGCCAAGATGAGAGTCTTTAAGAAGTCCCTCCGCCGAAACGCGGGAAAAGAGAGACGTTTTGATAAGTTCAATAATATGAACTCGGGATAATGGTGCTTCCACGCCATTCGGCATATTCTTTCGGTTTCCACAAAACCCAGTTAACTCCGCATTACATTCGCAACGATCTTTTTATTTCCAATTTTTGGAAATGCAGATTGATTTATTATTTACAATATGTACTTTTGAAATTTACCAAGAAAAGGGCCACCCCCCCCCCCCCCCCCTTCAAAAATTTGTAGGTTTAAGTTTCGTGGTACATAGAGTTCAAAAACGCTGCAAATTCTTTCACTGGGGTTTATTATTCAATTTCATTCATTTGGCTTGCATTCATGATTTGAATTTCTACTAAGCTTTGGAGTGTGCGTGTTTCACAGGTGATACAGCGATTATTGAATTTCAGGAGATATGCATAGAGCACGTAAATCTGTTCTCAACCAAAATGCCTATTTGGATTGATCAGTTCATCATATTTGTGTGCCTCCTGAAATTCAATAATAGCTGTATCACCTGTGAAACACGCACACCCCAAAGCTTAGTTGAAATTTAAAGCATGAATGCAAGCCAAATGAATGAAATTGAATAATAAACCCCAGTGAAATAATTTGCAGCGTTTTTTACTTGGAGACAATACAATATTTAATTAATAAGTAGATGTGTGGGTGGAAAATCAAAAATTCCCAAACTAACCCTAAATTGTAAATATGTAAAAATAAACAGAAACAAAATCTCCTCAAATTTCATGTCTGTTGACAACTGTTTTAGGACATACTGGCGGACATCCAACCACGGACATCCTGGTGCTAACACACATCCTGATCTTCCATCGATCGGACACGAACTTCCTGTCCTTTTTCTGAGTCCACAGGGTTTTAATTCTTGCCGGCTCAATCCCTTACGCTAAAAGCGTCACCGCGAACTTCCCGAAGCTGTTGTGTAAGTTTTGTGTACCTCCGTAGACCCTCCTCTTATGGACAAGTGATAACAGATTATTTCTCGCCCCTCCACGAACTTCCTGACCTTCCTTTCTGACTTCACCAGCACGAACTTCCTGACTACTAATTCTCCCGTTTATTTTGGTGAAAACTTGCCATAAGCCCTCGTCCGTTCAGTCACCTTTTCTTTCCCCAGCATCCACGAACTTTCTTAAGGTGGGGGTGGCACTAACACTCGGTTTTTGGCTTGACAAATGAGGATTAAAAACATGATTAGCGCCAATCAATGGGAATAATGTGTTATTTGGGTTGAGCAATGATAAAATTTTCAATTGTGTACTCAGCTTTTGTCGTCAAGGTTTGCGTATAACGTCAATAGTCCAAGTTGGTATTCATGGTCGGTATCTAAAGTTAATGGTGTGTAGCTAAAGTGTGTAATAAGCCTCATTAATCATGATGCGTCTCTAATGTCAGTGTTCAGGATGAGTATATAATCTAATATAATATAATACAGATGTGAGTAATTTGCGTCATTGGTAATGTTGTTCATCTAAAGTTAGTGGTCCAAGTGTGTGCTGATCGCGAGAAGTTGTGGTGTGTATCCAATATTCATGTTCAGGACCTGAATCTAATTAGTTGTCCAAGTGTGTAATAAGCGTCATTAGTGATGATGTGCATCTAAAGGTAGTGGTCCAAGTGTGTGCTGATCGCGAGTAGTTGTGGAGTGTATCCAATATTCGTGTTCAGGACCTGTTCCTAATCAGTTGTACAAGTGTGTGCTGGTCGCGAGTAGTTGTGGAGTGTATCCAGTATTTGTGTTCAGGACCTGTATCTAATCAGTTGTCCAAGTGTGTAATAAGCGTCATTAGTGATGATGTGCATCTAAAGGTAGTGGTCCAATTGTGTGCTGATCGTGAGAGTTGTGGAGTGTATCTAATATTCGTGTTCAGGACCTGTTTCTAATCAGTTGTCCAAGTGTGTGCTGATCGCGAGTAGTTGTGGGAATGTATACAATATTCGTGTTCAATACCTGCATCTAATAAGTTGTCAAAGTGTGTGCTGGTGTGGGTCATTTTGTGTCTATAAAGTCAGTGTTCAGGATGTATATGTAATCAGTGGTCCAAGTGTGTAATAAGCGTCATTAGTGATGATGTGCATCTAAAGGTAGTGGTCCAAGTGTGTGCTGATCGCGAGTAGTTGTGGGAATGTATACAATATTCGTGTTCAATACCTGCATCTAATAAGTTGTCAAAGTGTGTGCTGGTCGTGGGTAGCCATTGTGTGTCTATAAATTCAGTGTTCAGGATGTATATGTAATCAGTGGTCCAAGTGTGTAATGAGCGTCATTATTCATGAAGTGTTTCTAATGTCAGTGGACCAAGTGTGAGCTGACCGTCAGCATTCATCGTGTGTATCTAATTTCGGTGGCCCAAGTGTGTACAGAGCGTTAGTTCAGGTTGTGTATCGAGCGTCGGTGGTCATGGTTTCTATCGATTGTCAGAGCTCGAGGTGTGTACCTAGCAAGTCCTTCAGGCTAGAGCCCTCAACTGTACGTACCAAACTCTCTCAACTTCCACCGCCATTTACTTTTGACCCTGTTACCGAAACCAACTTTTCAAATTGATTTACTTCTCGTCAATAAAGCCAAAAAGCAGGTTTCCCCCTGGGGAAGTTAGCGGCGAGATCAACAAGCTGAATTGTTGAAATATTCCTTCCCTCAACTCTCTTGAAGCTTTCCTTTCCTCTCCCGGTTTCAAACTCGCTCCCTTAGAAACACAACTGTTCCACGGAAATCATTCATAACTGTCGACCCAACTGCGAAACCAGGCAAACGCTCACTCAAGAAGATTGTGGAAGTAAGTGATACAGGAAAGTGAGGAAAGAAGGATCATGAGCACACAGGAGAGGAAAACATCTCCCTCCCTTTTTACAATATTTCACGGACGGGATTTGTCAAACCGGAAAGATTTAATCAAGTTGAATCCTTCCCAACGTCCCCCGTTACCTAACTTAAGTAAGTAGACCCACGAAACGGTTTGCTTTCCAATTTTAACGATGGAATTCATCGCAGGAACTCTCCTAAAACACTGAATTTATTGCTTTCCCAAATTAAATACGGCTTTTCAATAGGATAACATTTTCCAGGAACAGGAAAGTCGGAAAACCCGTCGTTTCAATTACGACTTAGTTTCCCAATTGAGTAGGTACTTTGTTCTTCATATTCATTTTTCCGAATTCAGTAAGTTAAGTAGAATTTGTAAAATGTTTGTATATTTTGGTTTTTCCTAAAGGAAAATGCAGTATTGTGTCTGTTTATCATTGTCGGTAATATGCCTTAGTAATCGTTCAATAACATTTTAACCCATCCAAAATTTGGTGGAGTTTATGGAATAAAATGAAACAGTCCGTCCGCCGTCCAGAGCTTCTGAACCAAAGTTGATGAAACTTATGTGAGGGGCTTGTATCTCATAGAGAGGCCAGTACACACCGAACAGTACGCATACCTGGCAGGGTGTTCCTGCAAAACTGCCCTTCATCACTTAGTGGAGTTGAGTGGGTCTTGGAGAACAAGCAGAATGGATTTGAAATCTTCTTGGACGTAGAGGGTGCCTTCAGCGATACATCTTTTAACTCCATGGTCAGTGTGCTGGAGAGACGTGTTGTCTGCAAAATCATATGCAAATAGAGAGCAGCGCAACTGGAGGCGAAAATTTTTGCAGGCCTGCAGAGACCACTATTGCGGGATGTTTGCAGGGAGGGGTTCTCTCCTTGCTGCTATGCGACCTGGTGTGGTGGACAGTCTTACCTCCTCATTGAATGGCGGAGGATACTACTGTCAAGGGTTTGCTGATGATTTAGCGATTCCCGTACAGGGTAGATATCAGAGCACAAGTCAGTGTGATCATTGAGTGTGTCATTCAGTGTCGCCATTGTCAGTGAGGTATCACAAGGTGCTCTTGGAATTGAGGACTTAGCTGGAAGAAGGGGTTATAATCCAAAACAGTGTTTCGAGATATCGACCATCGAAATTTCTCTAATGCTGCACTGTATTCCGCTGGCTACCCTTGACATCATCCATACTTAATTTGACTTGAAAGACTATTCATGAAGGAAGAAAAGAAGGTTGTTGTTGTTTCGTCTGGATTGGAGAAATTCTAAAACATGTTATAACCCCTTTTTCCAGAGAACGCAATTTTCTTACCCCCTTCTTCCACAGAACATCACACTATATAAAAACCAGCTTATCAGAGTATATCGACGTTTCAGGGGGTGGTAACGCTGGGCGGGTGGAATTCTCGCCCCCGTCTCCCAGGGCAACCGACCTGCTCCCCCTCCCCCGACCCCGCCAGTGAAGGAAGGAGGGCCCCAGCGGGGGGAAGCGTCTCCCAGGGCAAGCGACGTGGTCCTCTCCTCGGGGATTTGGGATATAGGATTTTTTGACTTTTAATATTGTTATTATACTCCCTCATTGTGTTGTTTAGTACTCAACCTCCTGTACACACGGGGCTTACCCCAACAAGAAGGCACAACTGTTGCCACCTTTGCAGATGATACGGCATTCCTCTCTGTTGGAGATGATATAGAAGCTGCAACACGCAAACTACAGACGTCTACTACTGAGGTTTGTAAATGGACCAAGATGTGGAGAATGAAGCTGAACGAATCAAAATCAGCCCACATCAACTTCACTAACCGAAAAGTCCCAATCTTGGATGTTGAGATCAATTCGGATAAAATACCGCATACTGAAGCAGTTAAATACTTGGGTTTGACACTTGACTCCAAATTAAACTGGAATAAACACATAGAAAAGAAGAAAGAAGAACTCAAGTACAGAAGGATGTATTGCCAACGAAGGTGAAATCCGACGTCTCAAGCGAAACAAACCACTGGATTTAGTTGTGCTGCGTGAATAGAAGTGCAATTGAACTCAGTGCTAATTAATTGAGCTATATAATAAAGGGCTAGATTTTTGCTGTAAACCTAACTCTTGGAGTGTACCTTTATTGATATGTAAAATTGCTAGATGAAATGTATTTGATTTTTCAGTCGCAATTAATAAATCACGAAAAAAAAAAAATTGTGTTATTCACCTATTTCTTTTTAACCTGCGTAGCAGGGCCATTAAACTAGTCTTTTCATAAATTTTTGTAACTAATCTAGCACCTATAGATGATACTGATTCACTATTTTTGCTATAGATAATATTCATATTCTTGAACATAGGACGAAAAAAAACTGGTCATTTAAACTCTCAAAACTTCATATATTGAAAAACTTTGAAAAACTGTAAAAAACTATAAACTCTTGCAAAAAAAAAAAAAAGAACTCAAACTTCTCAAAACAAGAATATTTCACCTTCCAAAACCGTGACTAGAGAAAAAGGAGAAAAATCACACGCGAAATAGCGTTCTCTGGAAGGAGGAGTTAACGAGCAGGTTGTAAAAACAATCCTACCAACATAATGGAGCAAGATATTTGGATGAAATTTTCAGGGCTGCCAATTCAGGTGTCAAGGAATCCAAAAATGCGATCTTTGGAAAAAGGGGTTATGGCGCCGTAACCCCTTCTTCCAGCTACGTCTTCAATTGTGGAGATATGCTGTGGTGAAGAGGAACTGCTTGATAACCCTAAGAAGGCCTTAGCACCCTTCACCAAGAAACGCACTTAAACAAAAGCGTGGACCATTTGGATGTTTGAGAAGAGACTTGAAATGAAAGGGGAAGCAAAATATCTAGGCTGTATGCAAGATAGCAAGCTAACATGGACCTCTCATCTCAACACCCATGGAACACTCATGGAACACGAGGTAAAGGTCTGTGAGCCCATGCGCACACAAAGAGCTTGTGGCAAAACTCATGGAATCACACCACAAATATGCAAGCTGTAATTCTTCAATTCGTAATGCTGTAGTGGAGGAAAGTGCAGCTGAACAGTGCCAGTGGGGAGCTAGAGAGTTGGCAAAAATCTTTTAATATAGTAGTGCCATCAGGAGTGAGACTACAGCAGGGTCCTCAGTTGCAGAAACAGCATAATGATCACAAGCAATGGACGAATCGAAGGAAATTTACTCAATAGGACGCGCAAGTATCTTAAGAAGAAGAAGAAGATTAATTTATCAACAGATAAAATAAAATTGCAAAGTGGTACACAGCTGGATGAATAAATAAATGAACATTTTCTTCTGTCCACCAACCGAATAAGTTCATTAGAACTTGTGGTGGCTGGCTCTTGTGTGTGGATCTTGCGGGACATTGGGAAAGACAACCCACTGGAGAAGTGACCAAGTTGTCCCGGTTTATGATTTTGATAAGCACTTCAATGATGATGGGAAATGAACGATTTTGGGGATATAGCTATCTACACGAATGTCTCCAGAATGGAAAGGAAGGTCCGGGTGTTACGCAGCAACAGGTGCAAAAGCAGCCAACAATATGGACTTACAACAACAAGATTAAAGAACAGCAGTCACTTTCGGGAAGCCGGGAATTGCCGTCGCTTCTTATTTGCCGTCCTTTGTCACCTAGTCACCTGTCCTGAACCCCGATACCCTTCTCAATCATTCCTATCATCAATATTCCCACCAGTCGCCTCTCAAAGCTTGTGCAGGTGGAGTGCCGTCCACCGTCAATCAATTTTTAGATTGGAAAACTGCGGCGAACCGCACAATTGTGGGATTTTTGAACTGGACTGGGATTTATATGATTTTATTTTGGTTTATTACTCAATAATAACCATTGTAATCGCTCATGAAACAAAAAATTCTAAACCCCTCATGAAAATTTCATGGTTTACGTTTCAAAGGGTGTAGAATCCGAATCTGCAATAACAAATTTTCCGTCCGTCCGCAGTACGTCGTACGCCGTACGCACGATTTCTCCCAAACGGCTAGCAAAATATCTGAAATTTTCAGGAAAAATCAATATTATATATATATATATTGATGGCGTGGCCATCACTAGCGACGCGTAATGATGGCGTGGCCAACGTTACAGGTCCGACAACCCCCAATTCTTTAGCCAGCACTCTCACTTAATTTAAAGTGCCCTTTAAGGGTTGTCAAAGTTTTGTAAAATCCCTAAAAACCTCAAAAAAGTCAAGGCGGCCTAAATTTGTACTCTTTTTGAGGAACACTCCACGAGGAATCGAATGAGCCCCTCCCCAGGTCCGTAGGTCAAAAACCTCAAAATGAATCAAGGCGACCTAAATTTGGACTTTTTTTTTTTTAAGAACTTTCCACGAGGAATCGAATGAGCCCCTCCCCAGTTCCGTAGGTCAAACCATTCTCGATGTATGGCCCGATTTATGGTACCAACATTTTCATCCACATTCACTACATCACTAAGTTACTGCAATCAAAACAAACACAAGAGTTTTTTTTTTTTTTTTGATCGCTGTAACCTAGTGATGTAGTGAATGTGGATACTGGAGTGAACTCCTAAAAGCGTTTAGGTATAGCCGATACACGGGTTGAAGCATTCTGATATGAATGCTCCGTCTTACGAAATTAAAAATTTTCAAATAGAATATTTTTCCATTGTTATTGCTCTTGAAAAAAACGCTGCAAATTCTTTCACTGGGGTTTATTATTCAATGATTCATGATTTGAATTTCTACTAAGCTTTGGAGTGTGCGTGTTTCACAGGTGATAGAGCGATTATTGAATTTCAGGAGATAACCATAGTGCACGTAAATCGGTTCTCAACCAAAGTACCTATTTGGATTGATCAGTTGATCATATTTGTGTGCCTCCTGAAATTCAATAATCGCTCTATCACCTGTGAAACACGCACACTACAAAGCTTAGTAGAAATTAAAATCATGAATCATTGAATAATAAACCCCAATGAATGAATTTGCAGCGTTTTCATCAAATGATTGTCAACTTTCTATACAACTTACCTGAACTGGTGTTGAACTGTTGGTTTTATACTTACAATTACCAAGAACCCATACAGGGGTTCAGTCATAAAAGCTCTTCTTCAACCTCCCCTTCTTCACCCCATTGTCGTCAAATAGATAAAGTGTAGTAATTAGGTTTAGAATAAGTCATTAAGATAAGGATAGGTTAGGTTAAGGCTTTAATATAGGACAACCAGTGATTGAATAGATGGTGTAGTGTTGTGGAATTCGGCAAATAACTTGATTGGTAAATAGAAGATAATTCTCTTTCTTCGTAGTTTTGTGCTGGAAAAGTTTTCCTTCCTCCCCAGCTCCCATTTTCCAAATTGTTCCTCAACTCCTAGGAGATTTTATTTTGTTTATATTCAATAGGAGTGGCGACCATATTATTTTCAGCAAAATAGTCTCTCAGAACTCACTTACCTTAACTAAGCAGCCGAGCACACCTTGTCATCAGGTTTTTGTGATAAGGGAAATAATCCCCCTTACACGGGGCTGGTATATTTGGTGGGAGGCCACATCTAGAGGCATCATTTCTTCCAGGCGATTAGACCACAGCATACCAGGCAGAAAGTTCACATATAGAGCCCCCTCGCCCACACAGAACGTTACCGTCGCTTCTATGTTTGCCCCAGTAACCCCAAGGACTCGCCTTAGCACTAATTCGAGTCTAGACTCCCACACACAAGAAGTTTCCATCGCTTCTACGTTTTTCGCTCAAATTTCTACCTCGACCCCTCAATCGCTCAAATTCATCCGGCTAAGAGGTCACCAATGATCTCCATCACTCCTGGAGAGTTTTACGTGCCAGTGCAACATCCATCCAGCATAATTTCCTCTCACGTCCATCTTGATTCTTATTCCTAATTCGCCTGTTACGGATGTCACTCAGTCAACCAATTCAGTGCCCGAAACGAAGAGAAAACGTGAATAATTGAACACCCTTGATACGCAAATATTTAAATATACGAGAACATGATTCGTGGCTAGCTCCGGGGAACACTTGAGGATTCTTCATCAATTTGTTGAGCGAAGGAAGATAAACCGAACGGTAGCGCTTCACGATTCTCCGCCCTCTCGCTAAACAAACAGTTCATGGCCGCAATGTACATAAGCGAATATACCAGCTGGAATGTAATATTCGTGCCCAACGACAGCACTTCGAAAACATCCACGTCCATCTCACGCTAACAAATTCCGTCTGTATCAAGCATTCACATAAACTCCAAATTGTCCTTCAAAGAACGTGATTCGGCTAACAAGGGTTTATGTATTTATAACGTGAGAGTTCACGAATAATTGTATTATCAGGCGCGGTAGCATCAAATGGCCTATAATAATAATGCAATGACCAAATAGAATTATTTACAACATGTTGACTATAAACATCGAACTATGTTATAGTACAGGCCTGTAGAAACGCCGAAAATGATGATTGACTATTATGACAACACGATATATGAGGAGCTGAAATGCCAAACCGTTTTCCCATTTTCTCGAAAATGTGTTATTGTTGGTGTTATTTGACTGCCTATAGCTTAATAGAATCTTAATGACGGTGAAGCTCAAATCTAGTTTTATCATATTAAAAACGCAGCAAATTCTTTCACTGGGGTTTATTATTCTATCATTCATAATTTGAATTTCCACTAAGCTTTAGAGTGTGCGTGTTTTACACGTGATAGAGTGATTATTGAATTTTGGGAGATATGCATAGAGCACTTAAATCGGTTCTCAACCAAAATACCTATTTGGATTGATCAGTTGATCATATTTGTGTGTCTCCTAAGATTCAATAATCCCCAGTGAAAGAATTTGCAGCGTTTTTTCAAGAGCGATTACAATGGAAAAATATTCTATTTGAAAATTTTAAATTTCGTAAGACGGATCATCATATCAGAATGCTTCAACCCGTGTATCGGCTATAAACCCTTTTAGGAGTTCACTACATCACTAGGTTACTGCGATAAAACGATAAAAACCAGAAGAAAAAAAAACGCTGCGAATTCTACTACTGGGGTTTATTATTCAATGATTCATGATTTGAATTTCTACTAAGCTTTGGAGTGTGCGGGTTTCACAGGTGATAGAGCGCTTATTGAATTTCAGAAGGCACACCAATATGATCAACTGATCAATCCAAATAGGTATTTTGGTTGAGAACCGATTTACGTGCTCTATGCATATCTCCTGAAATTCAATAATCGCTCTATCACCTGTGAAACACGAACTCTCCAAAGCTTAGTAGAAACTCAAATCATGAATCATTGAATAATAAACCCCAGTGAAAGAATTTGCAGCGTTTTATTTATTTATAATTTTTTATTTATTTTTTTTTTATTTAAGTTTTTAAGTTTTTATTTATTACAATGGAAAAATATTCTTTTTTAAATTTTGTAAGACGGATCATATATATCAGAATGCTTCAACCAGTGTATCGGCTATAAACCCTCTTAGGAGTTCACTCCAGTATCCACATTCACTACATCACTATGTTACTGCGATCTAAAAAAAAAAACCCTGTTGTTTGTTTTGATCGCAGTAACCTAGTGATGTAGTGAATGTGGATGCAATGTTGGCAGCATAAATCGGGCCATACATCGGGAATGGTTTGAGCTACGGTCCTGGGGAGGGGCTCATTCGATTCCTCGTGGAAAGTTCTTAAAAAAAAAAAAAAGTCGAAATTTAGGCCCTCTTGACTTTTTTTGAGGTTTTTAGGGATTTTACAAAACTTTGACAACCCTTAAAGGGCACTTTAAATTAAGTGAGAGAGCTGCCTCAAGAATTGGGGCGTCGTCGGACCAACATGGATTTTTCCTAAAAATTTCAGCTTTTTTTGCTTCAGCCGTTTGGGAGAAATCGTGCGTACGGCGGACGGACGGAAAATTTGTTATTGCAGATTCGGATTCTACACCCTTTGAAACGTAAACCATGAAATTTTCAGGGGGTTAGAATTTTTTTTCAAGAGCGATTACAATGGTTTATTATTGAATAATAAACCAAAAGGACTTATTGTTCGAGGCCCAACTTCTGTGAGGAACGAAACGATTTTATAACGATCTCAAATTAGAACCTCCGATCGACGTCAACACTGTAACTCCTTCATACAGCATAACAGCGACCACTTCAACCCGCTGACTGAAGAGGAGTTCAATACCCGAGAAAACAGACGACTAACTTGCCCATGGCACATAAGGGATATTTTAACGCATTACCTACCTAAGGGCATTTTATAATTGCCAATTAATTTAATCATCATCACCAATCATATTTGAATAGTTAATTATCTCAACCATGTTTGTAGATAGTAGTATACGAAGGACAGCATGAACAAATTCCCAATGTGGCATGTTCATGTTATTTAATGGTATCAAACAATAAACATCTTTAAAAAAAGTAACATACGATATAGGAATATATATTTCTGTAGCGCTTCCGCACATGGAATCCATTCCCAGTCTTGTTAGTACCAAATTCTAGCCAACCCAATCGCATAATCCGCTTGCCAAGTTTGGTCCTAAACGTTCAAAAATTGAAGTTTTTCGGAGTGTTTACTGACATAGGGAACTGGTTTTCTAGTATTTTTAGACGAAAAAACGCTGCAAATTCCTTCACTGGGGTTTATTATTCAATTGGCTTGCGTTCATGACTTGAATTTCTACTAAGCTTTGGAGTGTGCGTGATTCACAGGTGATAGAGCGATTATTGAATTTTAGGAGATATGCATAGAGCACGTAAATCGGTTCTCAACCAAAATACCTATTTGGATTGATCAGTTGATCATATTTGTGTGCCTCCTGAAATTCAATAGTCGCTCTATCACTTGTGAAACACGGACACTCCAAAGCTTAGTAGAAATTCAAATCATGAACGCAAGCCAATTGAATAATAAACCCCAGTGAAAGAATTTGCAGCGTTTCATGCATTTCAGAATGCTTCAACCCGTGTATCGGCTACAAAGCCTTTTAGGAGTTTACTCCAGTATCCACATTACTACATCGCTACATCACTACGTCACTAGATTAGTGACTGATATCAAAACAAAAACAATAATAAACCAAAATAACGCGAATGTTGGCACCATAAATCGGGCCATAGATCGGGAATGGTTTGACCTACGGACCTGGGGAGGGGCTCATTCGATTCCTCGTGGAGTGTTCTTCAAAAGAGTAAAATTTAGACCGCCTCGATTTTTTTTGTTGTTGAGATTTTTACTGATTTTAAAAAACGTCGACAACCATTAAGCGGCACGTTAAATTAAGTCTGAGAGCTGGCTAAAGAATTGGGGCGTTGTCTGACCAACATGGATTTTTCCTGAAAATTTCAGATCTTTTGCTCCAGCCGTTTGGGAGAGATCTTGCGTACGGCGTACGGAAAATATTTTATTGCAGATACGGATTCTAAACCCTTTGAAACGTAAACCATGAAATTTTCAGGGGAGGTTTGCATTTTTTTTTTTTTTTCAAGAGCGATTACAATGGTTTATTATTGAATAATAAACCAATAGACAGAGATGTTGGCTTTGATGTTCCAAACTCCTGGAACGGTTTGGAACTGGAAAGGATAATTGGAACCGGTCTTTTGGTTCAGTTTTGGAACAGCTCAGATTTTTTCGTGGAAAATCACATTGTTATGCAAAGGCTTATTAGTGGAAATAAGGAACCAAAAGTCTGCGTATTCGCCTGTATGTATTCCAGGACTTCCGTTCTGTTGTGCTGTCATGGGGATATAGGATGGCTCGGCCGGCGCCCATCGTATCGAGTAAATTGGCCGTCACATGGGAAGGATTACAAGGAAGAGCGGGGTCGTCGGGAAGGATCTCCGGCGCGGGGTTTGATTCAAGGCTGCAGGTCACCTCGACTTGAGTAAGAGGATTCAAACGTAAGCCGGCGGTCAGGCCCTAATGAGGTCCCGCTACGTGATAGGTTCGAGTTGGAAGCTCGTATCAGCGGAACGCCGTGATCTGCTCCTCCATCCCACCTCGCCCGAATCCAAAGTTAAGGCTACTCGAATCAATAAAATCGCGACTATTACCACCCAGGCCGAAGGGTTGTACGTTAATGATAAATCGAAGGGCCTCTACCTAAGTTTCATTTAATCGCGCCGCGAGGGTCCTCTCTCCCGTTATCTCATGAAAATTTCAATGAAACGACCCGTTTAATGCCGAGGTTCCGGTGAACCACCGATCTGATATGCTGAATTGATGGTTCACCAAATGTCGAGGCTGGTAGTAGAGAAACCTAGAACCCAAGCGCAGTGGCTTCTAATCCAGCCACTAATTATAAAACTCTCAAACTGTACTTTTACACAGGATATACAAAAAAGCTGCAGATTAGCATACAAAGGTTTATTATTCCTGTATTAGTTAACTCTCCAACGCTGAACACCTGACTACCAGAAATTACTGTACTCATGAAAACTATAATGAAACGACCTGTATAATGCTGACGATCCAAATGATTCACCAATCTGATATGTTGAATCGGCGATTGACCGAATCTCGAGACTGGTTGTAGGGTAACCTTGCACCCAACCCAAAATGGATTGCACTCCTGATAACTGCTTTCTCATGAACACTATAATGAAACAACCTGTTTAATGCTGACGATCCCAATGAATCACCAATCTGATATGCTAAATTGGTGATTCACCAAATCTCGAGGCTGGTAGTAGGAAAACCTTGCGAAGTGGCTTCTCATCCAGCTACTAATTATGAAACTCTCAAACTGTACTTTTATACAGGATATCCCATAAAAAGCTGCAGATTAGCACACAGAAGTTAATTATGTGTGTATTCGTTAACCCTCCAAAGCTGATCACATGACTGCCAGAAATGGACTGCACTCATGACTATAATGAAACGACCTGTTAAATGCTGACGATCCAAATGATTCACCAATCTGATATGTTGAATCGGCGATTGACCAAATCTCGAGACTGGTTGTAGGGTAACCTTGCACCCAACCCAAAATGGACTGCACTCCTGAAAACTGCTTTCTCATGAAAACTATAATGAAACAACCTGTTTAATGCTGACGATCCCAATGAATCACCAATCTGATATGCTAAATTGGTGATTCACCAAATCTCGAGGCTGGTAGTAGGAAAACCTTGCGAAGTGGCTTCTCATCCAGCTACTAATTATGAAACTCTCAAACTGTACTTTTATACAGGATATCCCATAAAAAGCTGCAGATTAGCACACAAAAGTTTATTATGTGTGTAGTCGTTAACCCTCCAAAGCTGATCACATGACTGCCAGAAATGGACTGCACTCATGAAAACTATAATGAAACGACCTGTTAAATGCTGACGATCCAAATGAATCACCAATCTGATATGCTGAATCGGCGATTCACCAAATCTCGAGGCTGGCTGTAGGGTAACCTTGCACCCAACCCAAAATGGACTGCACTCCTGAAAACTGCTTTCTCATGAAAACTATAATGAAACAACCTGTTTAATGCTGACGATCCAAATGAATCACCAATCTGATATGCTGAATCGGCGATTCACCAAATCTCGAGGCTGGTAGTAGGGAAACCTTGCAGCGGCTTCTCATCCAGCAACTAATTATAAAACTCTCAAACTGTACTTTTATACAGGATATAAAAAAAAGCTGCAGATTAGAATACAAAGGGTTATTATTCCTGTATTAGTTAACCCTCCAACGCTGAACACCTGACTACCAGAAGTTAACTGTACTCATGAAAACTATAATGAAACGACCTGTATAATGCTGACGATCCAAATGAATCACCAATCTGATATGTTGAATCGGCGATTCACCAAATCTCGAGACTGGTTGTAGGGTAAGCTTGCACCCAACCCAAAATGGACTGCACTCCTGAAAACTGCTTTCTCATGAAAACTATAATGAAACAACCTGTTTGATGCTGACGATCCCAATGTATCACCGATGTGATATGCTGAATTGGTGATACACCAAATCTCGAGGCTGGTAGTAGGGAAACCTTGCAGCGGCTTCTCATCCAGCAACTAATTATAAAACTCTCAAACTGTACTTTTATACAGGATATCCCATAAAAAGCTGCAGATTAGCACACAGAAGTTAATTATGTCTGTAGTCGTTAACCCTCCAAAGCTGATCACCTGACTGCCAGAAATGGACTGCACTCATGAAAACTATAATGAAACGACCTGTTTAATGCTGACTATCCCAATGAATCACCGACTCGCGTTACACCTAGAGCTAATAACTATTAAGGGCTACTGAAATACTTCTCAGAAATAGGCTCACCGTATTGATGACGTACAGAGGAGTCCAGCAGATGAAAAATTCCAAAACTACGGCGAAGAGCATTTTGACCACCCTCTTCTTCTTCTTGAGCGCTTTCCCCGTGTTGGAGCGTCGAAGGAGGTTGGGGCTCCCGTTCTGTTTCCACGAGACTCTCCTGTGCGAGCTGTCATCCTTGAATCCGGCTGTCAACACGAAAATGAGTTTTTGATTGTGATTTGAAATAGAATTTTCAAATTGAAATGGAAATTAATGAAAGTACATGTTTATTAACCCGTCAGTTCCTGAGGCACCCTCCAGGATGCACCTGTTTTTAAGCCAGCAAAAATTTAATTAATCTCCATCTAAAGGTTATTAGGCTTTCGACTGACACTGTATAAACCGTACTGTAACAAACCGTGTATTTGAAATCTATGCTATTTACAACCATTGAACAAGTGTAATATCTTGTGTCTATCAGCCACTGGAGTTGTTGTTGATATATTGCTCAGGAGGTCAATGAAAAGGTAAACAATTTATTTTATTTTCTATTTTCTAGTTTTCCAGATATTTTTTGTATCAGTTTATGTCGAAATATTTGAATTTTGGTTTATTATTCAATAATAAACCATTGTAATCGCTCTTGAAAAAAAAATTCTAACCCCCCTGAAAATTTAATGGTTTACGTTTCAAAGGGTGTAGAATCCGAATCTGCAATAAACATTTTTTTTTTTTGAGGAATCGAATGAGCCCCTCCCCAGGTCTGTGGCTCAAACCATTCCCGATGTATGGCATAATCTTATGCTGCAAATTTTTTCACTGGGATTTTTTATTCAATTTTATTAATAAACTAAATAACTAAGTAAAACAAGCCGGTAGCGCCGGGGGTTTTGTGCCGTACTCACAACCACAGGATCTTTTGTTCGATTCCCGCGTTCGACAGTACAATTTTTGCCCACATGAAAATGGTATACACACTTGGACACAAGAGAAACGTTTTGCCCCGCAGACACACCTAGGCCCAAGACAACACAAAACGCTGTACGTAGGCACACAAATATGATCAACTGATCAATCCAAATAAGTATTTTAGGTTGAGAACCGATTTACGTGCTCTATGCATATCTCCTGAAATTCAATAATCGCTCTACCACCTGTGAAACACGCACACTCCAAAGCTTAGTAGAAATTCAAATCATTAATGCAAGCCAATTGAATAAAATTGAATAATAAACCCCAGTGAAAGAATTTGCCGCGTTTTTCCTTTGTTTCCCGTTTATTAGTCGCTAAGCATTTGCCTATTGGTTTTTGTTGTTATATTATTAATACCAGTAAGCCTACTCACAAGTAATGTGAGTAATGGAAAATACAAAATATTCTACTTACAAGATAAGTAATATCTTGTAAGTAGAACATTTTATATTTTCCAACTGAAACTTTTTCATTTGATCTTAGTTTACATTTCACTAACGTCTGTATTATCGTAAACTTTGTCTATCAACCTATGATTTAAGTACTTATTATTATTATTCAATAAATCGCTCTTGAAAAAAAATTGTAAGCCCTCCCCCCTGAAAATTTCATGGATTACGTTTCAAAGGGTGTAGAATCTAAATCTGCAATAAAAATTTTCCCGTCCGTCCGCCTTACGCCGTACTTGGAAAAATGTTTATTGCAGATTCGGATTCTACACCCTTTGAAACAAAAACCATGAATTTTCAGGGGGGTTTAGAACTTTTTTCCAAGAGCGAATAATAAACCCCACTGAAATAATTTGCAGTGTGCATGTTTCACAGCTGATAGAGCGATTATTGAATTTCAGGAGGCACACAAATATGATTGACTGATCAATCCAAATAGGTATTTGGGTTGAGAACAGATTTACGTGCTCTATGCATATCTCCTGAAATTCAATAATCGCTCTATCACCTGTGAAACACGCACACTCCGAAGCTTAGCACAGATTCAAATCATGAACA
Organism: Creontiades dilutus; assembly: GCA_031894815.1. NCBI lineage: Eukaryota > Metazoa > Arthropoda > Insecta > Hemiptera > Miridae > Creontiades > Creontiades dilutus. The sequence goes on from JAVIWC010001492.1 coordinate 139,539, forward strand.
CAAGCCAATAGAATAATAAACCAAAAGCAAACATCTTCAACGTCGATTTAAAAAAATTAGATTTTCGTCCTCGACTAATACGTAATTCACGATATGGAATGGCGATAATCATATTAATCGAGATTAAAATAACAATTTCAATTTAATCATCCCTGCTATTAAGATTTTAGCTGCCGTTTTATATTCTCTAAGAGACTTCCTCGTGATTACTTCATTATTATAACCATGTTGTCATTTGTTTACAGGACAAATGTTTATAAAAAATTCTTGCTTATTGTTAAAGAAAATGAAACAAGAGTCGGTTAGCTCAGAAATGAACTTTTGCCATAAACTTTTGGCATGATGTTAAAAAAACAAGAAAAAATACAGAAGCACACAATCTCGGTGAACCAGAGCAATACCTTTAGACCTAGTGGAGTAGTTTTGCAAACCTTGTTAGTAAACGCCAAAAGTAGTAGTAAAAGTAAAATTGAGAGTTTTATTGTATTCCGGTTCGAAAGAGATCGTACATCGCTACTTCAACTGCAAATGAATTAAATCTAAGGATTATTAGGGAGGGAGCGATACGTCATAGTCTGTTTCGAGGAGTCACATCCACGGCTAACCAACATTCTCTGTACGAAGTGGAGCTAGTTAGTTTGACAGGAGACAACAGCATCACTATTCAAGCACTTGACCAAGGAGTAATTTGCAATTCAGTGTCTAGAATTTTAAAATTTGATAGAGAATCAGAGTTGAAGGCCAAAAATATCATATTAACTGACGTAGGACCTGGAGTACCAGACGTCACTCTACTTCTAGGAGCAGATGTTATAGGTAAATTGCTCACAGGACGTATTGAGTCACTACCTAATTCAGATGTAGTTTTCGTTGAGACATTGTTAGAGTGGACAGCGATGGGGGAGTATCCACAGAGAGATTTGGCTAGGCTTTGCTCATCAAATCTTAACATTTCATGAGAGCTTGAGACTCCACGAATTCCAAGTAGTGAGACGAAAGCCGAGGGTAACGACACCGTTGTGAATTATGAGTATACAGCAATTCAGGGGAAGGATGGGAGGCACGAGGCTCAGTTACCATCGTTGATAAAGGGGCAGTTTGAGAAGTCACAGGGAAGTTTCAGGAGATATGCATAGAGCACGTAAACCTGTTCTCAACCAAAATAACTATTTGGATTGATCAGTTGATATATTTGTGTGCCTCCTGAAATTCAATAATCACTCTATCACCTGTGAAACACGCACACTCCAAAGCTTAGTAGAAATTCAAATCATGAACGCAAGCCAATTGAATAATAAACCCCAGTGAAAGAATTTGCAGCTTTTCATGAATATCAGAATGCTTCAACCCGTGTATCGGCTACAAAGCCTTTTAGGAGTTCACTCCAGTATCCACATTGCTACATCACTACGTCACTAGGTCACTGATATCAAAACAAAAACAATAATAAACCAAAATAACGCGAATGTTGGCACCATAAATCGGGCCATAATCGGGAATGGTTTGACCTACGGACCTGGAGAGGGGCTCATTCGATTCCTCGTGAAGTGTTCTTCAAAAAGAATACAAATTTAGGCCGCTTCGACTTTTTTTGAGGTTTGTTAGAGATTTTACAAAACTTCGACAACCCTTAAAGGGCACTTTAAATTAAGTGAGAGAGCTGGCTCAAGAATTGGGGCGTTGTCGGACCAACATGGATTTTTCCTGAAAATTTCAGATCTTTTGCTCCAGCCGTTTGGGAGAAATCTTGCGTACGGCGTACGACGTACGGCGGAAAAATGTTTATTGTAGATTCGGAGTCCACACCCTTTGAAACGTAAACCGTGAAATTTTCAGGGGGGGGGGGGGGGGTTAGACTTTTTTTTAAAGAGCGATTACAATGGTTTATTATTGAATAATAAACCAAAACACAAGGGAACGTCATCGAATCCAGCTGGGGCAGCACTTCCAGAAGAAATACAAACGCCACATCATCATGCCGCATTTCCAGAAACTAAAATTTTGGCTCCAAAATCACAATGGGGGGCCCGTGGAGACGATAGCTTGTACCTTTGAAGTTTAACATATCATAAAAATTAACAAAATCTATGCTAAAAACCAAGTGAGTACTTTTTTGTAGGTAAGTTTGAGTGCTCAGGTAAATAGTTGGGAATGGAATAGAACTTTGAATAGACGTCACGAAAATTCTAATTCACAAGTTTCAAAACTGGTTCCAAATTTAGGTAGATGGGAAACAAGGTCACCCCATCCTGACTTCCCAACTCGCTCCTGAGTTCATAAATAACTCAAATCAGTTAGTATCCTCTATTTCCTGTTCTTATATGTATTTCAGGCGATGATTTCGATTGAAAATCTTAAAAAGCTCACTTGAATTTTGCCTTAAATTTCTCATTTCTATCTAAATACGGAAAAATGGGCACTTAGCGGGGATAGGACATCTTGAGAAGTGGTGTTCAATGAACCACCGCTTTCTCAATCCGTCTAAGTGCTCAGCGGTTACCGTTCATCGCTTCCCTCCTCCGCTATTATTTGATGTACGACGGCCAGGCCGGCGAGAGGTAATGAGATGATGGATCCTGGGGCGCTGTTTGATGGGATGATATGCTCCCAGCATATTGGGGATCTTGCTGTCGGATCAATGAGAGCTCTGGGGCTCGCAAAAACGCCACGCTACGACCGTAGCTCAAACCATTCCCGATGTATGGCCCGATTTATGGTGCCAACATTTGCATCCACATACACTACATCACTAGGTTACTGCGATCAAAACAAAAACAACAGGGTTTTTTTTATCGCAGTAACTTAGTGTTGTTTGACTTTGTTTGTTTGACTTAAATCGGTTCTAAACCAAAATACCTATTTGGATTGTTCAGTTGATCATATGTGTGTGCCACCTGAAATTCAATAATCACTATATCACCTGTGAAACACGCACACTCCAAAGCTTAGTAGAAATTCAAATCATGAACGCAAGCCAATTGAATAATAAACCCCGGTGAAAGAATTTTTAGCGTTTCATGCGTATCAGAATGCTTCAACCCGTGTATCGGCTACAAAGCCTTTTAGGAGTTCACTCCAGTATCCACATTACTATATCAATCACAACATCACTAGGTTACTGCGATGAAAACATAAACAATAATGAACCAAAAAAAAAAGCAAATGTTGGCACCATAAATCGGGCCGTATATCGGGAAGCTACGAACCTGGGGAAGGGCTCATTCGATTCCTCATGGAACGTTCTTCAAAAAGAGTCCAAATGTAGGCCGCTTCGACTTTTTTTGAGGTTTTTAGGGATTTTACAAAACTTTGGCAACCCCTAAAGGGCACTTTAAATTAAGTGAGAGTGCTGGCTAAAGAATTGGGGGTTGTCGGACCAATATTGATTTTTCCTGAAAATTTCAGATATTTTGCTAGCCGTTAGGGAGAAATTGTGCCTACGGCGTACGGCGTACGACGTACTGCGGACAGACGGAAAATTTTTTATTGCAGATTCGGATTCTACACCCTTTGAAACGTGAACCATGAAATTTTCATGGGAGGGGGGGTTTAGAATTTTCGTTTCATGAGCGATTACAATGGTTTATTATTGAATAATTAACCAAAAGAGTTCCATAAAGAGTCTTCCCCAATCAGTGACTCATTATTTCTGTCCCATCAAGGTGGATGAGCTTAGAGCACGATTAACACTATTACTCTTACCTTCTATCATCAGTATTCCTGATTTACACTCAACTTTACCCCAATTTTGAGTAATTACCCTCTCGGGTGATTACTTCCTCCTCGACGTGTCGTAGCTGGCGCTTGAAATTGATTTGGGTGATCTTGTTCCACAGTCCCTTCGTCAAATTCCTTATTTGTCCAATTAAAACTCTTCAAAATTAGTTCACCAATTCAAAATTCACATGTTCAAAGCTTCGCAACTCAACACCTCGTTTTTATCCGTTAAAATTTGATGCCTCCTTAAATGCACAACAGTACCCATTGGAGGAACATTGTCGAAAATTTACGTTCATCTGTTAAATAGTCATTGTGAAATAGTCTCCGTTTTATTTTCTTCCTCTACTATTATGTGGATTTGAATATAATGTTAACACTTTCTTTCTGTAATAACATTTTATGATATCTGTTAATGCCCTGTTGGGCTTCTCCCTTACATAAATGAATAAGTATTGCGTACGTGTCGTCACACCCGATTGAAGGCGTTGATGTCTGTCGGAACATGACCCCTGGCATTTTCGTCCAGTGAAGCGTAACTGGCTTACTTGACGCCTTTTACGAATACAAATCGTTTATATTTATCAATAAAATTCCAATGATCAGTAGATTCATGTTTCCGAGACCAGGAAGCTATTCACCACATTCAACTTGTCTAACGTTTTTTTATTTCCTTATTTTAGTAGGTACTTCAGGTTTAAGGCCAATGAATGTTTAGTATCAATAAATATTTTATGTTACGACCAAGAGAGTCAATGAAGCCTATGTAATAGCGGACAGTAAAATTTTTATTCTCTGACTCAAGTAACGTTGAAAGAAACGTATACTTCCGTTCCTTAAAGACGACAGATCGGACAGAATTTGACTCTTCCACCCATTCTGGTTTATTTTTCAATAATAAACCATTGTAATCGATCTTTAAAAAAATGGTTTACGTTTCAAAGGGTGTAGAATCCAAATCTGCAATAAAAATTGATCCGTCCGTCCGCCGTACGCACGTTTTCCCTCAAACGGCTGGAGCAAAAAATCTGAAATTTTCAGGAAAAATCCATATTGGTCCGACAACGCCCCAATTCTTTAGCCAGCTCTCTCACTTAATTTAAAGTGCCTCTTAACGATTGTCAAAGTTTTGTAAATCAAGGCGGCCACTTTTTTTGAAGAACTTTCTCAAATGGCTGGAGCAAAAAATCTGAAATTTTCATATGTAGACCTAAACAAAAAGGTCCATCGATTCAAATAAAAACGGAGTAGCGCAGGGGTTTCAAGGGTCACAACCCCAATTCCGAAAGTTTACTTTTTATTTCAGTTTAATTAGGTAAATACTTACAGATACCTATCTAGTACCTATTTAACAAACGTCGCGACAAGCTTCTTGAAGAAGACAGTAAAATTTGAAAGTAAACATTTTATTTTTTCAAATTTTAAAAAGCTTTTTCAAATGGATTTTTTTGTTTGGCCTTTTAAGTCATTTAGTCGAGTAGGTTTCTGAGTCTGTTCATCTCATTCAAAGCATCAGACCCTTTGAAACGTGAAATTTTCCGGTTAATTTGGAACAGTCTTATTTCTTCAATAAAATCAAAAGATTTTGGTCAAATCAAGAAAAAACGAGGTCTCTACACCAAAATTCTTTCCGAAAAGCTTCTTTTTTTAAAAGCATATTGGTTCTCAACTTTAACTTCTTTAACCAGCTCTCTCACTTAATTCGTGCCCTTTAAGGCTTGTCAAAGTTTTGTAAAATCCCTAAAAACCTCAAAAAAAGTCAAGGCAGCCTAAATTTAGACTTTTTTTGAAGAACTTTCCATAAGGAACCGAATGAGCCCCTCCCCAGGTTTGTAGCTCAAACCATTCCCGATGTATGGCATGATCTTATGCTGCCAACATCCGTCTTCGCATTCCTAAGTAAACAAATTAGAAGGTCATTCGATGTGGGACCCGTAGCGCAGGGGTTTCGTGCGGGACTCACAACCCCAAGTCCGATAAGTTTATTTTTTATTTCAGTTTAATTAGGTAAATACTTACAGATACCTATCTAGTACCTACTTACACAAACGTCGCGACAAGCTTTTATGATTTTATGAATTGTGTATTTAGGCTATAAGAAGACAGTTATAATTTGTAAGTAAACATTTTCTTTCTTTTTAGGGCATTCAAATAAAAGCTTTCTAAAAAAGGTTCTTGTGTAATTTATTTGTTACTTTTTAGTCATTTAGTCGCTAGGTAGGTTTCTGAGTCTGTTCATCTCATTCAAAGCATCATTGTTGCAAGGTCGTTTACCGGTTAATTTGGAACAGTCTTGCTCTTCAATAAAATCAACCGATTTTACAGGTTCAAATCAAGAATAAACGAGGTCTCTACACCAAAATTCAGGGGGATTCCGAAGAGAGCTTCTTCTTTCGTAACATGCATTTTTTCTCAACTTTAATTTCGTCTCAACAAGCCCTTTCATTTGATACCCATATTGTGGAAATGCATTAAAACGCTGCAAATTCTTTCACCGGGGGTTATTATTCAATTGGCTTGTGTTCATGATATGAATTTCTACTAAGCATCGGAGTTTCCCTGTTTCACAGGTGATAGAGCGATTATTGAATTTCAGGCGATATGCGTAGAGCAGGTAAATCTGTTCTCAACTAAAATACCTATTTGGATTGATCAGTTGATCATATTTGTGTGCCTCCTGAAATTCAATAATCGCTCTATCACTTGTGAAACACGCTCACTCCAAAGCTTAGTAGAAATACAAATCATGAACGCAAGCCAATTGAATAATAAAAACCAGTGAAAGAATTTGCAGCGTTTTTTTATGCTTATCAGAATGCTTCAACCCGTGTATCGGCTACAAAGCCTTTTAGGAGTTCACCCCAGTATCCACATTACTACATCACTACATCCCTAGGTTACTGATATCAAAACAAAAACAACAATAAACCAAAATAACGGAAATGTTGTCACCATAAATAACCATAAACGTTCCGCCATCTTGGATGGTCCGCCATATTGAATTTAGAATGACGTCACACAACTAATCGTGCATTGTCATCCAATCTAAACGTGCATACAAAATTTCAGCTTAATCGGTTGAGAGTATCTGCTTCAAAATCGGGTCGCAAGATTCCACTCGAACATCCTTACATACATTGCAAGTTGAATAAAAGCTTTTAAAAAAAATTTTATTTGGTAAAAATTGTGTCAAATTAGTTGCTTAATCGATCCTTGAATTAACTCAACCCCCCCTGTATTAACTGTATTCTTATTCCTCTCAATAAATAAATAATCTATTCTATTCTAATTTGCCGCTTTGCTTGCTTTTTTTTTAACGGATTTGTTGATCATTTCTTAAGCCAGTGACTATGCATTGGACATGTAGACACTGGGTCTCAGGGCTCCATTTAAGTAGAGATGGTCGATATTTCTGTACCGGTGACAAAGCCACCGACATATCGGTGACAAGGAACTGGAAAAAGCAGTGACAGATATTTCGGTGACTGCGTTGGATTCCAACACGAAGTACTACTATGCGCGGGATTGGAACGGTGGCTAGGCGCTGAAGAATCGCCGAAGAATCTCCTGAAAGAGTTGCGAACTCTATAACACTGTTATCAGTGAAACCTTCCTTGAGACTACACGGCTAGAGATGTTCGATATTTCTGTACCGGTGACAAAGTCACCGATATGATATTGATATGATTACTTTGTCACCAATATCATTTCGGTGACTTTTTCACCGGTACAGAAATATCGCTACAGAAATATCGGTACAGAAATATTTAATGCTACAGAATTTGTGTTATCATTCGACGTGAATTTATGTTACCATTCATAAGTTCCTTAAAACATGACGTTTTCATGTAATAAAATAAAGTTTTAAAGCGATGAATGTGGTTTTTTTAATTTTCTCTCACTCTTATTCAGAAGTTTCAAATTTAGTAAACATTTTTTTCAAATATACAAGAATAAAAACAGATTATCATTATTTTAACTGTAAAGCAATCCCTCTTTAATCATAAAAAATTATGTTCAACATCTCTTTTTATGCTTCCTTCCTTCAAAAAACTGTGACAGCGCCACATTTCATTCATTTCCACTCGCTGTCACCGATATGCCAGTCACCGATAATTGTCACCGATATTTGTCACCGATATTTCCTTGTCACTGGAACCGAAGTCACCGATATTTGTGTGTCACTGGATCGCACATCTCTACATTTAAGCTTTCCCTCTCGTTGGGTAAGGACTGTGAATTCCGTCCTGGATGTTTTAGTACAAATTAAATAAACAAGCGACTCACCAGAGGTGTAGACCCTCCATAAAGTTCTGGCGACGAGGCAGTAAGTGGTCACCATGACGACGAGCGGGATGACGAGGAGGAGGACGTCAAGGAGAATGTTGTACATCCGCTCGACGTCGTCGCTCGGCCAGATTTCTCGGCATTTACTGTGACCTGGAACAGAAGAGGCCCCCGAGGTTAACTGCCGCGTCGAATGAAGCAATAACGCGAGGGATTAGAATTTTCCAGGCTGACGCTCGAAGAGGGAGCGAGCAATCTTGACATTCAAGTAGGAATCCGACACATATCACTGTGTAGTCGGGCCGAAGCGACGAAAACCCAATTCTTTCAAGTCGTCTAAAGCAGCGGTTCTCAACCGGTGGTACGCAGTCATATATTAATAATAACAGTAAAAATGTTGAATAAATACAGAAAACGCATTAGTGTTGAAGAGGACTTAAGAATCAAGCTGAGTTCAATTGACCCGGATATAGAAAATTTGGTCAAGAACAAACAACAACAGCGAGCTCAATAGAGTCAGTTTAAATTTAAATTAAATCATTTAAGATTGTTTTTATTGTATGTTAAGTACGTTTTATTTAGTATCTATGTAAATTCGATGCACGTGCAAACAGTTGTAGAATGCATTTTGGTTCATTATTCAATAATAATAATATTTACCTATATATCATCAGCGTTTCATGCATATCAGAATGCTTCAACCCGTGTATCGGCTATAAACTACAAGTATCAAAATCGGCTATCATTCCCTAAAAACCTCAAAGTATCTAGAGGAATAATGACCGACATTTGTTTATTTCTTGTGAAAATCGTAATTTATCGACTTTCACTAAATTAGTCCCCGTAACAATCTGAAAACAATCGCCTAAAACGGACGCGAAATAAACAAATCGGCATCGTTAAATAACAATAATAATTATGTGCCACACTTTACAGTACAATCGTCCAATAACAAATTGCCCAAAAAACGCAAATGTTGCACAATTAAAAAAAATGGGTCCATACATCGAGAATGGTTTGACCTGAAATTCAATAATCGACGTGGGGTGAAACACGCAAGGGCTCATTCGATTCCCCAGTGAAAGAATTTGCAGCGTTTTTCTTAATTAAACCTCAATACCCGCCCACAATAAAAACATATTATGTTCTTCAAATAGGTAAATATTTAGGCCGATTCGACTTGTTTTGAGGTTTTTAATATTGAATAATATTAAATTTTAAATTTAAATACTTTGACAGCCCTTAAAGGGCACTTTAAATTGAGTGAGAGAGCTGGCTCAAGAATCGGGGCGTCGTCGGACTCAAAGATTCGACTTGTTTTGTTTTTAGGGATTTTACAAAACTTTGACAGCCCTTGAAGGGAAAATTTGGCTCAAGAATTGGGGCGTCGTCGGACTAAGATGGATTTTTCCTGAAAATTTCAGATTTTTTGCTTCAGCCGTTTGGGAGAAATCGTGCATACGGCGTACGGCGGACGGACGGAAAAATTTTTATTGCAGATTCGGATTCTACACTACAATTTTTTTCCCAGAGCGATTACAATGGTTTATTATTGAATAATAAACCAAAATATGAAGATTCAACAAATTTTTTGTTTACTCCCATATTGACGATTTTAGAAGGGGTCAACTCCTGGGACACCCTGTATAAACAATCTTAGGGCGTCAGGTCAAGGTCAATGTCGGGTGGGTGTAACCACGTTACCATTTAATTAAGATAGTACGTAAGATGGAAACAGCCGTAGGGAATAACCGAAGCCCTGTTACCTGGATGATGGGATCCCTTTACCACGTCTATATCTTATGGTCATGGAGAAGATGTGATACTGTGTGTTTACAAACAGGATGTTTCTACCCTTCCACCTCATCCATATTTCGAGGTCATGAATCTTTACAAACAGCGAACTACCGAACCCTCTTCACCTTAATTGGGTGATAGTATCGTTCCCCCGGGCTACATTCCAAGATCAGGTGCACCCGAGTCCTTATTGATAAGTAGTAATTAAGATAATAGCCAATAACCGGAGAGGAGCCAATGGAAATAATGTGATAATGGGAAAAAGATTCGGAAACTAAGTTTTTTTAATTTAATTAGAAAACTACGTTTTTTTACCACAAAACCAAAATTTGTCCACAAACATTATATTCTCAATTTTTGACCAAATTTTTGGTATTACCGTTAACGTACACATACGCCTAGTGCATGTTCACAATAACAAATGAAAACGTGTTAGAAGCTGACAAATTTCAGGAAAACTGGAGAGGCTAGTGCTTACCAAGGTGGCAGGTACACGAATGGCCCTTTCGGGCGGACGGAAAAGTGGTGATGCCGGGATAACAATGGGCGGAAGGAGCCCATCCAGAAGGTTAGTTGAAGGAGTGTTGAGCAGGGGGGTGGAACTGTTGGGTTCGTACGGTCACTAAGAACTGGATTGTACTCCTGTTGATCATTTAAATGATAAAATTAAGGAGAATAGCGTTGGTCCGATTTTTTTTTTTCGTCCACAATTAGAGAAAATAAGGGGTGGGGGAGCGTAGTTACTGGGACACCCTGTATAAGCCTAAAGTAAAATTTGAACTATTCCATAGCATGTAAAGCTTTCACGAAGTCTGATTCGTTTTCTTGATAATAAATACATGGAGTAATTGTAAATTTTGAATTCACGGACCTTGAAATGTGAAGTGTCTAAGTTTGGGGAGGGTTAATAAAAATGTTTGCTGTATGATTATAAAGGCTTGTTATTATAATTAATGAACCAATACGGGGACGCGAGATAGGCGAGGATTCTAGTTAAGGTAATGCACAACACACACTAGATCTGCGACTAGTTTCCCCGATGTTTGTCGACAAATAGATCAACCCGTCGCGTGGGCTTCGAGTGGGAAACCTCGTTCAACGACAATCAACGTCGGAGGGATAGCAATCCTGCTGTTAGTTCCCCTGGTAGCGAGTCTGATGGCTGTTTACCCAGTGAATAAAATTTCCCGACTAAGCCGTCCCACTGTGTCCAATTTCCCGGATTTAGATGGGGGAAGTTATTTTTATGTTTCTGCCATGGAAAATTTGATTCAGCACACAACTGTAAAGTTGCAAAAGTCCTTTTTACGTTTTCTGGCTAAAAAATCTCTAAAAAATTAGAATTTCGTACATTTAAGCAGTTGTTTGACAAAATATTCAATCAATCCACAATAGACTGATACCTTGACCGGTCACCGAACAACAGGCGCATTAGGCACTATATCAGCTGAACTGATGGCTATTAAGGCAGCGATATAGGGCTGCCATACTGGTTGGGTTGAAAAAGAGGACATGGGAGGGACCTAACATTCCGGGGGGTTTGGGGGGTATGGAATACGTCTGGGGGACCTCCCCCGGAAAATTTTTAAAATTTCAAACGTTAGATGGTGAGTTTTACCGCTTTTGGTTTATTATTCAATAATAAACCATTGTAATCGCTCTGGAAAAAAAATTCTAACCCCCCCTGAAAATTTCATGGTTTACGTTTCAAGGGTGTAGAATCCGAATCTGCAATAAAAAATTGTCCGTCCGTACGCCGTACGCCGTACGCACGATATCTCCGAAACGGCTGGAGGAAAAAAATCTGAAATTTTCAGAAAAAATCCATCTTGGTCCGACGACACCCCAATTCTTGAGCCAGCTCTCTCACTCAATTTAAAGTGCCCTTTAAGGGCTATAAAAGTTTTGTAAAATCCCTGAAAACCTCAAAACTAGTCGAATCGGCCTAATATTTTCCTATTTGAAGAACATACCATTAGGAATCGAATGAGCCCTTCCCCACGTCCGTAGGTCAAACCATTCCCGATGTATGGCCCGATTTATGGTGCCAACATTTGCGTTTTTTCGTTTATTATTGTTAGTTTGTAACCTAGTGATGTCCGGCCGACAGCATGTCGGATAGCGTCGAGTTGTAGTGAATGTGGATACTGGAGTGATAGCCGATGTGAATACTTGTAGTGTAGTTAGTAGCCGATACACGGGTTGAAGCATTCTGATAATATATAGGTAAATATTATTCAATATTATTACTGGGGTTTATTATTAAATATTATTACTGGGGTAAATAAGTATTCTTTCACTGGGGTTTATTATTCAATTGGCTTGCGTTCATGATTTGAATCTTACTAAGCTTCGGAGTGTGCGTGTTTTACAGGTGATAGAGCGATTATTGAATTTCAGGAGATATGCATACACCACGTAAATCGGTTCTCATCCAAAACACCTATTTGGATTGATCAGTTGATGATATTTGTGTGCCCCATCTACATCTGTCTACCTTTGGCTACACCGTTTAAATTTGCATTTGGGGAAGTTTTAACGCAATACGAGTGCCAAAGGACTTGATAAATAATAGATGTTTTTATTGTGGGGGGTATTGAGGTTCAATAAAAAAATGCGGCAAATTCTTTCACTGGGGTTTATTATTCAATCGGCTTGCGTTCATGATTTGAATTTCTACTAAGCTTTGGAGTCTGCGTGTTTCACAGGATAGGGGGCTTATTGAATTTCAGGAGGCACACAAAATGACCAACTTATCAATCCTATCCTGTGAAACACGCAATCCAAAGCTTAGTACAAATTCAAATCATGAACGCAAGCCAATTGAATAATAAACGCCAGTGAAAGAATTTGCAGCGTTTTGAGGGTTATTTTTGTCCTTCCTCTAGGCCCCAAAACTGGTAAAGTTTATGTGAATATATTGGAAAACAGTAAGATTACAACGCCCATTCAAGCCACTACAGCCTAGCTATATAATATATAATGGATGGTTTGTAGTTAAAACTGGAGAAGTTGATAAAGCTATGTTTATAAAAACTGCAAGGAAAAAACAATATTTTCAGAATTCAGTAAAACAAGGTTTATTAAAAATTATCAATGATACAAAAGTCTAAACCTTTACAAAATTATCCATAATCTTAGTCACTGTCATCATTTGAACAGACAAAAGACTTTCTCACAACAGTGCTTGCTCCACTTGTACTAGCAACAGCAACTTCCGAATCATCATACCAAGAGTATTTATTCGAACTACCTATGTCCTTAAGAATTTTCTTGTTCTTAAAAATATAATCGTAAAACTCTGAACATGTGAATTCTTTAAAATTGTATTGAACTAAAACCTGTCTGACGACAATTTTCACAATTCGGCATCGCTAAAAATCGTTATCTCCGATGCCGGTTTGTCGCTTGTGAAAACCCGGACAAATAAGAGTTTTATGAAAAATCCCCCCGGACGTTTTCACGTGCCTCAAAAAGAGGACATGTCGGGGGAAAACAGGACGTATGGCAACCCTGCAGCGATAGAACTTATCATTCTTGCTAGAATCAACAGGGGAGTGGTATAACCGATTCAAAAAGCTCTTGCGAAGCCCTTCAAGTAGCTAAATCGATGCGATCGATAAAAACCAAATAACTGTCCATTGGATCTTTGGCCATTATGGGATTGAAGGGAGTGATAGAGTAGGGAGCGAGGTTATAGCCTTTAACCTCCTTTACAGGCCACAAAACAATTGAAACTGGTTGTACCAAAATGTTGTCAACGAACTTCCAATAACTTCACTAACTGTCAACAAGTGTGATCAAGTTATTGGAGTTGGGAGTGGGAGTTAGAAAACCCTCACTGCTGCGACCGGTGGTTTTCCCGGTAGAACAGTCTGGGAAGGTCTAGAGGGGTGCTCAAACTTAAACTTCTGGCGATCTACCTCAATATTTTTAGATTACTTACGATCGACTCTGAGAGGCTGCAAGTATGTGTGATGCAGGGTTGTCGTACATACACGATACACCCTACCAAGGTAGCATATACAGATATTAGCTTTCCGCACAATTTACATTATTTTAGTCAACGTTTGGGTTAGGTTTACTTAGGTTCTTCTCTACAATTTCAATGAAAAACGCTGCAAATTATTTCACTGGGGTTTATTATTCAATGATTCATGATTTGAATTTCTACTAAGCTTTGGAGTTTGCGTGTTTCACAAGTGATAAAGCGATTGTTGAATTTCAGGAGACATGCATAGAGCACGTAAATTTGTTCTCAACCAAAATACCTATTTGGACTGTTCAGTTGATCATATTTGTGTGCCTCCTGAAATTACACCCACTCTCAATGGAATATTCTATCTTCGGTTTTCTAGGTTTAGACCAGCTAAATTTGCGATCTCGACCACTGTGCAAGTTGACCTACTTGTCAACTAACAACGAGGAAACTCGTCAAATGGCTAATAATGAGTGATTTTATGTAAAACGAGGTAATCTAATACAGAAGTATTAGATTAAAATTGTACCTCATTGAACTAATCTCTGCGCGTCTCAATTGTTTTGCAGTGCGAGACGATTAATCATCGATAAATCCTACCTTTTCACGGAACAGGTAAACAAAGGATACTACTTTGCTATAACGTACACTTAGCAACTTTTTTTAAAAGGCAGTTACCATCCGCGCTTCGGCTAATTCGCTCTAATAGAAAAAGGAGAATGAAAGCAAACAATTCAGTTAGAGTCATTAAAAAAAAGTTCATTGAAGCTTACGACGGAGCGGCGAACAACAATTTAAAGCTTTGTTCTTTCCGTTTTAATTTAAATCTCTCACCTTTATCCATTTTATCGCTTGGAATTGCAGTACGTCGTGCGTTTTATGTTTTTTTAGAGTGTTACAGGAGATTAGGGATGCGCTAAATGGTGATGTTTTAATAACTAGTTATTAAGTTATCGCGAACTCACAGGAACCTGTCATAACAATAACAAATCATCAAACAACCTATAAACGCTGCAAATTCTTTCACTGGGGTTTATTATTCAATTGGCTTGCGTTCATGATTTGAATTTCTACTAAGCTTTGGAGTGTGCGTGTTTCACAGGGGATGGAGCGATTATTGAATTTCAGGAGATATGCATAGAGCACTCTGCAATCTGTTCTCAACCAAAATACCTACTCGAATTGATCAGTTGATCATATTCGTGTGCCTCCTGAAATTCAACAATCGCTCTGTCACCTTGAAATCGTACGGCGGACGGACGGAAAATGTTTTGTTCCAGAATCGGATTCCACACCCTTTGAAACGTAAACCATGAAATGTTCAGGGGGGTTAGACATTTTTTTTCAAGAGCGATTACAATGGTTTATTATGTCTATTGATTCAAAGAAGAAGAAAAAAGTTGAAATAAATATACATACGCAAATTTAATAGCTCTGGCATCACAAAAAACGTCAAAATTTTGGGGTTTGGTGGTCTGAAATAGAGTTTTGAGGGGGGGGGGGGATTTTTAAATT
Organism: Creontiades dilutus; assembly: GCA_031894815.1. Classification (NCBI taxonomy): domain Eukaryota; kingdom Metazoa; phylum Arthropoda; class Insecta; order Hemiptera; family Miridae; genus Creontiades; species Creontiades dilutus. The sequence continues at coordinate 154,834 of JAVIWC010001492.1, forward strand.
ACCTATTTTTCAAACGCTTTGTTATCTCATCAGTTTTTGCAATAGGACGGTGCAGATCGCCCAAAAACTGCGCCAAAAGTCATTCAAAGAAAAGCATCCGACGAACAGGCCTCAGATTACCTACGCCGAAACGGAGAACATTTCCAATAACTCAGTTTGTAATAGAGTACGTAAAGACTGAAAATTGCATCTCAATTTCAAACTATAAAATGAAAGAAAAATCACCAACTAAGGTAACGGTACCGGTAGTGGCCACAGTTAAGAATTTTTTTCTTTAGTTTTGACAATTGTGGGCCAACAGTAGTGCTGACTTCCTTCAGGACTCATTTAGAATATAGCCCGACTCTTCCCTAACATATCCATTGCCTAAAACTATCAAAAGAACAATTTTTTCTATTTTTTATTAATTTTTTCTCACCTTTATTTTGATCTAGTAGTCGCCACATCAAATTACGAAATTTCCAGTAGTGGCCACGTGCATGTCTCAGTAGTGGCCACTTGACATTTTGCCCTCCTTACGTGTTTAATATCATTAAATTCAATACCAGATGAACAAAATTGATTCTATCCAGTAGAAGCTCTAGGATACAGCCCAACAGAGGAAACTAGGGATGGTCATATTGAGAAGTTTACCACAATTTCCAATGATGCTCTGCGCACTCCTAGTTCATCCTCTGACTACAAGATGACATGAGCTTACCTCCTGCAAGTTTGAAGCCACTAGGAGACCGGGAATTATTTCTCAAATATAAACACCACTACCGGTGCCGTTACCTTACCTTCCTCTTAGTCAGGGTTTCTAGGCAGCTGGGGAGATGTGAGAGTATCTCCATTTATTCCAAAAAACTCAAAAATTAACCTTAAAAAAGAAAAATTCAAACCTCATTTTCACAGTGAAATCCAATTACTGCCACCAATTTTATTAGCCCATTAGTTTCAACGAAGTTAACTCGAGTTTTAAGGATTTAAACTCGAGTTTTAACGATTTAAACTCGAGTTTTAACAAATTAACATTTTATTAAATAATTGAAAAATTAATTTTATTAATATTAACATTTTGACTTTACGGTGTAACGCTAAAATATGTATATTTATTTTTTTTTCTCAATCAATTTTCACATTAGGCAGATGTGATGTTATTTCCTTTCTTTTTTCTCATTTTTTTCTATCTCTAGCTATTCTCTCGCTTGAATCACATACCTATCTATCCAATCTTGTAATGGCCTTAAGGCTTTATGCAAATAAATAAATCATTCATCATTCATTCATTCATGCTTATAGGATCCTCCCTATGAACCTTCATTACACTCCCCCTTGCCCTCTTACAGTATCTTCGGTCAGAACTCCCAGTATATTGGCCTTGCACAAGGCGAGGAAATCCCGAGTAGAAACGAACTTACGGCGCGAAGGTTTCAACTCTTCACATACGACGTGAAGGTGATTGTTTGCAATTCACTTCGCTCAACATCTGTCGATCAGCTGAGCAAACATAAACACGCTGCGTTCGTTTAGTTTGCCACCTTCCCCGGTTATTTACTATAGCTGTACAACGTTGTTGGTATTCGCTGCGCGCGGGTAATGTGAAAGTGTGACATAACAAACCTGACAAATGAACCACCTTTGTTGACAATGTAAATACTTGGGCTGTTCCAAGAACCGATATCTACCGACTATTCCGCTGCAAGCGGCTGATAAAACCGCTCAAACTCTTTATAAATTTGTGTAGTTGATTTAGAGTACCACATCATTGACACAACTGTTGCCATGTTGGGTGTGGCACATACCTTCCTAGTTTGTATTACTTGATTGTACAGAAGATCATTGAGACTTTTCTAATCCTTATACCATTAAAATGGACCGAAATCCACGGATCTAAAAGTCACTGAGTAAAAAACGCTGCAAATTTTTTCACTGGGGTTTATTATTCAATTGGCTTGCGTTCATGATTTGAATTTCAACTAAGCTTTGGAGTGTGCATGATTCACAGGTGATAGAGCGATTATTGAATTTCAGGAGATATTCATAGAGCACTTAAATCGGTTCTCGAACAAAATACCTATTTGGATTGATCAGTTGATCATATTTGTGTGCCTCCTGAAATTCAATAATCCCGCTCTATCACCTGTGAAACACGCACACTCCAAAGCTTAGTAGAAATTCAGATCATGAACGGAAGCCAATTGAATAGTAAACCCCAGTGAACGAGTTAGCAGCATTTTTTTATTGAACCTCAGTACCCCCCACAATAAAAACATGCGTACGTTTTCTCTATTTGGGAGAAAATGCTAAATTTGAGGAGGCACACAAATATGATCAACTGATCAATCCAAATAGTTATTTTGGTTGAAAACCGATTTACGTGCTCTATGCATATCTCCTGAAATTCGACAATCGCTCTATCACCTGTGAAACACGCACACTCCAAAGCTTAGTAGAAATTCAAATCATGAATGCAACTCAAATGAATAAAATTGAATAATAAACCCCACTGAAATAATTTGCAGTGTGTGTGTTTCACAGGTGATGGAGCGATTATTGAATTCAGGAGGCACATAAATATGATCATCTGATCAATCTGAAAAATTCCAAATAGGTATTTTGGTTGAGAACAGATTTCGTGCTCTATGCATATAGCGTGCTTCAACCCGTGTATCGGCTACAAATCCTTTTAGGAGTTCACTCCAGTATCCACATTCACTGCATCACCTAGGTTACTGCAATCAAAACAAAAACAATAATATACCAAAAAAACGCAAATGTTGGTAGCATAAATCGGGCCGTATATCGGGAATGGTTTGTGCTACAGACCTGGGGAGAGGCTCCTTCGATTCCTCACGGAAAGTTCTTCAAATAGAGTCCACATTTAAGCCGCTTCGACTTTTTTTGAGGTTTTTAATTGTTTTACAAAATTTATGTTTGAGGCGTTGTTTGACGAGCTTCAGCCGTTTGGGAGAAATCACGTACGGCGTACGGCGGACAGGCAGAAAAATGATTATTGCGGTTGTGCAACTTGGTGAGTACACTCGCATCCAGCATGTTCAAGCGGTTACAGGGTTTTATGTTTTTAAACCTGGTTAAGAGGCTGAGAGAGTCACTAAGTATGAACACCTTACCGCGTCAGTTCAGTGGTTGTCGTTCAACATAGCTTAAGGATTGGAAAATAGCGTGCGTTTCCGCACTATATACGGAGGAATGGCCCCACTAACGGAACAGCCCGGTTTCTTCTCAATTTTCAACGTAGAATCCGCATTCACTGCATCACCTAGGTTACTGCAATCAAAATAAAAACAATAATATAAAAAAATTAACGCAAATGTTGGCAGCATAAATCGGGCATATCGGGAATGGTTTGTGCTACAGACCTGGGGAAAGATTCCTTCGATTCCTGATGGAAAGTTTTTCAAAAAGAGTCCACATTTAGGCCGCTTCGACTTTTTTTTTGAGGTTTTTAGGGATTTTACAAAACTTTGACAACCCTTTAAGGGCACTTTAAATTAAGTGAGAGAGTTGGCACAAGAATTGGGCCGTTGTCGGACCAACATGGATTTTTCCTGATCGTTCCATGATCAGCGAGTTCCGGAGCACAACATAGCCTATGTCAGAACCTTCAAGGCATCCTTCTGCTTCATAAACGGCGCTATCCTTCCCAACCGATTTGTTTGTTTCCCGAACTTGTGTTCTCTATAAATATATACATAACGAGGAAAAGTTACAAATTAATCCAAAAGTGACAGCAGACGTCACAGATAATACTCGTACAATGAAAACAAGAGGATGTCAAACATTTCAATAAACGCCAGACAATAAACGGATAATCGCAACACAAAACAAACACTCAACGTTGAGTAACCTATACCATAATTGATTTAATCTCCTTTGATTAATCGAAACCTTGAAGCGCCGAATAATGCGAAAGAAGCTCTAATCAGAGATTTAATCAGTTTGAAGTTCGCTGGGTTGAGTTTGAGATCGAATATGTTGAAGATAGGAGTTCTGGCTGCTTTCGGCTTGTTGGCGCTTATCTCAGCAGGTGTGGTAGGTTCAGTTCTAAGTTGTAAATCGAAAGTTCACTACGATTCACTACAACATTTTATAGAATTTTCGTTTATTATTCAATTATAAACCATTGTAATCGCTCTTGAAAAAAAAAATTCTAACCCCACCTGAAAATTTCATGGTTTACGTTTCAAGGGGTGTAGAATACAAATCTGCAATAAAATTTTTCTCCTTTTTGTCCCAAACGGCTGCAGCAAAAAATCTGAAATTTCCAGGAAAAATCAATATTGGTCTGACAACGCCCCAATTCTTAATCCAGCTCTCTCACTTAATTTAAAGTGCCTTTTAAGGGTTGTCAAAGTTTTGTAAAATCCCTAAAAACCTCAAAAAAAGTCAAGGCGACCTAAATTTGTACTTTTTTTGAAAAACTTTCCACGAGGAATCGATTGTATTTTCTATTGTATCCTAGATTTCGATTGTATCCTACTAAGCTACACCCAATGCTACGGCCAAATCAGAGCTGGGGTTGATAATACACGGCGCAAACCATTCGATGTATGGCCCGATTTATGGTGACCAACAATGCCTCCTCCGCAGCTTTCCCAATTTTATTTTGTATTTTTTAGTGTTGTGTTTGTGTTGAATCCAACTCCTAGTGACGTGGTGATGTAGTGATGTCAAGATGATGTAGAAAAAATCTCAATTTTAACGGAAAACACACGTTTTTCTGCATTTAAACTCCATTTCCTTAACTAAAAATATTTTTAAAACCCAAAACGACAACACAGTTTAAAAGCTGACACTTCTGTGCACGTTTTACCAGGCCTGCACAGTTCTTCGTCAAGCATTCATGGGGTCGCTAGGTGAGATGAAAAACAGGCGATTTCAAGATTTTGACAAAACTGCCATTTCGCGCAGCAATCGAACATCTTTAATGCAATTTAAAAAAATGTTTTTTGACATCTAATAGATAGAAAATCTAACGCTCATTGAAACGGTGTCATCAAATTTGAACTATTTCCGACATTGATGACAGTTTCAAAAAAAAATAAAAAAGTCCGACAACACCCCAATTCTTTAGCCAGCACTCTCACTTAATTTAAAGTGACCTTTAAGGGTTGTCAACAGTTTTGTAAAATCCCTGAAAACCTCAAAAAAAGTCACTGGGGTAAATTTGTAATTTTTTGAAGAACTTTCATGATTTGAATTTCTACTAGGTCTTTGGAGTGTCAAACATGTTTCACCGATGTAGAGGATTATTGATTTATGGTGCCAACATTTGCGTTATCATTGTTTTTGTTTTGATCGCAGTAACCTAATGATGTAGAGAATGTGGATACTGGAGTGAATCTCCTGAAATTAGCCGATACACGGGTTGAAGCATTCTGATAACCATAAAAAACACTGCAAATTCTTTCACTGGGGTTTATTATTCAAATTCAAATTTGAAACGCAAGCCAATTGAATGATAAACCCCAGCGAAAGAATTTGCAGCGTTTTTTTCTTCTTGAAGAACTTTCCATGAAGAATCGAATGAGCCCTCCCCAGGTCTGTAGCTCAAACCATTCCCGATGTATGGCATGATCTTATGCTGCCAACATCTGCGTTTTTTCGGTTTATTATTGTTTTTGTTTTGATCGCAGTAACCTAGTGATGTAGTGAATGTGGTTACTGGAGTGAACTCCTAAAAGGCTTTGTAGCCGATACACGGGTTGAAGCATTGTGATATGCATGAAAGGCTGCGAATTCTTTCACTGGGGTTCATTATTAAGTTTCATTCATTTGGCTTGCATTCATAATTTGAATGTCTACTAGGCTTTGGAGTCAGCGTGTTTCACAGGTGATAGAGCGATTATTGAATTTCAGGAGATTTGCATAGAGCACGTAAATCTGTTCTCAACCAAAAAACCTATTTGGATTGATCAGTTGATCATATTTGTGTGCCTCCTGAAATTCGTAAATGAATGAAATTGAATAATAAACCTCAGTGAAACAATTTGCAGCGTTTTTCATTGGAGAGTGTGGTGTGAGATTGGCCAACTTCTGTTTATAATATTAAGTGGCACTGTTTCAGATAAGGGAAGTACCACAAAATGATGCTATCACAGTTGAAAGACTGGAACAAGTATTGGCGGAAGCCAATGTAACGGAAAAAGTTAAGAGCATCGGCAACGTGACACAGCAGGTATGATTAACATTAAATATAACTGTCAGTAATTATCTGTGATTATAAAACCAGCAGGAATTTAATTTTGGATTAATATGAAGTTAATAAACGGTACATGTTATGAAAGACCACATTTTGCTGTTGTAGCCACACTGATTACATATTCATAAGGTATGAATGTCTTATATCGAATCCATTCCTCTTAACCCGCCAAGTACTATAGTCACCTCTAGATGACACTACTTTGATAATTAATTAAAAATAAATAAGCCGCCAAATTCGATTTTCCTGCGGTCCTACGGGATCTACAGGGCATGGACAACAACTTACGAGTCATAGAAGAAGTTAATATTCATGATAGTTCAACTGATAAGCTCATATGATTTGTTATCTCGTGAATTTCGTGTTTCCCCGCAACTTGTCAAGAGTTTTGAGAAAAATGCCGAAGATCAGGAAAATTCTAGGACTTTTTTTGTGATAATCTGTTTTTTAGGATGTAGCATGTGTTTGTAAATAACATTTTGTCCAGAAAAATTCAAACTGAAGCCCCCTGTACTCAACCAAATCAGCGATATTATTATTGTTTTTGTTTTGATTGCAGTAACCTAGTAATGTAGTGAACGTGTGATACTGGAGTGAACTCCTAAAAGGGTTTATAGCCGATACACGGGTTGAAGTATTCTGATAACCATAAAAAAACGCTGCAAATTCTTTCGCTGGGGTTTATTATTCAATTGGCTTGCGTTCATGATTTGAATTTCTACTAAGCTTTGGAGTGTGCGTGTTTCACTGGTGATAGAGCGATTAGAGGAATTTCAGGAGGCACACAAATATGATCAACTGAACAATCCAAATAGGTATTTTGGCTGAGAACAGATTTACGTGCTCTATGCATATCTCCTGAAATTCAATAATCGCTCAATCACCTGTTAAACACGCACACTCCAAAGCTTATTAGAAATTCAAATCATGAACGCAAGCCGATTGAATAATAAACCCCAGTGAAAGAATTTGCAGCGTTTTCTAAAAGAAAAAACTTCTTTTTTTGTTGTTCGCTAAACAACTGGTTCTCGGGTTCGTTTCCCGCGTTCAGCAGGAAAAATTTTTGCCCCATTTGAATATGGCATGTATACCCTAGTGTATACACAAGAGTCCAAGCCAAGCCAAGCCAAGCGGTTCCTCTGTATTTCAAGGAAACGCGCGAAAGCCCTTCTATCATTGAGGCGCAAAGACCTTCGCAAACTTGTTGGTCTTCTTACTGGCCACTGCCCCCTAAGGTTCCACCTAAACAAAATGGGTAAGGAAAGGACAGTAGAATGCCGGCTCTGCTGCGAAGAGGCGGAAATGGAAATACACATCCTCTGTAACTGTCCTGCTGTTGCATCAACTAGATTCCGTCATTTCGGGAAGGGTGCCCTAACACCCACTGATATTGCCTTGGAATCGCCAGAAAACCTCCTACACTTTGTGAACGAGGTTATTAAAAAGGTTTTGAATTAAAATGGGGACAGCGTCACAAAAGATCCTGGTTGTCTCAGTGACCAGGGGCTCCTCCCATCCCTTATCGAAAAACAAAATCAACGTTCAAATCTCTGGTTTAACTTTAACTAAGATTAGGGATTTATAACTCTTCAAATTTGGGGAAAAGCGCTACATTTTTCTAAAAGCTCTGTGTTTCCCTCCATTTCCACGGTCCAATTCTGCTTGAGTCAACTCATAGAGTTTTGAATTGGAATACAAGTTTTGTTTTGAGCTCCTAAGGTTATGCTTATTACCGTCTTATTTCTAATGATATTTCACTGCATAAAATGTAACTTTAACGAAATGGCTCTTAAAATATTTTCTTTTTCAGATGATTTGGGTTCCTGGCGATTCAGTAAGTACAAATCTTCGTTTTTCTCAATGTTCATCGCTTTAATATTTTTTCAACCTTTTGGTTTATAATAAGAACAAGAAGAAAAAGTGTATTACTATAATATCTTAGTTCGATACTGGGGAGCTTTCAATGGGCATACTTTAGTAAATTTGGTAGATATTTTCTACAAATTCCAGGAATAACGTAAGATTTAACTTATTCTGAAATTGGAGTATTATCTTTATTTCTGATTATTCAAATATATTTTTGTGAAAGCTCAATTATGAAGATAGTAGCTGGGACAGGCTAACTTCTTGCAAAGATATTTTGGAATGGAAGTCAAGTCAATGAAAGCTGTCTTGAATTTAGGCAATTTTTTAGCACACTACGCAGCACACTTTGCATTGCCCTGCTAAACAAAACCGACGTATCCACAAACCACACAAAACCGAAAAAACTGGAGGTAAAGTTGAAAGCCATCCAAGTTCTTCCTGAATTCTGTAGATCCCAAAATTTTTGACTTTGAAAAGGTTTTTGCGATGGGACCCCTCGCCGAAAAGCGACAGGAAAAAGTGAGACAAAAGTAGGGCATTTTTCATAATGATTTACACTTACAACCGATCGTTGCTAAGTTAATTTATTTTAGCCATTTTTCATCGCACAAAAATTGTTCACCACTTTTTGGAAAGCTGTGAATTTATTTGAAACCAGACCACATCCCACGCTGCCAATTTCCCCCTCCTTACATCCCGGAGAACCATTGGTTACGAGTTCGTTTTGTTGACAAAACTTCTTATTGGAGTGAAGTTCTGGCTTAGTTTTCTATGATTTTCAGCTACAACCATCGTTGCTAAGGTACACATTTCGTGCACATTTTATTCTCTCCTGAAAATTTGTCGATAGATTGGAAAAGTTCCAGGACAGTTACCTCCAGGTCAGATCTTTAATAATACAATACAGTGAGAGTTACGAAAAGGTATCTTATATAATACAGTGTGTGAGAGAGAGAGAAAACCCTTTTCAAGGTACATCACATTATAGCCGTTAGGCTTTAAGCGGAAATCATCCGGGGGTGCAGAGGGCGCAACGCCGAGTTTTTTTATTTTTTTTTTATTTTTTACTGTTGTTTGTTATTTTTGGAAGTGATTTTGTCTTATTGACTAAGCAATAAACAAAAAAATTAACCTACCCTCCTCTCAAAATTTGTTTTTTGGAGCATCCTAGCATTTAAAGGTCCGGGCCAATGGAATGTTTTGTTGGTCTGTTAAGGATTTTTGCCTCGCTCATTCGCTCATATCAGTATCGTTTGATCGGTCGGCGGGTGACAAGAATTTACAATCAGTTTCTCAGCGATTCCAGTTCCGTGCCAGTTTCTCCCAGAGGAGGGCCACCATTTTCTTGACGAATAACATTAATTTTTCATTATTTCCAGAGGATTTTATGTTCATCCACTTGGGTACTACTGGTGGACTATTGGAACACGGTTTCCAATCATAAATTCCAATAATAATAAAGCCAAAACCCATATTTAACCAGTTTTCGACACCCTCTGTCAATAATACGGAATGGTTTAAAGCAAAACCTAGCCCTTTATTATATAGCTCAATTAAAAAGCACTGAGTTCGATCGCACTTCTATTCACGCAGCACAACTAAATCCAGTGGTTTGTTTCGCTTGAGACGACGGATTTCACCTTCGTTGTCCAAAACGTAGAGCATCTCTGGGTTCTCATGTTTGTGGAGGCGATGTTCACGCTCCCTTGCGTATTTTGCAATAATTTCATAGACTGTCTCCATCCTCAAATCTCGATGAATATCATCGTTTCCAATGTACCAAGGGGCTCCAACTATATTTCTAAGTATTCTATTCTGAAAGGTTTGGATTTTCTTAATATTTGATTTCTTGGCACAGCCCCAGATCTGAATCCCATAGGTCCAAATAGGGCGAAGGATCTGCTTATATATTAGCAGTTTGTTGAGAAGAGAGAGATGGGAATTCCTTCCCATTAGCCAATATATCCTTCCGTACTTGATTTTAAGTTCTTCTTTCTTGTTTTCTATGTGTTTATTCCAGTTTAATTTGGAGTCAAGTGTCAAACCCAAGTATTTAACTGCTTCAGTATGCGGTATTTTATTTGAATTGAACTCAACGTCCAAGATTGGGACTTTTCGGTTAGTGAAGTTGATGTGGGCTGATCTTGGTCCACTTAGAAACCTCAGTAGTTGACGTCTGTAGTTTGCGTGTTGCAGCTTCTATATCATCTCCAACAGAGAGGATAGCCGTATCATCTGCAAAGGTGGCAACAGTTGTGCCTTCATGTTGGGGTAAGTCCCGTGTGTACAGGAGGTAGAGTACTGGCCCTAAGGCACTCCCCTCCGGGACCCCTGCTTTTAGGGGCTTCAAGCCGGAGTATTGGTCATCTTGCTTCACCCTGAAATGTCTATTTTCAAGGTAGGACTTCAGTAGTAAGTAGTACTGTCTTGGGAGATCCCTGTGCAGTTTGTACTCTAGTCCCTCGTGCCAAACCTTGTCAAAGGCTTGAGCCACATCCAAAAAGATACTGGCACATATTTTTTTACCTTCTAGGGCCTTTTCAATTATATTAGTGATTCGATGGACTTGTTCATAGTAGAGTGCCGTTGTATGAATCCGAATTGGTGATTTGGGATCAAATTTCTATATTCTATTAGTGGTTTAAGTCGTTTAAGAAGCAGCTTTTCGAACGGTTTCGACATAACAGGGAGGAGGGATATTGGCCGGTAATAATTTGCCCATTCTCGAGTCAATAACTGTGAATGGGTGTCAATAATAGCGGGAAAATCGAATTTCGTATATTAGCTACAAAATATGGCGTATTTTGTATTTTGATAAAAAGTGACAAGTAAGATTAGTGATTTTTCCAAATCGAGAAGAAACCCTTAAAGCACGAGAATTGATTGGAAAATAAAAAACGCTGCAAATCCTTCCAATGGGGTTTATTATTCAATGATTCATGATTTGGATTTCTGCTAAGCTTTGGAGTGTGCGTGTTTCACAGGTGATAGAGCGATTATTGAATTTCAGGAGATATGCATAGAGCACTTAAATCGGTTCTCAACCAAAATACCTATTTAGATTGATCAGTTGATCATATTTGTGTGCCTCCTGAAATTCAATAATCGCTCTACCACCTGTGAAACACACACACTCCAAAGCTTAGTAGAAATTCAAATCATGAATCATTGAATAATAAACCCCAGTGAAAGAATTTGCAGCGTTTTTTTTTCAAGAGCGATTACAGTGGAAAAATATTCTATTTGAAAATTTTTAATTTCGTAAGACGGAGCATGCATATCAGAATGCTTCAACCCGTGTATCGGCTATAAACCCTTTCAGGAGTTCACTCCAGTATCCACATTCACTACATCACTTAGTTACTGCGATCAAAAAAAAAAAAAAAAAAAAAAAAAAAAACCCTGTTGTTTTTGTTTTGATTGCAGTAACCTAGTGATGTTGTGAATGTGGATGCAAATGTTGGCACCATAAATCAGGCCATACATCGGGAATGGATTGAGCTACGGACCTGTGGAGGGGCTCATTCGATTCCTCAGTGGAGTGTTCTTCAAAAAGAGTTACAAATTTAGGACGCCTTGACTTTTTTTTGAGGTTTTTCGGGATTTTACAAAACGTTGACAACCCTTAAAGGGCACTTTAAATTAAGTGAGAGAACTGGCTAAAGAATTGGGGCGTAGTCTGACCAACATGGATTTTTCCTGAAAAATTTCAGATTTTTTGCTTCAGCCGTTTGGGAGAAATCGCGCGTAAGGCGTACGGCCGGAAATTTTTTTATTGCAGCTTTGAATTCTACACCCTTTGAAACGCAAACCATGGAATTTTCAGCCAAAAACAGGCAAACCAAACTGGATAAACCAAAAGTGGCACAGGAAAAACTGTAATGATTCCCTTAAAGTGTCAATAATTGGGGGCTTTACCTTAATTATATTTTTATTGACTGTTTGAATGTTGCAGGGCAAAAGCGGTTTCTTCTACACGGTCAATTACGTGACCGTGGACAACCAAAATTGCACAGCGTCGTGGTTGGACCAACCGTACCAGTGGACCTGGAAGGACTTGAATATCAAAGTCGGCTGTGACGAAGGGAACGAAAACTACATAGAAAACGAAGATAACATGTTTTTTGAAACAAATGTATAACTGACTCGATACACAGGGTGAAAACACATTCAATGACAAAAAGTTGATTCCGAGATAATAGCAATTAAAGTTTATCAATGTATAAACAATTGGTTAGTGTGCTTACCTTTCTAGAGATCCATTTTTCATTACTGGAAAAGCCATAAAAAAATAATGTCTCCAAAAATCAGTTGTCCATCAGTATGAAGGAGCTGAGATTAATAAACTTTTGTGAAATAATCTTGTAGCGCTTTTCCTAAGCTTTCACCTCGCATATTTCATCTCCTATTATTTCCCGTCCTTTTTTTCGATTTTTATCCAGTCCTCATTTATTTTTATATTTACCTTTAAATTTATATTTCATCGTGTCAGGGTTATAAGTGATCAGGCGCAATTTATCCCAAAATAAGGTTCTGTCAACCCAGGCACTCCAATTATCTCAGCTCCAGTCAATACCTATATTATCTACAGCTCGAAATAATAAAATTATCGTCGTATGTAATAAAAACGAGAGAGATCGTTGTATGTTTACAGGAATGATCAGCTTAAAGGGTTTTAATTAACTGACAAAACACGGTTGTGATCAAGTGTCATCTCACTGCGTTTACACGTTCGACAGAAAATCTATTAGAGTTCATCATTCCTCGAGTAAAAGCTGACTTTAGCCTTTTGACCGTCAATGCCAGTTCATTACTGCAGTTATAATGAAACTGGGGCAGAGGTAGGACAGTTTAAATGTCATTTGATCAACTCCACTAGGAAAACTACTACGCATTGCAGCGTTTCAGTTCAAGTGGAAACGTTCAAATGTCAGATGATCACAGTCGGAACAGCTGTCATCCAGGGAGAGATTTCTTACAGGTCAAAGGCGTTACTTGCCATTTCACTCTTGATTTGAATGACAGGCTGCTCTTGTGCGAGGCCTCACGCAACTTTCCTCATTCTTAGTCATTACAAATGGATGCTGTTACTATGAGTCGTATCTTGGACAATTTTGACCATACGATTGCGGAGAATAACGTTTTCAATCGATTTGTCTGACTATAGAAGTTGTCAGCATGATTGTTTTGACATGAGGGTATTGAATAATGATAATTTACTTGTAAAAAGTTACTTATGTGGAGGTTGTGGTGGACATGTTTAGTTGGCCCTTCCCGATTCTAGAATCCATCGCCTTGGGAGATGAGTCGTTCAACTGGGCCATTCTCTGAGCGAGGCGGAACATCAAACCGCATTCAGTTCAATGGGTGGGGGCGCATTATACGATTCCATCACTTCACCTCACATGTTAGGATGAGCGTGGCTATGATTACCCTGTTGTCCCTAGATTTTCGGAGGGTTGAGAGGCAGGAGCATCTCCATGATTTAACCCTGGTTCATTAGACGAGCCATCGTTGGGATTATTGGTAAGTGGAACCCCAAATTTCGGTGGTTGAGGAGTAAATCCGACCTGTTTTCTGTGTACCAGAGTTGAAATGCGCTGGTTAAGATCGTCCACAATCCAGCTCAAGAGCCCAGCTTCCGTGTCACTATACCAAACATCCAAACGTCACGATTGCCCTGATGAATCTTGTGGGAATGAAGCCGATTGACCTCCCAAGGCAGCAGTCAAGACAGAGATAAACTGCTGAAATTGTTCTTCATCCATGGCGAAATGCAGTGGTATTTAAAAATAGCGTGCAAATTTCTCGGTTTATCCGATCTGCACCTTAGCTAGCGATCTCGAAATCGAAACAATACTGTTGAATTTCGCACTTGAACGTACAGGATTGTCGGAATCAGGGTATAACAAAGAGGTAAACGGCTGTAAAATACCTGGAGAAGATTACTCTCGGTGACGATGCGGCACTTCAACTTCACGATCTTCTCTTTTGTTTCGCGAAACTCTATCCTCGTCGCCAAATTTGTTGTGACTTTAAGGTGACCAAAAGAACACGCACAACTACGATAAAGTATTAACATAAACTTGACACACGGATGAAAGACATATGTATAGAATACGTTATAAAAATGACACGCTTGATGAGACTTATATTTTACAGATGGAAAAACTGTAACTAACATAACTGGAATGACTAAGCAACGGTTGCTATTTTCCCGATGTTTTCCCCAAATCGCTGTTGAGATTTACTATTTCAGTATTAAAAACGCTGCAAATTCTTTCACTGGGGCTTATTCAATTGGCTTGCGTTCATGATTTAAATTTCTTCTAAGCTTTGGAATGTCGCTGTTTCACAGGTGTTAGAGCGATTATTGAATTTCAGGAGATATGCATAGAGCACGTAAATCTGTTCTCAACCAAAATACCTATTTGGATTGATCAGTTGATCATATTTGTGTGCCTCCTGGAATTCAATAATCGCTCTATCACCTGTGAAAAACACACACTCCAAAGCTTAGTAGAAATTCAAATCGTGAACGCAAGCCAATTGAATAATAAACCCCAGTGAGAGAATTTGCAGCGTTTTGTTTATGTTTATCAGAATAAATCAACTCGTGTATCGGCTATAAACCCTTTTAGGAGTTCACTCTAGTATCCACGTTCACTACATCACTAGGCTACTGCAATCAAAACAAAAACAATAATAAATCAAAATAACGCAAATGTTGGCACCATAAATCGGGCCATACATCGGGAATGGTTTGAGCTACAGACGTGGGGAAGGGCTCATTCGATTCCTCATGGAAAGTTCTTCAAAAAAGTCCAAATTTAGGCCGCCTTGACTTTTTTTGAGGTTTTTAGGGATTTTACAAAACTTTGACAACCCTTAAAGGGCACTTTAAATTAAGTGAGAGTGCTGGCTAAAGAATTGGGGCGTTGTCGGACCAATATTGATTTTTCCTGAAAATTTCAGATTTTTTGCTCCAGCCGTTTGGGAGAAATCGTGCGTACGGCGTTTTTATTGCAGATTTGGATTCTACACCCTATGAAACAAAAACCATGAAATTTTCAGGGGGGTTAAATTTTTTTTTCAAGAGCGATTACAATGGTTTATTATTGAATAATAAACCAATAAACTTTTTTTTAGAGAATAGGTAACCCCTACTTCTTATCAGGTCACGTGGTCCCTTTTTATACTGTTTATATGGTCCTTGTTTATATAGTTTTCAATATGGTGACGGTCTGATGAGGGAGAGACCTATTATCGACGTTTACCTAAACTTTCTACATAAGTCGACACGATTTCGGCATAAACTCCCAATTTACACGTGGAATACATTGCTAAAGTTGGTAGCGTGCAGGAATCGCGTCTGCGAAATATTATTGCCCGTGAGATCATTCGCCGTGGGATTTTCCGGGTAGAGAACTACAACTCACTGGCTGTTCGTTACGATATCTCCAATCCGCTGGCAGCTACGGATGCTTCGCAGTTGAAATTCAACGTAGACAAAATTTTAGCAAGCTTCCGGGAAGAACAGCTGATGAGCTTTCGGGCCAAAGCTGAAGCATCAGAGGCTTACAGTCTTTATCGAGAGTTAGATCCTCTTGTAAAATGCGAGAGTTTCAGTTGGTAGCTGGACATAAGTTTGCACGAAGCTCGTTGGCTCTTCAAACTGCGTGCTGATCTCCTAAATATGAATGGCAGACTTATGGTGCGAGTTCTAGAGAGGAGTGCTTCTCATTGATTAACAAAAAGCATGATTTCTCCATTCATAGAAAAAATAAGTATAGTGATATAACTATTCATAGCAATTCAAATCATCCTTTAGTTCATAAACATGCATCTTTCTATAGTACAATCAACAGGGCATCAAAAAGTAAGTTCATTCCCTAGCTGAATCGATCATCATTCTATATAGAAGAACGGACGAAAATAGGTGGAAATTGTACGTACATTTTGGTTTGGCCATCAAAAGGATCGGCTGCACTACTGTCTATTTTAATGGGTAAGTGATTTCCAATGGTAATGAAACCAAATACCTTGGTCTGACGCTCGACTCCAGGCTCCGATGGAAAGCTCGTATATAGAAGAAAAATAAAGCGGCAAATTATTTCACAAAGGTTCTTCAAATTTTGTATCTGCCCATACCTACCCCGCCAATCCCAAATTTTCTTGACTGCTCGACATAGGGATTTGAAAAATTGAAATCAAAATTTTTTTCAACATTTTCACCATTAAAATGAGATTTTTTACGTCAGATGAGCTCGAACTGGCTAGAAACTCATCTGAACCGATTTGCAGTCCAAAATAATTTGGATACGACACCCCACTTTTCTAAGTCAACAAGAACTTAGAAAAACGACGCTTTTAAGCGGTTTTTCGGCCTTAGCATCTATGCATATACATTGTTGGTTTATTATTCAACCATTGTAATCGCTCTTGAAAAAAAAATGTTTAACCCCCCTGAAAATTTCATGGTTTACGTTTCAAAGGGTGTAGAATCCAAATCTGCAATAAAAATGCAAATTCTTTCAAATTCACGTAAATCTGTTCTCAACCAAAATACCTATTTGGATTGATCAGTTGATCATATTTGTGTGCCTCCTGAAATTCAATAATCGCTCTATCACCTGTGAAACACGCACACACCAAAGCTTAGTAGAAATTCAAATCAAGAACGCAAGCCAATTGAATCATAAACCCCAGCGAAAGAACTTGAAGCGTTTTTTTTTATGGTTATCTGAATACTTCAACCCGTGTACCGGCTATGAACCCTTTTAGGAGTTCATTCCAGTATCCACGTTCACTACATCACTAGGTTACAGTAATCAAAACAAAAACAATAATAAATCAAAATAACGCAAATGTTCGGGCCATACATCGGAAATGGTTTGAGCTACGGACCTGTGGAAGGGCTCATTCGATTCCTCATGGAAAGTTCTTCAAAATTTTAACCCCCTGAAAATTTCACGTTTTGGTTTACGACACCCAAAGGATTTTCCAAATCTTAGAAAAATTTTTTTTAAATCACGGGGTTTGATATTCAATCGGCGGAAAAAAAAAAAAAAATGCGAATTTCTACTTGTTTCGCTTTCGAGTTTTTGTTTCCAAGGTGATTGATTATTGAATTTCGGAAGATATGCATAAAGCACGTAAATCTGTTCTCAACCAAAATACCTATTTGGATTGATAAGTTGATCATATTTGTATGCCTCCTGAAATTCAATAATCGCTCTATCACCTGTGAAACACGCACACTTCAAAGCTTAGTAGAAATTAAAATCATGAACGCAAGCCAATTGAATTATAAACCCCAGTGAAAGAATTTGCAGCGTTTTTTTTTAATGGTTATCAGAATACTTCAACCCGTGTATCGGCTAAAAACCGTTTTAGGAGTTCACTCCAGTATTTGCGTTCACTACATCACTAGGTTACTGTAATCAAAAAAAAAATAATAATAAACCAAAATACGCAAATGTTGGCACCATAAATCGAGAATGGCCATACATCGGGAATGGTTTGAGCTACGGACTGGGGAAGGGCTCATTCGATTCCTCATGGAAAGTTATTCAAAAAAAGTCTAAATTCCGGCCGCCTTGACTTTTTTTGAGGTTTTTACTGGATTTACAAAACTTTGACAACCCTTAAAGGGCACTTTTAATTAAGTGAGAGAGCTTTCTAAAGAATTGGAGCGTTGTCGGACCAATATGGATTTTTCCTGAAAATTTCAGATTTTTTGCTCCAGCCGTTTGGGAGAAATCGTGCGTACGGCGAAAAAATTTTCATTGCAGATTTGGATTCTACACCCTTTGAAACGTAAACCATGAAATTTTCACGGGGGTTAAACAGTTTTTTTTTTTTCAAGAGCGATTACAATGGTTTATTATTGAATAATAAACCAAAAGTTTTCCGCAACTGATTGAAGGATAGATCATCTAGCAATATTTTATCTCATAAGTGGACACGGTATACAGGGTGGGACTTCAGCAAACCTACCCTTCAGAATAGGACGGTAAAACTGAGACACTACAACTAGCTTGCACTATAACTTGCACAGCACAATCAGGTCCAGTAGCTTGTTTCGCTTGAGGCGCCGCAGTTCTCCTTCGTTGTCCAAAACGTTGAGCATCTCCGGGTTCTCGTGCTGGTTGAGGCGTTTTTCGTGCTTCCGAGCATATTTTATGATGATTTCGTTGACTGTGTCCATCCTCAGGTCTCGATGAAGACCATCATTTCGCATAAAACAAGAAGAATCTTTGAGAAGTTTGTATTTTCTTTACGTCAGACTTTTTGGCACAGCCCCAGAGGTGAATCCCGTAGATCCAAATAGAGAGTAAAATCTGCTTGTAGATGACAGTTTATTATGAAGTGACAGACGGATATCCGCTCTCAACAGCCAATACATTTGCCTGAATTTAACTTTAAGTTCTCCCTTTTTCTTCTCGATGTGTCGATTCCGCAGTAATTTTGAATCGAGAGTCATCCCCATATATATGCACATATTCACTGCGATATATGCATATGAGGGGATCGAGCTGGGTAGAACTAGGCCCAAAATAGAGTCCCTGCTGCAAAAGAACGGAATTTTTACATCGATTCTAATGCCATTCTTTTGATTTCTGTACGTGGACGAATATTGCAGGTTTGGAATCTGCGAACCTTGAAAAGTAAAGTAACCAAGTTTAACAATGTTTGATTTATGGTTAAATATACATATCAATGTGGAGATGTATTTGAATGCAGGTTAGATACTGGTCATCAGTACTGTGAATAGATTTACACAGAACCCAATAGGCCATCAAATAAATCAATCTGAACGAGCTGAATGCAACTTAGAACGTAGAACTGAATGCCTGTTTGAAATATCACATGATTCGATAGTTGAATCGAGTGTGTACATTACATTTGACGAGACATTGACTCAGGATTGTGCGTGGAATATTATCATGATAATATTCTTCAATTTGTACTGTCAGTGATTAATTTTCATTTCAAAGAGGTAACGGGTGCGGTTTGTGTTCAGAAGAAACCTACAGTATACGTGATCCGTGTTATCCGTGTTGACTTGCATATATCAGATAAGCGATGATAGATTTACGTAACTGTTTGTTGGATCTTCTCTACAATTTAACAAGAACGGTAAACAATAAACACCTGAATATATCTCGCGGTGAAGCACCTCGTTGTGAACGGATTGCGAATCTATCTGCATATCGATTTTCCTTCAAATAACCTGAGTAAATACATGAAGCAAATAAAAGAAAGCAATGAAAAAAACCTTTTTTCTCCCCCACTTCTTTCCACTTGTAACGGCGAAATAAATACCGAGGATCGACATACAATCTCGCATAACTGCTCTGTTCCCGCAGCTATTACAACATCATGTCCAAAGTCTTCGTTTTGTTGTTTGCCCTTGTGGCAGTCACCTACGCTAATCAGGTAAATATATGATGATAGTATCAGGTACTTGCTACTCAACAAAAAATACCATTTACTTCATGTGATAAGCATCTACAAACTTTATAAGGGTGATTCCTAAACTAGGATCAATTTCGATCAGGAAACATTTTTATAAAAAAAGTCAAAATTTCTGGAATTTTTTTGTGTGGATATTAGCCATGCCCTAAAGGCAAAAAGCGCAATGGTGGCTCATGAATACCTTTTAAAAGTCCACAATCCGAATTTGAAATTATCGTCCATTACAATGTGAATAGGGGCACACGACGATGTTAATCTACATTACAATATCGATAAATTCGTTCCTATAGTACAAACGCTGCAAATTCTTTCACTGGGGTTTATTATTCAATGATTCGTGATTAGAATTTCTACTAAGCTTTGGAGTGTGCGGGTTTCACACAAATATGATCAACTGACAATCCAAATAGGTATTTCGGTTGAGAACCGATTTACGTGACCTACTGAAATTCAATAATTGCTCTATCACCTGTGAAACACGCACACTCCAAAGCTTAGTAGAAATTTAAATCATGAATCATTGAATAATAAACCCCAGTGAAAGAATTTGCAGCGTTTTGTTGTAAGTTAGCTGCAAAATCGATTCCCTTTGTTTGTCCTATCACGCCGTAAGAATATATGTTGATACTTTTGATATTTTGTTCCAGCTGGGAGCCCCAGAGGTTGTCAACGGCGATGAGAACATAACCGCCGACACTCTCGGGAAAATCCTCACGGAAGCTGAATACCATGTGAAGGTCAAGAGCATCGAAAGCGTCTCAAAACAGGCAAGTGAATCGGAATTGTTTTCCTCGTTATCAATGTATAGCGTTATTCCACATTATTCTGATAGGAATGATCTCCATTTCCCAAAATAGAAATAATTTGTTTATCAAGGATTTCAAAGATGAACAAATTATGAAAATTTGATTTTTTCGGCCGCGTGCTATCCGTTCAGAGCACAGCTGCTAATTTATGATAATGGTGCAAATTTAAGCAAAATAAAAGTGACGGAGCTCTTTCCACAGTACTCAAATCCAAGCATGGGTTGCTTGCTCAAGGAAGTGTATGGGGTCCGATTCTGTACATTTTGTACACATACGATTACCGATCCCCACCTAATGTGAAAATTGCACATTTTGCCGATGACGTGGCAGCCCTAGCAAAAGATGAACCAAATGAAGTTTCCAGTAAGCTACAATGTTTCGAACTGCGGTGTACGAACTGGGGAGTAGCAGTCAACCTGGGTTGATGGGCATCAAAGTCCACGAAGTGTTCTTTCAAGTACAAGCGCAATTACGCGAAGACTGCAATCACGTTAAATGGGGCTAACATAACTGAGGAGGATAGAGTGAAATATTTAGGGGTCAACCTAGACAAAGAACTGTAGTGGGATCCACACGTAACTTACCTCGATCAGAGAGTACGATCACGCCTAGCCCAACTACGACCGTTGCTGAAGTCTTCATCGACTGTTCCTCTACATCTAAAACGAAGAATCTATCTGTCGGTAATACGCCCTTTATGGATGTACGGATGCGAGATCTGGACGTCAGCTTGCAATTCTCAAATAATAGCTGACCATCCAAACGAAATCCTACCACAGCAGCACTCACAGCCTTACCAAATTCATCGGAAGGGAGGTTAAAGAGAAATTAAAAAAAAAAAAATAATAATAATAATAATAAATAAATGAATAAGTTTAAATTAATAAAACCTTTGTTCACCGCACTTCCCAACTAGGTTGAAGAGAAAGTGGCATAATGACTAAGCTTAGTAGTGATCCTAGTATTCTTCGATCTAACTACCGATGTATTATAATTATTGTTAACCGTTTTTATTATCTAAGATTCTATTATGTTATCCATTTATATCTACATAGGGGAGAGTGGGGTAGGTTCAACCAGTTTTGTACGTAAATGATCGAGAGCCTACTCTTCAACTTTTTAAATATTCGTTATCCTCCCACCGGAAAGCTTACTTATCTAGCTATGAATCGCCTTGGCCAAATTTTTGTTTATCACCTAAGCGAAGGCAGAATAAAATGTTTTCTTGAAAATAGGAATCAACTGGGGCACTTTCAACTATGATGCAATTCAAGAAACGCTGCAAATTCTTTCACTGGGGGGATTTTTTTATTCAATTGGCTTGCGTTCATGATTTGAATTTCTACTGAAGAAGATTGAATTTCAAGAGCGATGATTTGAATTTCAGGAGATATGCATAGAGCACGTAAATCGGTTCTCAACCAAAATACCTATTTGGATTGATCAGTTGATCATATTTGTGTGCCTCCTGCAATTCAATAATCGCTCTATCACCAGTGTAACACGCACACTTCAAAGCTTAGTAGACATTCAAATCATGAATGCAAGCCAAATGAATGAAATTGAATAATAAACCCCAGTGAAAGAATTTGCAGCGTTTTTTTTTAATGAAAAGTCGATACCCAAGAAATTTTGAAATGATCCACATGCTTCCGTGTCTACGAATTAGTTTGAGCACACTCAATGTGCACAGTTCATATACAGTTAACAAATTCAAATCATAAAATGATGTATCGGTTCGATAGAGCCTGGGCTTATTGAACAATGCCTTCAATATAATTTTTTGAATATTAAAAAATTTTATCAATTAGATATTTGAATTTGCTTCCTATATTACGGAGGAATACTGTAGAATTGACTTAAACAGCGCCTGATAAATATCGATCTTTAGTTCTTCTGATAAAAATTTGATTCAATACAGGGTATAGGCACATTTTCTTAGCTTCTGACACAAAAAGGGGATGTGGTGGGTCCATTTCATTTGAGAATCAAACGTCACTTCAAAATAACCACTTTTTTGGTTTGCGAACAGTCACTCGGTAGGTAATGTCAAAGAATCGTTCGATGTTGACAGTGGTTCTGTTGTTTATGCTATATCCGATTACATTATTCGATAATTAAACTAATTTGGTTTCCGATTTGGACTTTTCAGGTGGTCAGCGGCGTCAAGTACACTGTTCAATTCGTCTCCGAGGAAAACCGAAGATGCGAAGCGACCTGGGTCGAGAAGCCTTGGGCATCCGACAAACCCTTGGACGTGACTGTGTCTTGCAAATGAGCGACGGGTCGATACACACAATTAGATTAGAAACAATTAAAATAAATAAACTACATTTTATATTAAAAAATGTACTTTTTTTTGTAACACAATGTATAGGTATTTCTCGGGTTATTTTCAACAGATGGGATTTTCCAAAAAGCAAATTCTCGCAGAGCTTGTTCGTAGCACCGAATTTTTGAATCGTAATATTTACTGCCAGACGATTCATGTTTCTTGCAAGCTCATCTTCTTTCTGTACTTCTTTTCAACAACAATGCAATAAGGCTGGGGGCCGTTCATATATTTCATGGGTTCAGATGGGACCCACCTGGTGGGCGGAATACTTTCGTATCAGAACAAATTGTGCTACTGACCTCAGATGCTCGCTGAAAAAATTCCAACCACATCTGCAAAATGGTTTGAGTAGAACATTTTTTGGAACTCGACGAATACGAAAAGGTCAGCATTTTCCATTTGCTCTGACTGGAGCACTACTCATTCTTTGTACCGAGTTCTTGAATCGTAATAGTTACTGCCTGACGTTCCATGTTTATGACATGCTCATCTTCTCATCGTCTTCTTAGACTTATCATCAACTTGAAGGATGGTTGTCTTCCTAATAACGGTAGAAGCGTCAGCCCCCGGTGGGCAAAATGGGATATTCAGCTTGGGAAAAGCTGTAGAACAAGTTTGAATGGGTGGCTCTATGAGGGGCTTCGAACCGGAATATGAATCATCTATCGCTACACCTGATGGGACCTGACATTCGGGTTTACGTTTTCTCATTTGACCGCTCCATTAGTGGTGGCAGTGGTTGATCACCTACGATTTTGATTGCAGCTGTTACACATCAGCAAAATGTATACTTTCGTGTTTTACGAATCAGTTTGAGCAAATTTAATGTGTACAATTCATGTACAGTTAACGAGTTCAAGTCATCAAATAATGTACCGGTGGGACAACTGGCAAGAATGCAATGACGCCATTCTCGTATTTCATGGGTTCTGATGGGCGGAATACTTTTATATCAGAATTGTGCTACTTACCTCAAATGCTTGCAGCAAAAATTTCAAGTACACCTGCAAAATGGCTTGAGTAGAACGTTTTTCGGGACTAGACGAATACAAAGATGTCAGCATTTTCCATTAAATTGGTATGACTGGATCACTGCTCATTCGTTGCACCAAGTTCTTGAATCGCAGTAGGTAGTTATTGCCTGACGTTTCACATTTTTGACATGATCATCGTCTTCTTCTTGGACTTCCTATCATCAACTTGAAGGATGGTTGTCTTCCAAATAACGGAAGAAGAGTCAGCCTCTGGAGGGCAAGATGGGATATTCAGCTTGGGGAAAGCCTTACAGCAAGTTTGAATGGGTGGCTTATTGAGGGGCTTTGCCTGGAATATGGAATCATCTATCGCTACACCTGATGGCACCTGACACTCGAGTTTACGTTTTCTCATTTGACCGCTTCATTAGCGGTGGCAGCGGTTGATCACCCAGGCTGGAAACCCAAGCCTGAAAGGTGAGGGATAGACTTTTCTTTGGTAGACTAGTCTTCCAGAGTAGTGCCGGCATGTGAGTTATGAAGCTTGCCGATAACTCGGGAACCAACCTGTTCAGCTGGTAGGACGAGCTAGAACGCCCAGCTTTACCTGTTGCGCCTAGTGTAAACAGCTACTTGCATCAACAGTTGCGGTGTCTTTGACTATGGGTGTGTATTTTTTTAACAGGAATTTTCCTCTAACCTTTTGAGTACTCAAAGCTGACAAGGTGAACCAATCGTTGCAGCCGTGCATCATGTGCCACATGCCATCTTCCATTTGCTACCCAGGACAAAGTTTATTCTGCAATGTTGAGTTAGCCAGGGAGCCATGATATTTCCATCAGTTTTGGAATCTTCAAATACTCATACAAACATTGTTTGAACTTCAAATTGAGTCAAATTTTCCAAATTTCCCCGACTAATTTGTAATCTTGATGAATGCCTGGATTGGATCAATCTACTTTTCTCGTAACTGTTCTATAATTAACAGTATTAAATTAATGAGCTCAAGTTCCTGACTGCTTTATGTAATAGGTAGAAAGTTTCTAGGAGATCTTGAGAGTCAGTCAGGTTGATAAAAAACTACAATTTCTTCGCCAACGTTTCGTTCTATTTTTAGAACATAATCAGGGCTTGAAGGTGGTGCTTAGAAGCTAAAAAACATTAAAATCGTATATATGCGTCCGGACAAAAGTGACAAGCTAACAAAGATTGTTTGATTTGATCTTTGTTAGCCTGTCACTTTTGTCCGGACGCATATATACGTTTTTAATGTTTTTTTTTTTTAGCTTCTAAGCACCACCTTCAAGCCCTGATGATGTTCTAAAAATAGAACGAAACGTTGGCGAAGAAATTGTAGTTTTCTATCAACCTGACTGACTCTCAAGATCCCCTAGAAACTTTCTGCATAGTATTAAATTATTTAATGTGAAATTTTCACTCTTAAAAATGAGGTAAGGCTAGGCACTCGCTTTTACTTTTTCTTAATGGCCTATTTTTATGGGATCTGATTGGCAAAATTTTCATCAGGTTTTTGCAACGACAAGTACAAAAAGTGAAGGACCCGCATTTTCCATTTGGCCTGACAAGAGCCCTTTGGGGTATTCATTCGTCAAACCGTTATTGTTATGAACTGTGACGATTCAGTTATAGAGCATTTAAAAAAACGAAATAAATAAATAGGAACTATTAGTTCATTGCACTCAAAGAGTAAGAACATTAAATGTTCCAAATTTTGGAAATGAAAAAGTTATAATCACAAGAGCAATATCTGGGAATCCCTCCCATGAGTATACCGTTGTGCAGTTCACGTGGCATGAGTGGTAAAAGAGGGGAAGAATAGGTTTGCCACTTAAAAGATTGATACCTATTCCCTAGGTATCTCACATGGTTAAATACCCTACCGGAAAATAATTAGAAGGTCGTAGGAATAATTAATTGAGGTTCAAAGCGGCGGCATATCACAGATCCCACGCTCCCACGAGCCATTCAACCTTTTCAATTGCTGACGCCCGCGCTAACAATGTTACACATACCATACAACCGCGAAAGGTTTTCGATGGAAGTTCCAACTCAAGGTAAGTTGAAAACAATATAAATTGCAAGAATTTTTCGTTGTCTATATGTAAAAATTTGAACATTGAAAATAACTATAAAACAAAATTTGAAGGGATGTGTGGTGGCACCACGATGTCTAAGCCTGAATTCTGCATGTATTGATGACATAATAAGGTAAGAAATGTTAATATGTAAGGTGTTTAGTAGATAGCTGAACAATATGTTTTATGGAAAGAAATGTGATCATTTGAACATCTGTGTGTATACACACTATGTAATTCTGACTCAATGAAACTTTTATGCTTATATGTAGACTGATGAAGTCCTCGTTGAAGGACGAAACGTATCCGCCAGAAAATAAAGACTTATGCTCCAAAATAAGGGATTCGAAACAAAATTTCAAATATGCACATAAATGCAAAACTTATTTTTCTCGAATTCGTGCTTTACAAGTGTTTTGTAATGAATAGGAACGTTGACACCGACAAAAACTCAATTGATTTTTTGCCGGGAGTTCGGTTAATTTGACCTCTATTACTAGTAATATGTGATAAGAAGTGTCCTTTTCACTTTTACAGCTTTCCAGAAAACAATAATAATAAGTAATCGAGGTTATTTTTGAAGATCTCTTGTGCATAACAGAGCAGTTACTATTTTGGTTTATTGTTCAATAATAAACCATTGTAATCGCTCTGGGAAAAAAAAAAATTCTAACCCCCTGAATTTGGGTGTAGAGTCCGAATCTGCAACAAACATTTTTCCGTCCGTCCGCCGTACGTACGTCGTACGCCGTACGCACGATTTCTCCCAAACGGCTGAAGAAAAAAAGCTGAAATTTTCAGGAAAAATCCCTGTTGGTCCGGCGACGCCCCAATTCTTGAGCCAGCTCGCTCACTTAATTTAAAGTGCCCTTTAAGGGTTGTCAAAGTTTTGTAAAAATCCCTAAAAACCTCAAAAAAGGTCAAGGCGGCCTAAATTTGACTCTTTTTGAAGAACACTCCACGAGAAATCGAATGAGCCCTTCCCCAGGTCCGTAGGTCAAACCATTCCCGATCTATGGACCGATTTATGGTGCCAACATTCGTGTTATTTTGGTTTATTATTGTTTTTGTGTTGATATCAGTAACCTAGTGACGTAGTGATGTAGTGATGTAGGAATGTGGATACTGAAGTGAAATCCTAAAAGGCTTTGTAACCGATACACGGGATGAAGCATTCTGATAATTTTCAGGAAAAATTAGAAAATCTGAAATTTTCAGGAAAACTCAACAACGCCCCAATTCTTTAGCCAGCACTCTCACTTATTTGAAAGTGCCCTCCAAGGGTTGTCCAAGTTTTGTAAAATCCCTAAAAACCTCAAAAAACGCTGCAAATTCTTTCACTGGGGTTTATTATTCAATTGGCTTGCGTTCATGATTCGAGTTTCTTCTAAGTTTTGGAGTGTGCGTGTTTCACAAGTGATAGAGCGATTATTGAATTTCAGGAGGCACACAAATATGATCAACTGATCGATCCAAATAGGTATTTGGGTTGAGAACAGATTTACGTGCTCTACGCATATCTCCCGAAATTCAATAATCGCTCTATCACTTGTGAAACACGCACACTCCAAACCTTAAATTTTTCTTATATTCACTTATTCACAGCCTTAATCAGCCACAAGTTTTGTAGGAAGCATTGCGTGAAAATGGGGATTTTAGTCGATAAATCGCATTTTATACACATAAGTGCATCAAACTTATGCATTCAAAAGCATGTTGATAAGTAGCGGGGTTAGAGGGAAGTCTCTTTGTCCGTTTATTATATGATTTTTTATTTTTTCAATATTTTTGTTTAGGAAACTATGTTGTGGAAACCAATATCAAGTGCTCTAACTCAGTGCTTATACAAATCACTGGTCACTTTCAGTAATTTTGTTTCAGCCAGTGGTGAACAAATACAGTTTTAACTAGTAAAGTTTTATTCTAGATTTACGTAAAGATAACAATTATTATAAGGAGTGAATTGGAAGTTTATCATGAGATAAATAAATATTAAAAAGTAGAGCAATGTGCCAAAAATTGAAGGAGAGTTTTTAAATGCGTGTTAATTATACAATAAATCACTCTGCCACTTTCTTTTCAGTGGTACACAGCAGCCAGCAGACAACGATGGAGGTCTTAATTTTTATTATGAATTTTAGTTTCAAACTGTACGAACGTTATTTTTAAGCATTTTGTTGTTTTCGAATTCACTAATAGAGAAATAAAGACTTCATATTCTTACGAGTTCAAATATTATCACGATGTGTCCAATAACTGGTGCTTACCCCTTACTCACAGTAAATGGTTAAACACGGAATGACTGGGTTTTACAAAGTGAGCAATTCACTGTGTTGGGACATCTTAGGTGTCAAATACAAGTCGTGAATACGCAGTGATCAGCTGAAGGATCCTTGTGGCTAATTTTGTTCCTTATCGGTATGCCCTTCTGAAAAATAAATGGTGCTCTTTTTGTGGGATCTGGAATGCACGTTATGGGCACACGAGGCCCCTCACTTAGATAATCAAACTAAGGTGGAAGTCCCACGTCAAGAAAAAAAAGCTGAGCTTATGATCAAATGCAGAAAAATGTACTGGCTGATGGGCCGACGGTCAACTGTACGGTAAGTTGATACTGCACAAGCAAGTCCTAAAGCCTGTCTGGACTTGTGGTGCGCAACTGTGGGGGTGCACGGCCCAGAGCAACCGTGACATTATTCAGCGCTTTCAGAATAATGTCCTAAGAGGCTGCGTAGTTGCATACAGATATTTTAGGAATGACAGACTTCACTACGAGCCGCAGATTGAATCTGTCAATGAGGTCGTTTGAAGGCAAGCCATGCATCACGTCTTGAGGCTACAAGATCATGAAAATGAGGATGTCGTCCAGCTTATCAACACAGAGGATCTGCTCAGAAGACAAGTGAACCAAGCCACACGATTTAATTCAATTAGTGTGAGCATCATATAGTGAAAACATCAGGACAATTAGGACTAAGTGGTGTATCTTAGATTTCTTAATGTACGCCAACTATATATTAGAATAATGTTGCTTATAAGTTTATAATTTGGTGCAATAAAATAAATTTTAAAAAACAAAAGAAACTTAGTTAATGCTCCACCACGTATGCGGTCGGGCTGCAGAGCTCGCTCAACATGAGGTCTGAGATAAGCGGCGTGGCTGGCGGTAGCCCAAGTATTATTGCTCAGCGAAGTACCACGTTTAGGTACTCTACCACTGGCCACGTCTTTCAACGTTACGTGGAATTCTGGGATTTATCCCGTATTGCATGAATAAATAAAGGCGTATTATCAATGCCCCCTGGTACATTCGTAATGACGACCTCCATCGTGACCTTTATATGAAAACGGTGAGCGAGATGATTAAGCAGTGCAATCAAACACGAAGATCGACTACATGCGCATATAAACCCTGAAGCGCTTCACCTCGTGGACAACAACAACATCAATCGGCGGCTTGATAGAACAAAACCACAAACCCTTGGACACTGTGATGTCACGTGATTAATGATTCAGTGAAGCGAATGGGTGCTATCTGGGGTATAGCCAATGAGCTATCAACTCTACAAACAGTTTATGAGTGTATGGGAGTAAATTAACATGATATACCCATGCTCAGTTGTTATATTATTACTATTTTTTTCAATTTAAATATAACTTTATTATTTATCTATCTCTATCACCTGTGAAACACGCACACTGCAAATTCTTTCAGTGGGGTTTATTATTCAATTTTATTCATTTGAGTTGCATTCATGATATGAATTTCTACTAAGCTTTGGAGTGTGCGTGTTTTACAGGTGATAGAGTGATTATTGAATTTCAGGAGATATGCATAGACCACGTAAATCGGTTCTCAACCAAAACACCTATTTGGATTGATCAGTTGATGATATTTGTGTGCCTCCTCTACATCAGTCTACCTTTGGCTACATCGTTTAAATTTGGATTTGGGGAAGTTTTAACGCAATGCTAAAGGACTTGATAAATTATAGATGTTTTTATTTATTGAGGTTCAATAAAAAAACGCTGCAAATTCTTTCACTGGGGTTTATTATTCAATATGCTTGCGTTCATGATTTGAATTTCTGCTAAGCTTTGGAGTGTGCGTGTTTCACAGGATAGAGTGATTATAATCAATAATTATTGAATTTCAGGAGGCACACAAATATGATCAACTGATCAATCCAAATAGGTATTTTGGTTGAGAACAGATTTACGTGCTCCATGCATATCTCCTGATATTCAATAATCGCTCCATCACCTGTGAAACACGCTCACTCCAAAGCTTAGTAGAAATTCAAATCATGAACGCAAGCCAATTGAATAATAAACCCCAGTGAAAGAATTTGCAGCGTTTTTTTAAAAGAACTTTCCATTAGGAATCGAATGAGCCCCTCCCCAGGTCTGTAGCTCAAACCATTCCCGTTTTACGTGATAATCTTAAGCTGCAAATCCTTTCACTGAGGAATTGCTAGTACCTCGGTAAGACGATTACGGAGTAAAAATCGCTGCAAATTCAATTTCAGGAGATATGCATAGAGCGCGTAAATCGGTTCTCAATCAAAATACCTATTTGGATTGATCAGTTGATCATATTTGTTTGCCTCCTGAAATTCAATAATCGCTCTATCATCTGTGAAACACGCACACTACAAAGCTTAGTAGAAATTCAAATCATGAATGCAAGCGTAAAATTGAATAATAAACCCTAGTGAAAGAATTTGCAGCGTTTTTTCCGTTTCATTCAGAAATCCAATCTCTCGGCAATCCAGACAGCCAGTTTTCCACTTTTGCCTTTGGTTCATTTTCAGTGGCGCAGCGTTTCCCAGCGAGTTATCTTCGAGGTAAATGAAAGGAAATGAAAAGCTGATAAGGCGAGATCCAGCGAGTAAGATTTCCATTCGTTTGAAAACTTCAAAGAACAGCTTGAAAAAAGCGATCAATTAGAGAAGTTGTTGAATGTCACTGAGGGCAAACACATTTTTTTAATGCGTTCTTCAATTTTTCACCGCGTAGGGAAACTTACGGTAGGCTAACCCTCGTAAAAAGGATCGCGGATGATCCTGCTATGATAAGTTGGAAAGAAAAAACAGGAAGAAACACAATAAGTACAATTGAATGATGTAGAAATAAAAGGAAGAACAAAAAGCAACTGGAGAGGTTGCGTTTCTGGTAGTGTACGATGGAGTACGGAGTCCAACAACAGCCAAAAGATTGGGGGCGTCTATATCACCCTTGAGAGGTGATGGGGTATAGTTGCCCCTTGCATTGACGTGGATGCGGTAATGATGCTCCGCCACGATCAGAGGATGACCCAGAAGCTTGAAAACGTTTGATTCATCTCTCAGCAATGGATTCTAACATCGGGAAGGGCCAGCTAAACATATCCATCGCACCCTTTTGCAGTTTTGCCAGGAACACCAGCCTTTCTGACAAGTTAATAGCCCAATCATTTTTGAAGGTTGTGAAGACCTCAAGAAAAAAACGACCCGCGGCAAGCCGTATCTGATGTGAAAGAATCAAGGTTAATCAAGAAATGTGATAAGATCAAGGTTATTGCCATAACCGTGTCATGGCGTGGAGTGTGGTGCGGGAAAAGTGCCTCGGAGTTACCTGAGCTGGGTATCTCGTCAGGAGCCCTTCGTGGTATCACCGTCATCCTGGGCTCCCTCTTTAACTGGTGTTCATTTAATAGGGGCACTTCCATCCAAATCTCCTTCCCTCCTCTATCACCCTCAACTTCCCATATCCCAAGGTCTAATGTCGAGTGAACCTTCCCCGCTTTTCATTTGTTTAGTTTTTGCATTTTTATTTAATCGTGTGCCTCCTCCGCCTTCGAGAAGAGATTTGGTTTACAAGAAAATCAATAGTGCTGCCGAAATGGCGGTATTTTAGGAAGTTCGAAAGTCAGTTTCCCAAGTGTCCAATAACTGGTGCCTTTCCTCTAAGATATTGCTTAATCTGGAATAATATTACCATATTTTGTGAACAGATTTATTCAGCATGAACGATCAAGACTCTAACATCACACAATAGGAGGGTAAAATGTGTACATTATATTGGTTGAGAGAGTGACCTCGGATTTTGCGCTGAATATTATCACGATAATGTCTTTGTGTAGTTGTATTTGTCTAGTCACTGATTCGTTTTCATGTCGACGGGATAACGAGTGCGGTTGGTGTTTGGAACAAACCGATAGAATATACATTAGCGTGTTGGCTTGAATATTTCGGATATGCGATGATAGATGCACGTAATAGTTAGTCAGAAACAATAAATCTGAATATATAGCGTTCTGAATCACGTCGTCGCGAAAGAATTGGTAAGCTATCTGCATATCGATTCCGGTCTCATAGCCTGAGCAAATACGAAAACCTAATAAAAGGAAACAGTGGAAAAAATCGTTCCTCCCCACTTGTAAGGGTGGAATAGATATTTAGAATCACCGTATAACCTCCAACCTCTCCTAGCTTCTCACTGCCCGGAGCTATTACAACATCATGCCCAAAGTCATCGTTTTCTTATTTGCCCTTGTGGCCGTCTCCTACACTTATATTTATTTATTTAGAATGTAAAAGGGCAGAATCCCAATGACATAAATGAATACAAAATTAAATATCAGCGGTTTACAAATAAAAAAGACCAAAATCAAAACAATGCATAGAAAATAAATACATATACAAAATTATTATTTAATGTAAAATAAATAAAAAAATCACCTATTTCCGATTAATCTTCTTAATTTAAAAAAAAAATCAAAAAATAAATCAAAATCAACATTTGCGACCACACTGTTGAAATTTCTCTGAACTCTAATAACACACGTCTGCAACCAAAAAAAATTTTGGATCCTTTTTGAAGAACTTTCCATGAGGAATCGAATGAGCCCTTCCCCAGGTTCGTAGCTCAAACCATTCCCGATATACGGCCCAATTTATGGTGCCAACATTTACGTTTTTTGGTTTATTATTGTTTATGTTTTCATCGCAGTAACCTAGTGATGTAGTGATGTAGTAATGTGGATACTGGAGTGAACTCCTAAAAGGCTTTGTAGCCGATACACGGGTTGAAGCATTCTGAAATTCTTTCACTGGGGTTTATTATTCAATTGGCTTGCGTTCATGATTTGAATTTCTACTAGGCATTGGAGTGTGCGTGTTTCACAGGTGATAGAGCGATTATTGAATTTCAGGAGATATGCATAGAGCACGTAAATCTGTTCTCAACCAAAATACCTATTTGGATTGATCAGTTGATCATATTTGTGTGCCTCCTGAAATTCAATAATCACTTCATCACCTGTGAAACACGCTACACTCCAAAGCTTAGTATAAATTCAAATGATGAACGCAAGCCAATTGAATACTAAACCCCAGTGAAAGAATTTGCAGCGTTTTTAGCTTACAGAACAAATTTGGTTCCGTGTCTGTCGGTCTGTCTGCCTGCATTTCCTCGTTACTTACAGCCATTTTGAGGGACTAAGCGAAAAGGCTCCTTGAGCTCGCATACTAAACGCAATGTATGAATCTTTAGAAAGTTTGACGAATTACCTCAATATCTTTCATCTGAAGATTTCTTTATTTTATATTTTATAATGGTGTCACTTTGATTGTAACGAGGAAGCTGCTGTGCCATCTCTTCGGCAGTGTATTTCAGTTTACCTTCCTACAGCAGGATAATAAAACCCATAAAACCGACCTCTGGCTTCTGGATACTTATCAAATGTAGCCCATTACTTCAAAACTTTGGCAGCTCTTACACATACAGACATTGTAAGGGTAATTTTTCTGCTGTTACAACCTTTTCATAATTCTTCCGATGAATATGAACTGCTAAGCTGGAGTAAAAACTGTGTGTTGCAGTCTCACTGACATGGTCCAATCCATCATTTCGTCATAATGCCTAATTCTTTTATTTTGTTGAAATTCTCCCCGTTCCCTACAATCATGGCATATTTGATACTGATTGTTGCATTAATGTGCTGAGAATGGTAATTACATTATAATTCTACACTTCTCCTTTGTTACTACCTTCCGTGGTGGAATCAGAAGCTCTAGAAATATTTCAAAACTAGTTCACATTCTTAATTGAAGGAAAAATACCGGTAACGGAGTTGGTGAGCGTTGATGATTTCAGTACATGAATTTATTTATTTAGGAAATAAATAAACTATAAGTATATGCGCACTCACTTATTGGGATAGCAAAGAACAGATGGCATCTATCAGATCACTTGAAACACATACCTGAAACAATATGAAACATGAATAATTAAGTCGTAAATCAACATTTTTATGTGCTAGAGTTATCAAAAAAGGAACTTTCTCTAGGGCGTGAAAATTGGAACTACCATTATACATGATCCTACTATTGGTTTATTATTGAATAATAAACCATTGTAATCGCTGTTGAAAAAAAAAATGTCTAACCCCCCCTGAAAATTTCATGGTTTACGTTTCAAAGGGTGTAGAATCCAAATCTGCAATAAAAATTTCCGCCCGTCCGCCGTATGCCGTACGCACGTTTTCTCCCAAACGGCTGGAGCAAAAAATCTGAAATTTTTTCACTTAATTTAAAGTCCAGATTGGTGTCAAAGTTTTGTAAAATCCCTAAAAATCTCAACCAAGGCGGCCTAAATATGGACTTTTTTTGAAGAACTTTCTATGAGGAATCGAATGAGCCCCTCCCCAGGTCTGTAGTTCAAACCATTCCCGATGTATGGCATGATCTTATGCTGCAAATTCTTTCACTGGGGTTTATTATTCAATTTTATAAATAAACTAAGTAAACCGAACCCGCAGCGCAAGGTACCCCAGGTTCTCGGGTTCGTTTGTTCAGGAACATGTTTGCCCCATATGAATATGGTATACACACTTGGACAACAGAGAAACGTTTTGCCCCGCAGACACACCTAACAACAAAACGCTGTATGTAAGTGTCACAAGTGCCATAAAACCATTAAAAAACGCTGCAAATTCTTTCACTGGGGTTTATTATTCAATTTAATTAATTTGGCTTGTATTCATAATTTGAATTTCTACTAAGCTTTGGAGTGTGCGTGTTTCACAGGAGATAGAGCGATTATTGAATTTCAGGAGATATGTATGGAGCACGTAAATCTGTTCTCAACCAAAATACTTATTTGGATTGATCAGTTGATCATATTTGTGTGCCTCCTGAAATTCAATAATCGCTCTATCACCTGTGAAAAACGCACACTCCAAAGCTTAGTAGAAATTCAAATCATGAACGCAAGCCAATTGAATAATAAACCCCAGTGAAAGAATTTGCAGCGTTTTTTATTTTGCTGTCGAAAACACTCTCCTGTTTCTGCGTTGATTTTTATACAGCTACTGCCATTGATTTTTCAATTTCCGGTATACGGAAGTTTAACGTCATGTAGTTGTCCAAACGACGGGCTTCATTCGACAGCGGTCAGCAAACTTGCTAATTTCTCGTTATCATTGTAGAGGAAGAAAAGGTAAGAACAAGGTTTACGGATAAAATTCTTCATGTCGTCTTGTGCTGATGCGCTACGGTTACCTACGAACCCAAATGTTGATGCACATTTCCAGCGGAGTTGTTTTGGAACTCGAAGGAGCATCATACACGAGGTAGGTAGAGTCTAATATTATCTTGGAGACAGTTATTTCAAGATTAGGCAGGAATCAATAATTACTTATTTTAAGTTAGGGGAAGCCCCAACCATTGTAATAACAATTGTTACTGTAAAAGAGAGAGACTGCTAGGGATAGAATTCTCTTCAAATGTCCGGCAATTCAATAAATAAAACACCG
Organism: Creontiades dilutus; assembly: GCA_031894815.1. Taxonomy (NCBI): domain Eukaryota; kingdom Metazoa; phylum Arthropoda; class Insecta; order Hemiptera; family Miridae; genus Creontiades; species Creontiades dilutus. Next base: position 190,396 of record JAVIWC010001492.1, read on the forward strand.
AACAATATTGATTTCGAAATACGGGAAGGAAATTTGTGTAAAATAATAAATCAAAATTGTGAATTAAAGAATAAACTCAAAAGGTATATAATTCTATAAAAGAAATCACACGTGGGAAGGAGCTCCTTGGGGAAAATTGATATAAAAATAAAATGTATACTTGTACGAAGGTCTCTCGCGAATGAAACTAAATTTATAACAAAATAAATATGGTTGGATCCGACCTGTTGACGACGAAACGACGATCTTCACAATGGGAAGTAAGTTACTTCCTTCTGATCCAGAACCCCATCCGACAAGATAATCTGTTTTCCAATAGTGATTTGCCCCGATCGAAATGGCCGCTTCCAACGCGACGGTTGCAGCGTTTTCAGACGAGCTGAACCGTTCTGAATCCGAACTGATTCCAAGAATGGAATAAAGATCTTTAATAAGATGTTAACTGGAACAGAAGAGTCTGTAACCAGAAGCTGAATCACTATAGCTGAGTGAAGCAGCTTTCCAAAATCAGGGATATAGAGCCACTGATTTGGATGCGATTATGGTAAGGATCGATGTCGACAAGATTGCTCAGCGGGCGCCCGGCGAAGACTGGTAGTGAGACAAAACAACGAGGCGGCGCGTCGCTGATAAAGAATTTGACGCCTGGTCATCGACGATCGTCGGAGAAAGGTCGCGAGGTTCGGTGGAGAAAGTAAAATAGTAAATAGAAAAAGAAAATAAAATAAAACAAGACAACTGCTCTTATCGCCTTCAACTTTTTTTTTCTTATTCTTTGCCTGAACATCCGCCCACCAAATTTGTGAGCAAATTTAAGGGTCTAAAGGAAATGGAGAGGATTTCAGGGGTAGGAGAGGAACAAGTCTTGTGGCTGGACGTTTGTACGATGCTGTTGGAGTCTTTACTGTAGCCACGCGTACGATGCTTACTTAACATTAAACCAACAAAGAAAGACCCAAGAGTCCAGAATTATGGGTTTCCCCAGTCAGGACGGAAGGGATGGGAAATCCCACATGGGGTTCAGAACACCCGTACAAATAAGCCCAGATCAGCCGTGAGGTATTCATACGGACCCTCTCTCTCGATTTCGCTACTCCGTTCTAAACCTACTCTTTTCAAATTTAGTCTTAAATTCACAGGTGTCTTAGCTGCTCTGCTTCGCCACCCCTGCTCCCTAACAAACGAGTCGAAGATGTATTCCCCCTCAGGGAACTAGGTACTTGTACCTCGACCAGTCGTAATTGACGGCTGCAAAAATTCGGGTGATCTTACTCCACTGTCCCTTCGTCACCAAAGAATTTATTATCCCAAATTTTACTCTTCCAAATTAGTTCCCCCTGCACGTGTTCAAAATTCTGCCACTCAACACCCAAGTTTCATCTGTTCAGATCTGATGTCCCCTTCAATTCACAACGATATAGGTTCAATTTAAATTAAGGATCTTCAAGTTCTATTCATTAGCGAGTTGAGAGGCGGAATGAGAAAAATGTGGTTGCGCAGCGCTTGTGGGAGCTGATTGCAAAACAAAGGGAAACTGATTACAAAGCGATACCTAACACCTGCAAAGATGCAATATATTGGAGATCGACACGGAAATTGAAACCCTCGAATGGAACACTGGAATTTAATGAGATAAAAGTAAACACCTACGCTCGCTTCACTTGACCGAAAACACATCACTGGAGTTTTACGAACAACTCGAAAGCATTCTTGATACGAATCATCTAATTTGATTGTCACAATTTTGCTATGTTAGTACACATTCACATTCACTGTCGAGCTGAAAGTTTTTATCTGACGAATTCCCAGATCCCTGAGAATTGCAAATAGATGAACGTGAAGCATTTCCGACTGGGTCCTTTTCATTTATTGGAGTGATGTTATCATTGACGGACATAAAACATTAACTATACTTGAATGTTTCATCCAACTGATTTGAAGCCTGTGTAGGTCCTGAAATAGCAGGTGAGTACAGGTACGCAGGTAGTTCATTGAAAAGAAATTAGAGTAGTCAAGGATAGTTTGTTGGTTTTATTATTCAATAATAAACCATTGTAATCGCTAAAATTCTAAAACCCCCTGGAAATTTCATGGTTTACGTTTCAAAGGGTGTAGAATCCGAATCTGCAATAAAAAAATTTCCGTCCGTCCGCCGTACGCCGTACGCACGATATCTCCGAAACGGCTGGAGCAAAAAATCTGAAATTTTCAGGAAAAATCCATCTTGGTCCGACGACGCCCCAATTCTTGAGCCAGCTCTCTCACTCAATTTAAAGTGCCCTTTAAGGGCTGTAAAAGTTTTGTAAAATCCCTGAAAACCTCAAAACTAGTCGGAAATATTTTCCATTTAAAGAACATACCATTAGGAATCGAATGAGCCCTTCCCCACGTCCGTAGGTCAAACCATTCCCGATGTATGGCCCGATTTATGGTGCCAACATTTGCGTTTTTTCGTTTATTATTGTTTGTTTGTAACGTAGTGATGTCCGGCCGATAGCGCCGAGTTGTAGTGAATGTGGATACTGGAGTGATAGCCGATGTGAATACTTGTAGTGTAGTTAGTAGCCGATACACGGGTTGAAGCATTCTGATAATATATAGGTAAATATTATTCAATATTATTACTGTGGTTTATTATTCAATATTATTACTGGGGTAAATAAGTATTCTTTCACTGGGGTTTATTATTCAATTGGCTTGCGTTCATGATTTGAATCTTACTAAGCTTCGGAGTGTGCGTGTTTTACAGGTGATAGAGCGATTATTGAATTTCAGGAGATATTCATAGACCACGTAAATCGGTTCTCATCCAAAACACCTATTTGGATTGATCAGGTGATGATATTTGTGTGCCTCCTCTACATCTGTCTACCATTGGCTACATCGTTTAAATTTGGATTTGGGGAAGTTTTAACGCAATACGAGTGCTAAAGGACTTGACAAATTATAGATGTTTTTATTGTGAGGTGGTATTGAGGTTCAATAAAAAAACGCTGCAAATTCTTTCACTGGGGTTTATTATTCAATTGGCTAAGCTTTGGAGTGTGCGTGTTTTACAGGATAGAGCGATTATTGAATATCAGGAGGCACACAAATATGATCAACTGAACAATCCAAATAGGTATTTTGGTTGAGAACAGATTTACATGCTCTATGCATATCTCCTGAAATTCAATAATCGCTCTATCACCTGTGAAACACGGACACTCCAAAGCTTAGTAGAAATTCAAATCATGAACGCAAGCCAATTGAATAATAAGCCCCAGTGAAAGAATTTGCAGCGTTTAATATGCTATATATTATCAGAATGCATCAACCCGTGTATCGGCTACAAAGCCTTTTAGGAGTTCACTCCAGTATCCATATTACTACATCACTAGGATACTGCTATCAAAACAAAAACACCATAATATCACCCCCACCATGGTTGGCACCATAAATCGGGCCGTATATCGGGAATGGTTTGAGCTACGAACCTGGAGAAGGGCTCATTCGAATGCTCATGGAAAGTTCTTCAAAAAGAGTCCAAATTTAGGCCGCTTCGACTTTTTTTGAGGTTTTTAGGGATTTTACAAAACTACGACGACCCTTAAAGGGCACTTTAAATTAAGTGAGAGTGCTGGCTAAAGAATTGGGGCGTTGTCGGACCAATATTGATTTTTCTTGAAAATTTCAGATTTTTTTCCAGCCGTTTGGGAGAAATCGTGCGTACGGCGTACGGACCGAAAAATTTTTATTGCACATTTTGATTCTACACCCTTTGAAACGTAAACCATGAAACTTTCAGGGGGTTAGACTTTTCTTTTCAGGAGCGATTACAACGGTTTATAATTGAATAATAAACCAAAAAGCATGAGTTCTGTAAGTACGTATTTTATCAAAGATTCACTCAACCCAGTGTTTCACGATTCGCCAACTCGTGGAGAGACTTACAAAAGAAATACGAGATAGTTAAAATCGTGCGAAGAGAATCAAAAGCCAACTCCAAAGCATCGAGCGGGCTTAAAAACTATGACGTTGATTAATGTGCTCGAGGGAAATTTAAAAAAACGGAAGAGCTGAGATTTCGCGACAACCTGAAAAGTCGTGGAGCTTCTATTTTCAACCGTTCAGTTCCAAGTCTCGAGAACCCTCTCACGAACTTTATCAACGTGAAAAATAAGTCTGCCACTTTAGCGAGGGAAAATCCCTTTTTCCCGGGGAGTGACTTTGGCAGATGGAGCACTCAATGTTGTTACCGTACGCAACTTCGGACTCGAGTGCTACCGGCCGTGAACGTTTGTGATCCCCAATCCACGCGTTTCGTAAAGTCCTTACTGCGTTGATTTTCTACAATAGAACTCGACATAGAATTATGATAGACTTGATATAAATTTATAACAGAGTTCAATAAAATAGACGACTACGATTAAGGTTCAATAGTTCATTATCTCCAATTATTGGGAGATTACGAGCTGGTTGAGCAACAAAACAAAAACGCTGCACTTTCTTTCAATGGGGTTTATTATTCAATTTCATTCATTTGGCTTGCATTCATGATTTGAATTTCTACTAAGCTTTGGAGTGTGCGTGTTTCACAGGTGATAGAGCGATTAAAGAATTTCAGGAGGCACACAAATATGATCAACTGATCAATCCAAACAGGTATTTTGGTTGAGAGCTGATTTAAGTGCTCTATGCATATCTCCTGAAATTCAATAATCGCTCTATCACCTGTGAAACACGCACACTCCAAAGCTTAGTAGAAATTCAAATCATGAATGCAAGCCAATAATAAACCCCAGTGAAAGAATTTGCAGCGTTTTCTTCAAGAGCGATTACAATGGAAAAATAGTTTATTTGAAAATTTTAAATTTTGTAAGACAAAACATGCATATCAGAATGCTTCAACCTGACTATTTTATTGACTATAAACCCTTTTAGAAGTTCACTCCAGTATCCGCATTCACTACATCAGTTACTGCGATAGAAAAAAAGATGTTGTTTCTGTTTTGATTGCAGCAACCTAGTGATGCACTGAATGTGGATGCAATGTTGGCAGCATAAATCGTGCCATACATCGGGCATGGTTTGAGCTACAGACCTGGGGAGAGGCTCATTCGATTCCTTATGGAAAGTTCTTCAAAAAAAGTCCAAATTCAGGACGCCTTGACTTTTTTTGAGGTTTTTAGGGATTTTACAAAACTTTGACAACCCTTAAAGGGCACTTTAAATTAAGTGAGAGTGCTGGCTAAAGAATTGGGGCGTTGACGGGCCAACATGGATTTTTACTGAAAATTTCAGATTTTTTGCTCCAGCCGTTTGGGAGAAATCGTGCGTACGGCGGACGGACGGGAAATTTTTTATTGCAGATTTGGATTCTACACCCTTTGAAACGTAAACCATGAAATTTTCAGGGGGGTCAGACTTTTTTTTGCAAGAGCGATTACAATGGTTTGTTGTTGAATAATTAACCAAAATTGATTTGAAAACGAAGTCAACCGAATTTCGATTGTGGAGCTACATCTAGTTTGGCATTTTGCAGATGAATTCAACCTTTTTCCAGAAGAATTCAACCTTGTTCCGGAATAAACTGACCTCCCAAGTGATGGGGCTGTAATAGAATATGAATAAACGACGTAACGACCAATGAAATATGAGTGAGGATAAAGTAGACACCACATCATTTCATTCTCAAATGAAATGCAGACTTTTATGGTTTCCACAAAAATGACAATAACGTTTTTATAACTAACTCTGGTGGAAAAAGCTTTCTCAAAAGGCAAGTTAGCAGCGAGAGGAATATTAGGCCGCCTAGAAGATCACATTCTTACTCAAGTAATTTTAACGAGTAAAGCTGACAGACAGAACCCAGACCCCCCCGGAACCAAATTATCGCGAACTGTTGTCTTAAAACGCAAAATGGAGAATTTTTGACTGCATCAACAACTGTACCTGGCTTCATTATGCATTGACAAAATAAACCAAAAATATAGATAAGTTTGCGAAGACGTTTGTTGACATAAGCAAAATTGGTACACCACTTCATATCACTATCAAAATATACACCTAGGTACTTGGTTTTATCGGTTCTGGCCACCAAAGGACAGTTTAAGCGAGCTTGTATATCACAGTTTGTCACATGTAAGGTTAGTTTCAGGTTTAACGGAGGTCTAAAAGGTGATGCCAAAGCAAAGGGGAGCCACACTGTTTCATTTAAATTTAAAGTTAAGTGATTATTAATTAACCAAGAGTTTACTATTTGAAATCCCCTCTAAGCTCAAGGGTACAGGCCCAATCACATGAGGAAAAATATAATACTGAGTCATCAGCAAATAACGAAGTCTTGCTATTTCCATTCTGCCAGGCCAGGTGCATTCCGGTATCACTAAAACAGTACTAGCTGGAAATCCGTATCAATCTTCCTTTACAAATCTGCAGAAACGGATCCAATTGTTGGAAAGGGGATCTAAATCCATTTCTTGGGCGAATTGGGTTTGGCACGCCGTCGTGTAGCTTGGGAGGAGCAGAGCCGAAGGGCTGTGTAGTTCGCGGAAGAAAAGGTCGCATTCATTCGTTTCAAATTGAAAACAAATACGAGGACCCGGAGGCGGGTTGAGGCCCAAATTCCGAGCGCTCGCAGGGAAGGAGGGTCAGAATGAAAGACCCGTTTCCGTCCCCTCTGCGCAAATTCTACGTTTTTCTCTCATCAGTGCGTTTCACAGTTCGCGTTGATTAATTCGCTCTTAATTAAATTTTATCCGTTCGGGTGGACAAGAATGGCAAATTCGGGAGCTCGTTCGTGACGGTACCTTCCGAAAGAGCGTCGGATCGATAAGCACAACTGAGCGATTCCTTTGAGCATTTTTGGTTTATTATTCAACAATAAACCATTGTAATCGCTCTAAAAAAAAAATGTCTAACCCCCCCCTGAAAATTTCATGGTTTACGTTTCAAAGGGTGTAGAATCCAAATCTGCAATAAATCCAGATTGGTCCGACAACGCCCCAATTCTTTAGCCAGCTCTCTCACTTAATTCAAAGAGCCACTTAACGGTTGTCAAAGTTTTGTAAAATCCCTCAAAACCTCCAAAAGGCGGCCTAATTGTGGACTTTTTTTGAAGAACTTTCCATGAGGAATCGAATGAGCCCCTCCCCAGGTCTGTAGCTCAAACCATTCCCGATGTATGGCATGATCTTATGCTGCCAACATCCGTCTTCGCATTGCTAAGTAAACAAATTAGAGCAGTAACCCTTTAATAGCTAAGTAAACCCGTAGCGCAGGGGTTTGGTGCGGGACTCAAAATCCCAGGTCCTGGGGTTTATTATCCAATTTTATTCATTTGGCTTGCATTCGTGATTTGAATTTCTACTAAGCTTTGGAGTGTGCGTGTTTAACAGGTGATAGAGCGATTATTGGATTTCAGGAGATATACATAGAGCACTTAAATCGGTCCTCAACCAAAATACCTATTTCGATTGATCAGTTGATCATATTTACGTGCCTCCTTTCGGCAGGAGTTTTTTCTGTTGTTCCGAAATAAGAAACATAATAGACCGGATTTTATGAACGATATGGTTTTTTCTTTTACTGCTATCACAAAGTTTCATTTTCACATCACTAATGGTAAGGCACAATAAACAGCAGTGGTAGTAACATACATGCTTCGTCCGGGGATGGTTTTCCCGGTAGAACTGACTGGGAAGGTCGACACAAAATCCAATCACCAGCGTTGGGACTATCTTGAATAGTGGATATCAACAGAACGGAAGCAGCTTCATGAAAACTCTTTCCCGCTAGTTGAGGGACTTTTCAATACATTGTAGGGAGTGAAGAAAAACCCTGTGAATTAAAATAATGTGTTGGTAAGGCGACTTGTTTTGATCCATATTTTTTTCTGAGGCGGATATCCATTTTGTATGGTATATGCAGGGGTGCCCATAGGAGCCTCCTATTAGGAGGGGGGCAGACTGCGTCATCAAAATTCTTGGGGGGTTCCAAAAAAAGTTTTGAGGGGGGGTAAAGTTGATTGAAACAGTGTTCAACGTGACGACATTCAAAAATATATCACATCACTCGATAGAAATTAAATAATAATGAACCATATGAAATGGGGGATGAAATATGGTTCGTTTTCCTGTATACACGTTTTTTGTATTGCCGACTGGGTTTGATTTTTCTTAAACACCTATATAAATCTTGTTTTAGTTTTGGATCAAAAAAATAAGCGCTTAGGAGTACGAGCGCCAAGGCGTTAGGAGCGCTTAGGGCTTTTTATTACCATAAGGTCCCTTCACTAATTAATACTTCCTCAAGTCATGATTATTTTACACGTTTTTTAATCGGCAGGAAATACTGTAACTCCTCTTAGTCGATCAGTCCTAAAATCAAAGAGTCCCCATTACATTCTCCATGTGCTTCACAATAAATTAACTAACTAAGAGTTGAAGTTTCCTCGGAAAGTTCGAAGCTTGAATATAGGAATAGAGTGCTCAAATATTTGATTTCCCTGAAGCTTGATTCAAGTTCTTTCAGATAATGAAGAGTATAAAAGTGTATATTTGGTTTCCCTCTTCATGTTTGATGACATTTAATGTATGATAGTTCCTCCTTTATTTCCCCATTTCCAAATGTATTTATGTATATAAATATGCACATTTTGTTTACTATTATTATATTTTCATGATTTCATGTCTGCTATTTTTAGTGGCTCCTTTGTATAGGTAGAGTTGGGTCGCTACTCTTGTCCTGTCGTTACGGACTTAGCCTTTGACGGGCAATATTTGTTCGGCAATTTATATATTTGTAATTTATACCTATGCAATATTTCATGAATAAAAATTATTGATTGATTGATTGAGTGTATTTTATGGATGTTGTATACTCCTGGTCAGTGACAGCTGTAGGGAGTGAGAAATCAGCACTTCGGTATTTTCTCCTGGGTCCTCTAGGCACAAAATTTACATATTTATCCGTGGACCATGTACGTCCGGATAGGCGAGAAATTTTCTAAAATTTACAAAACTGCATTCCGTTGAGTTCGACGGCATTACTGACCAGTGGCATAAATGTGAAGTTTTGAAATAACCCATGTAATAGTCATGGAGCGATTCTCGGAAGGCTATTTTACCGTCTATTGGGGCTACGCAAGGGAATTGGGAAAATGCTAGGTCAAGGGCAGCCAGTAATAAAGAGCCAGTAGATTCATAAACACGCTCTGCTACCATGTAGCATGGGAGGTGAAGGGCTGGTATAGTCTCCTTTGAAGGGCTGAGAGATCCACTGCCCCACAGCTGTCTCTGGAATATCCTTTGAATCATACATGGTTTTGGAATTTCATGGTTCACGTTTCCAAATCTGCAATAAAAAATTTTCCGTCCGTCCGCCGTGTGCCGCGGCGCTCAGTACGCACGTTTTCTCCAAAACGGCTGGAGCAAAAAAGCTGAAATTTTCACGAAAAATCCATGTTGGTCCGACAACGCCCCAATTCTTTAGCCAGCTCTCTCACTCAATTTAAAGTGTCCTTTAAGGGTTGTCAAAGTTTTTTTAAATCCCTAAAAACCTCAAAAAAAGTCAAGGCTGCCTAAATTTGGACTTTTTTGAAGAACTTTCCATGAGAAATCGAATGAGCCCCTCCCCAGGTCCGTAGCTCAAACCATTCCCGATGTATGGCATGTAATTTCAGGAAGCACACAAATATGATCAACTGAGCAATCCAAATAGGTATTTTGGTAGGTAAAAGGTATGAATATCTCCTGAAATTCAATAATCGCTCTATCACCTGTAAAACACTCCAAAGCTTGGTAGAAATTCGAATCATGAATCATGGAATAATAAACCCCAGTGAAAGAATTTGCAGCGTTTTTTCTGATTACCAAACAAATATTGATAGAGTTACACGACACCCTCATTTGTGTAGGGTTTCCGGACTCTGAGGCATCACCTCGTTTCCTACTGATTCAGAAAGGAAACGCAAACTTAAACAATATGGCGTCGGATAGTTGATTCTCTTTTCTGCTTCACTACACGCCAGCCTTTGTTAATATTCCTAATATCTGTATAACCAACTAGGATTATATGTGTTTTCGTGTTTCTTGTTATTGCTTTTGTTTTCGGTTTTATGAATATTGACGATGGAGAATGTAGATAAGTACGAGCGTAATGTTTGAGAATTCGCCGATTTATGGTTGTGACTTGGACCGCAACGGCGATCTGCAAAAGACTAAAAACCCCCATTCTGGATAGCTGGAGTTTTTCGAAAGAAAAGAAACAAAAAGTTTTTCGAACGCTGTCAGGGCAATTTTATACCGATTTTCACGATTCTTATTTCGTACGCTCTAAATTTAAGTCTCGTTGTGCAACAAATCACGGAAGTTTTCCTTTTGTTGACAAAAGAGGAAAAAGAAGGGGTAACATCCAAACCTTGAATTGCTGACCAAAGACAAATTTACGATCAATTCATGTCTTTTTTTGTGCCAGAAAGATTTTGGTTCTCTACTGTAAAATATGTCAGCGTATTAAATTTTCAATATAAAACGGATTGTATGGCGTGGGAAGGGGGGGCCAGTGGAAAAATCGTTATTTGTTCATTTCGTTTATCTGGTTTATTGATTTAAAACCTATATTTTGTTCGAAAAACCAAAATGTATTGTGCTAATGCAGAAGCGACCACCCCTGTGGAATCATCGCTTAGCAAATTGTTTTCGATAGTGAATCTTGCGATTCCTTGACACTCCACTTCTTCTGTTTTCAATTTGTTTTCGTTTTTTCATCTCGATCCAACATTATCGCAATGTAATTTGTGGAAATAGATGTCGTCCCTTTACTTCTCTTTAGCGATTTCGTTCGACGGATTCCTGAATTCTCTAAACGGTTAGAAAATAGTGGACGTTCGACAACATTTCTTGTGAACCTATAAAAATGTAATTAGCACCTGAATGACAGCTGCACGGCGAAACAATACCGATTAAGAACGATAAAGAAGTTTCATTATGCAATAGTTCACTTCACGAAAGTTATTGAAGTCATTCAGTGATTGAAGTTGTTGTTTGTCTTCGCTGGTAAACCAGCCAGAGTTCTGTGGTATCTTTTTCGCTGATGTCAAGTAGAAATGACAGCGGACCTGTGGGTGATTTTCGTAGCCGTGGTTATTTCCATAGAAGGTTTTTGGGTGAGTAAGAATTTTAGCAAGTTTTTCCTATTCATAACATTTTTTAAGTGTATATCAGAAGTTTCTTTAAAAAGGACATCCTCTACGTTATATTAGCCGGTAAAAGAACTATTTCGTATTTTGCTTATAATTATTCTCTGTAATGAATATCTTTTATTCTTCCAAAGATTCAGCTTCATATTCATTCATGTTTTATAAATGTTTTCCTTGGATTTCGCGATGGTTTCCTGGTGGCTGTGTTGATCTCATAGATCGTCAATCTGTGGGCAGGCAGATTAATCTTGAGATAGAATCTTAGTCCTTTGTTGTGACTAGATGCGGGGCGATCCTTCTGAGTTCACAACACCGGTACAATTCTTAACTCTCTACCATCGGAACTGCGTGGGGCTTGTCTTCAAGTTGTTCAACTGCAGCCGTCAGTAGTTCATTGCACTAATTTTGCTTCCGAGTCTACCAAGGTAGCGGAAGCATTGTTTTCACTTACGGAAAAATTCCACTAGCATTTTGCGTTTTAGACCTTTCTGAACAATTTTGGTTCCGCGTCTGTCTGTGTGTGTGTCTGTCTGTCAGCAAATCCTTGTTACGGGCAAAACTACACGAAGTTATAGTCCGATTTTGATGAAATTTTCAGGGATTGTGCGGGTTGGGGTGTAGATGGTCCCCTATAGGTTTCATGACCCCCGGATCAATATTAGCCTCTGCGCATGCGCAAACGTGAAATCTTTGTTACGCGCATAACTCCGGGAGTTCTCGACCAATTTCGATGAAATTTTCAGGGATTGTTCGGTTTGATGTGTAGATGATCCCCTATAAGTTTCATGACCCCCGGAACAATAGTAGCCTCTGCGCATCCGCAAACGTGTAATCCTTGTTACAATTACTCCTGCATAACAATAAATTTACCCTAATTCAATATTTACTTCGCCTAATTGAACGAAGTTCTTTAGTCAATAATCAATGATCTATACAGTCATGGTATGGATACGAGGAAGCTATATGCCACACCCAATTGGCAGACGTTTTTTTTGTTGTAATCGCTTTTCTGCTAATCAAACCCACCAAATATGAATTGGGAAAATAATTATAGCTGAATTCCTCTGGTACGTACTTATGAATTCACACACTCCTTAATCAAATCATTTTATCTATCAACAATAATGCTGGCAAAGAATTCGTTGAATCAGAAGAAATGGACCATATCTATCGTACGGGCACATGATAATATTACTCTGAAGACAGCGGAGGCGGAAGTTTAAACAATACAACCAGGAAGAGCCACTTCATTTCGTTCTCTCACTGATTATGGATAATAATGTACCTCTGTAATGGGCCAAAAAAAAGTTCAACCCCGCCGTTCAAAGAAGTTATTCTCTAGCACCCCTCAAAATTTGATGCTCGTCTGATCCCTTCACAATTTACACACGGATGCTTAGAATTCTAAAAATCGAAGACGTAACGATCCGACGTTTGCCACCCAGAGTCTGTTTCAAGAGGTCGTTTCTACATCTAATTTGTCACAAAAAGTGCCTAGTGGAATTGATTTCAGAGGCTTTGTTTCCCAGTTATTCGCTTTAAGGTTTTGATCTTAAACATTATGAAATTCCCATAATATTACTAAACCTAGAAAAGTTCAAAATAGATCATACCATTGAAAAGATTGTTAAATCTCCTCTCAGATAGGCTTTCCAACGTTTGAAACTAGCCTATTACGAGAAAGGATTTTCTCTCTTTTCAATACCGTAGTAAAATTTAGTATAATAATTTTTTTTTTTGTACCACTGAGGCCTGGTGGGACTATTGTGGCTGGAGAAGGAGGACGTTGTCTCCAAATCCTTCCCAGGCACATTTGACTGCCCAATGGGCACCCTGCCACTATAAAATATTATGTCCAGTGTACAGAATTGCACCCATCATCAGGAACTGCCTGGGATCCAAGCACTAACTGCTGAATCCCAAGTAATTACTGGGTAGGCATTGACATCCCAGTCTGTGTTGACGACCTAATGTTGTCGACCCCAGCCAGAGCTGGAAGGTCCACCCATACCCACCACTTTTTGGCAAATGAGATAATCCTTTCCCGTTTTAATAATCCGACAATCAATGGAAGCCTGTTCCCTGGTTAGAAAACGCTGTCTTGCCAGCACAGGGCAATGGCAGATCACATGACACGCAGTCTCATCCTCTGCCCCACAGAACCGGCAGAGGGTGGTGTCTGATTTGCCCATTTTGTGGAGATGGAATTTAAGTGGACAGTGTCCTGTTTAGAGCCCCGTTACTATACGTATCTCCCTTAGGCTGAGCAGCTCGTTAGCTCTCTTCCTGGAGAAGTCAATAAATTGCTTTGCCTGCCTCTGTCCCCTAACACGGAGCCAGGAGGTAGCACTCTTCTTAATCTCTCATTTGGAAAGCTCCCTCCAAAGAAAGCTCTCTGTAGTGCCCAGGAAGGGTTCTGGACCCGATGATGGAGGGCCCGGCCCTTGCGCCTTGGTCACTGTGCTACTCCCGTTCATTGGAATAATTTTGTGCCCTTCCGGGTGAGTTCCCTTACACTCTCCAATCAGATTTTTTCCAGTAAAAAGGTAGAAGCTAGTTTAATTTGGAACAGAGAGCGTGTTTCGGGCTTTTACTTTCTGATTTTGTTAAATCTTGATATTCCCCCAAGTGGTAAAAGTTGAAATAAAGGGAAACGACGCAAACTTCGTAAACTTCATTTCAACGTATAAACAGTTCTGCGGGAGTTCGGAATTCCTTATTTTGTATGGGCGAACATTTGGTGGCACTGTTGAATGGTGGAAATTGGATAAGTGTAGACAATTTTTGCAGATAGTATGGAAGTACAGAGGAGTCCTGATAGCGGAATTTGATTGGTAACGATTTATTGATAATAGTAAATAAAGTTTATAATAATAGTAAACAAATTAAATAAAAAGAAAAAGAAGAACGCTCACCGACAGACGGATTTATCCAATGTCGTATAATGCTTTCAAAAACTATTAACAATGGATGATTAGTTGTACAATAAGTAATGGCGTTAACTGGAATAGTACTTAATACTTGTTTGCAAAAGGGAATAGAATATTTGGATTGTTTAATCATACCTATCTATTTCTGTTAATAAAACATTTCTCTCTCTCTCTCTCTCTCTCTCTCTCTCTCTCTCTCTCTCTCTCTCTCTCTCTCTCTCTCTCTCTCTCTCTCTCTCTCTCTCTCTCTCTCTCTCTCTCTCTCTCTCTCTCTCTCTCTCTCTCTCTCTCTCTCTCTCTCTCTCTCTCTCTCTCACTCTCTCTGAATATTATATTGTTTTACCTCTCCTGTCATCTCCCTCTCTCCCTCTCTCTCTCTCTCTCTCTCTACTTACTTACACAAATGTATTTTGAGAAACTATGATTCTGACCATACGCGCACTTTTGTTCGAAGGTTCCGAACTATAAGAAATCCTCCGGCAGGAGGTTACTCTACGGATTCAGAAGTTTGACTCCGGCGCCTCCGTCGTCTCAGCCCGAATTCAAATGGACCGAAAAAGCGGACTTGACCGACAAGGCGGACTACCAGGCAGCGGAGCGAAAACTTCTAGCTGTTCTCCGCAGCGCTGGCTCCCACGAAAAGATGAAGAACATATCAGAATTGGTGAACATCCGAATGCATATTTACTCAATTTTCACGCCTTCCATAATTTTAATTGCCTAGTATTAGGGTGAAGTTACCAGTCTTATACGGAATCTCTTGTCTACCGGCTCCCTGTCATCCACTGGTGACTTGATTAAGGCGGATATTGGTGGATGATGAGTCACTCTTCGAATTGCCGCCAAGTTCGAATTTCTGGGTGGCACCAGACTCTGATTTTTCAACATTTAAGGAGCTAGTGTCAATAATTGGGTGGGTGTCAACACCTCTACCCTAGTTGTATTGTAACAAATTTGGTAGACAGAATGGTTCACATCGTAAGTTCCAAAATTCCGTAATCTATAGAGAGATACAGCACGAGAACATTGCAATTTTCGTTTCAGTCTCCGTCTATATCTGAGAACACTCCTAGATATTTAGGTCCTGAGGCTTCCGGGATCCGTTGGCCGTGGTAATACAGGGTGTCCCACGTGTTGTCCCCCCCCCCCTCTCCTAACATCGTCAAAATGGGATTAAACAAAATTTTTTCTTTGAAACTTCATTTTTTGGCAAGGATCTCAAATATCATATTTTTGCCCATTTTTATTTAGGTACTAGTTTAAAGGCCCTGCTACGCAGGTTAAAAAGACATAGGTGAATAACACAATGAGGGAGTATAAAAACAATACGCTAAGTAAAAAAATCGTATATTCCAAGTCCCCGAGGAGGGGAGCACGTCGGTTGCCCTGGGAGACGCTCCGCCCCGCTGGGGCCCTCTCCCCTTCACTGGCGGGGTCAGGACGGGGGGGGGGGGGGGGGGTGAATTCCACCCGCCCAGCGTCACCACCACCTGAAAAACGGATATACCTACTCTGATACTTTCATCTTTATATATACACAATTTTAGACGCCTGTTTTCAGATTTTCACTGGGATTAATTTCCGAGGTCTGATTACAAAATGTAAAAATGGGAGATTGAAACCTTCTTCAGTGATCAAGTGAAAAATCGTCTTAATCCGAGAGTTGAAAGTCGGCATAAATGATGATTTTTCACGCAAAATAAACAATTTCGGTCATTATTCCGCAAAAATTGAGTTGAATCAAGAAACGGATAGCATCGCGTGCATGAGCGTTAAAAAACAATTAAATTCATGTGACATGCCTCAGAGTTCACCACCCTCCACTATTAGACAATTGTCTAATGCCCATGAGATAATCTCACTCGTCGCATATCAATCTACAAAGTGGTCTAGAAAAGATTGGCCACCTCCTACTATTCCCTTGTTTGACTACTTCGAAACACCAGCCCAATGCCATTCTTGATAATTGTTTGCGTCGAAATCAGGAGAAATACTTTTGCGTGTTACTCAACTGTCGCAATAGATGAACTACTGCCAGTAAGCCTAAAAACTGCGCCAAAATTACGGCTTTCCAACGTTATAATCAATTTCGATTTTACTCCGCTGATTGGAGAGAGAAAATTATCTTTGAGACCAGGAAAAAGTAGTTTCACACTGTAAAATCGACGTTATAGAGCGAAAAATAACTCGTCATGGCAGAATAAGCGGGTGACACTGTAAATTTTCTAGACTATGGGAACACTGAGAAATGAGTCGCCGCAGTCGGCTATCTAACCCTGCAATTAGCACTAATTTGGTTAGTTGTACGAGTCAAATGTAATTGTAGCCCCCCCTCTCCCTCCCCATCCCGATAAACTAGATTCAAGAGCCTTGAAACTTGTGAAAAACAGGGCCTCACAAGACCTCCCTCAGCCGAGAGCGTATACGTTCACCATCATACATGATGAACCCGTTGCGATAAATGGAACACACATCTCTATCTGACATTGAGAAGCTGATGAGATACATCAACGACCTATCTTTGCCATTTTATCGAAACAAATTACAAAGAAGATGAAAAAACGCTGCAAATTCTTTCACTGGGGTTTATTATTCAATTGGCTTGCGTTCATGATTTGAATTTATACTAAGCTTTGAAGTGTCCCTGTTTCACAGGTGATAGAGCGATTATTGAATTTCAGGAGATATGCATAGAGCACGTAAATCTGTTCTCAACCAAAGTACCTATTTGGATTGATCAGTTGATCATATTTGTGTGCCTCCTGAAATTCAATAATCGCTCTATCACCTGTGAAACACGCACACTCCAAAGCTTAGTAGAAATTCAAATCATGAACGCAAGCCAATTGAATAATAAACCCCAGTGAAAAAATTTGCAGCGTTTTCCTGAAAATTTCAGATTTTCTGATTTTTCCTGAAAATTATCAGAATGCTTCAACCCGTGTATCGGCTACAAAGCCTTTTAGGAGTTCACTCTAGTATCCACATTACTACATCACTACGTCACTAGGTTACTGATATCAACACAAAAACAATAATAAACCAAAATAACGCGAATGTTGGCACCATAAATCGGGCCATAGATCGGGAATGGTTTGACCTACGGACCTGGGGAAGGGCTCATTCGATTCCTCGTGGAGTGTTCTTCAAAAAGAGTACAAATTTAGGTCGCCTTGACTTTTTTTGAGGTTTTTAGGGATTTAACAAAACTTTGACAACCCTTAAAGGGCATTTAAAATTGAGTGAGAGAGCTGGCTCAAGAATTAGGGCGTCGTCGGACCAAGATGGATTTTTCGTGAAAATTGCAGATCTTTTGCTACAGCCGTTTGGGAGAAATCGTGCGTGCGGCGTACGGACGGACGGAAAAATTTTATTGCAGATTCGGATTCTACACTCATTGAAACGTAAACCATGAAATTTTCAGGGGAGTTAGATTTTTTTTTTTTCAAGAGCGATTACAATGGTTTATTATTGAATAATAAACCAAAATTAGTTTATTGTCACTATATAACCGTCCTCTAATGAGTTAACACAATTTTAACTTTGAACTGTTTCAATTAGGAACATAATTCAGCTCTGTGGTTTATTATTCTATCATAAACGTGTCACACGTGCCATAAAATCAGAAACATAAAAAAATTATTGAATAATAAACCAAATTTCACTATATTCCTCTAATGAGTTAACACAATTTTAACTTTGAACTGTTTCAATTAGGAACATAATTCAGGTCTGTTGGTTTATTATTCAATAATAAACGTGTCACAAGTGCCATAAAATCAAAACCATAAAAAAACGCTGCAAATTCTTTTACTGGGGTTTATTATTCAATTTCATTTAATTTGAATTTCTACTAAGCTTTGGAGTGTGCGTGTTTCACAGGTGATAGAGCGATTATTGAATTTCAGGAAATATGCATAGAGCACGTAAATCTGTTCTCAACCAAAATACCTATTTGGATTGATCAGTTGATCATATTTGTGTGCCACCTGAAATTCAATAATCGCTCTATCACCAGTGAAACACGCACACTCCAAAGCTTAGTAGAAATTCAAATTATGAACGTAAGCCAAATGAATGAAATTGAATGATAAACCCCAGTGAAAGAATTTTTTTCGTTAATTTTGTTGACAACAAAAACATGATTAATCCATCACTCTTGCTTACTACCCTTTAAAGTTGTATCATTTATATTTTATGCAAATTAATTATCTGAAGTACTTAGGACCTAAGAGTACAGAATCCGATGTTTTTCGAAAGCTCAAAACCTATTGATGGCGATTCAGCAGACAACCAAACCTTTAAATGCAAATATCTCAAAAAGATTTGGGACTGCGATTGCTCATGCACTCATCGATTTGATTGTACTCTTGAAGTTTTGAATTCAATTGTAATCATTGTGATTGTATTCATCATTAAAAATGATTGTATTTACTAACCGATACTACTTTCCCCTCTTATACAACTTTTCCCCAATTTAACTTTGATCGAGTTTCAAACGATTCAGAGAAACGGAAATCATTTTTAAAAAACTATGATTTAGTGGTCACACTCCGAAGAGTCGGAGGTTTTTTGTTTCATAATCGGTCATTTGACACCACTGTGCGATCGCGGAGTTATATGACAATAGGTTTTATGACAATGTCATAAAACTGTTTTTAAAACATGTATTCGATGTTCTTCAGATGTGATCTGTAAGGGAATTACGAGGTATTTCGCGTAGAAGCGCGCTGGTTCACATACAAAGTAATTCAAGCAAAAAAATTCTGATTGCCTTCGAAGCAGCATCGTGATTTAGGGACTTTACGCAAATAGCCTACCCGATGTACTGTGTTCGTTAAGCACAATATAACTGTAGGTGGAAATTACAACACTAATTAAGTGAAATTCATGGGTATTGTAAATAATATTACAGTATTACAAACTGGAGATTGAATAAAGAGCCTACCTATATTGCACTGGCCACTAATACTTAAAATCTTGATGAAAATAGTTGGGCACCCGCCAACCACGAGTTCTAGCTCAGACGCCCGTTGAACCGACTTTGCAGCCCGACCGCCTACCTAACCAATTTTTTAAATGGAAAGCTAACGGATTATCGTATATTAATCTGAGTGGTCTCGTTTGATTGACAGAACAAATTTCCATCTTAATCAAACAAAAAGTACCCTATCACATCGACAATTCTGGGTGGAACCAAAGAATAGGTAACGCACGTCTTATCAGTGATAAGTTATCACACCCGCGATATCGATTTAGGTCCACGGTATCGATATATCGAAGAAACGTGTTATTAAACATCTGATTGATACCTCAGCTGTGCAACAATATGGGGGTTTTGTCCGAAACAAAAAAACATCTCAGCTGGGCTAGAATATCGGTGTTTGGTCCGGGATTAAAAGAAACATAAATACGAATGAAAGCAACAATTTCTGGTTTGGAAGCAAAAATCTCCTACCGTCTAGTTTGGTGGTCTGGATGCTCGCTACGCTCGCATCTCAAAAACAAAAAAAATATCCTACATCAATCCTTTTAGTGAAGTATAGATCAGAAGAAACAGAAATAGGAATGAAAGCAACAATGGTTGTGATAATCGTTTCAAGATGGCATTATATCGATGTAATAATCGATAATTATATCGATGTAAGGACACATCGATCTTATCTGATAAGATCGTGATAAGAGGTGTGCGTTACCTATTCTTTGAATTAGCCCAATTCTGATATGTTGATGTAAAGGATTACATTTAACGTAATATCTTAAGGTTGATTGATTAAAATGTCGAAGTTACAGGTATATCCCTGAACGATGTTGGATTTTGCAAACTTTGGGCCAGTAATGGAAAATATTTCGAACGGGTTTTTGTTTTGTTTTTCGTGTTTTGAAATCTACGTATTTGGAAACTTGAACTAACATTTTTTGACTGGGTTGTTTGTGGGTGCCTTTGTTTCTTGGTTGATTAGAAAGGTTCATTATTGAATATAATAAACCAAAACTAGAGTGTGTAGGATTCAGTACGAAATTCGTGGATATGAATATGACAATGGTACAACAATTGATGATTGATTGATTCAATATGCAAGTAGGAGTAGTGGTTTTCTGCGATGAGAGCAGAAGCGATAAGGCCAGCGTCCAACATGGGTAAAGGATGAATGATGAGACCCTGCTTGGAGGTAAAGGCTTCTCCTTGGCGTTCAAATAGACGAAAGGGTAAATGAAAGGTTCCAGATCACCAAATCGCTTTCTAACAATCCAATCCTGGCCTCGGACTCCTGTCTATTTGCTCAATAAAACGAATTCTTGATTCAACGGAGTGCCTTAATTAATATTGGCTCGTTGCAGAAACTGAATAGTTTCGAAATGGATTAATCCGGATTCGGTGATTAGTTCCGAATAAAACAGAAAAACGCTGCAAATTCTTCCACTGGGGTTTATTATTCAATCGGCTTGCGTTCATGATTTGAATTTCCACTAAGCTTTGGAGTCTGCGTGTTTCACAGGATAGGGCGATTATTGAATTTCAGGAGATATACATGGAGCACGTGAATCTGTTCTCGACCAAAATACCTATTTGGATTGATCAGTTGATCATATTTGTGTCCCTCCTGAAATTCAATAATCGCCCTATCCTGTGAAACACGCAGACTCCAAAGCTTAATGGAAATTCAAATCATGAACGCAAGCCGATTGAATAATAAACCCCAGTGAAAGAATTTGCAGCGTTTTTTTATTGAACCTCGATAAAAACTTTTACCCCCCCCCCCCCACAATAAAAACATCTATAAAATATCAAGTCCTTTAGCACTCGTATTTCGTTAGAACTTCCCCGAATCCAAATTTCAACGATGTAGCCAAAATTAGACAGATGTAGAGGAGGCACACAAATATCATCAACTGATCAATCCAAATAGGTGTTAAATCTTCAATTTTTTCTGCAAGGATCTCAAATATAATATTTGCGCACCCCGTGCAAGTGACACTAACTTTCCTATTTTAAATGGGAACCCGAATTTTGGATGAAAACCGATTTACGTGGTCTATGCATATCTCCTGAAATTCAATAATCGCTCTATCAGCCGTAAAACACGCACACTCCAAAGCTTAGTAGAAATTCAAATCACTACAAGTATTCACATCGGCTATCACTGCAGTATCCACATTCACTACAACTCGACGCTATCGGCCGGACATCACTAGGTTACAAACAAACAATAATAAACCAAAAAACGCAAATGTTGGCACCATAAATCGGGCCATACATCGGGAATGGTTTGACCTACGGACGTGGGGAAGGGCTCATTCGATTCTTAATGGTATGTTCTTCAAATAGGAAAATATTTAGGCCGATTTGACTAGTTTTGAGGTTTTCAGGGATTTTACAAAACTTTTACAGCCCTTAAAGGGCACTTTAAATTGAGTGAGGGAGCTGGCTCAAGAATTGGGGCGTCGTCGGACCAAGATGGATTTTTCCTGAAAATTTCAGATTTTTTGCTCCAGCCGTTTGGGAGATATCGTGCGTACGGCGTACGGAAAATTTTTTATTGCAGATTCGGATTCTACACACTTTGAAACGTAAACCATGAAATTTTCAGGGGGGGTTAGAATTTTTTTTTTTCCAGAGCGATTACAATGGTTTATTATTGAATAATAAACCAAAAGTGGAGTTGCCTCATTTCCTTAATATATTGTTATAACCAACCACATACTGTTGGACCTATACGATTTTTTTGCAAATTAAAAGATTATTTGGAAGAGCTTAGAAACTATTTTGAAGTTTCCAACCTACTGTCTGTGACAGTTGTAGGGAGGGAGAATACGGATGATTAATGATTTTTAATTGATCAGCTAGTTAGCTGACTGACGTAAATTTCACGGCGCTAAGTAGATACCAGTCTGCTGTATATTGCTGAGAAAATCCCGAGCTCTTACGACATACAGAGTGAGAACAGGAGCTATGTGACACAAAATAACCCGAAATTTTCAAATGACCCAAACATATTTTTATTTTGGTCGTTAACCCATGTTCAGTAATGAACTAAAATACAACACATTCGGAGATATAGTCGGGTAGTTGATTCTGCCCCCCTCTCCCATACTGGCGAAATTAGATCGTCCACATAAAATAAACTCGATCCTGAAAATAGTTCAACATCCCTACGAGGCAGTTATTGTTGGAAATCAGATGTAAAATCGAATTCCGAAATTTGATCATTCTACAATATCCCAGTCCATATCACTGCAATAGTCTTTTAGTTTTATGGTTACAATGGAGGTCGTTAATATTGGATTTGTATTGTTCGTTTTCAGGTCGTTAACCCCAGTGCGAGACTATTCATAATTAAATTCGAGACGCTCTCCAACAAGAATTGCAGAGCATCTTGGAGGGAACCCGCCTCCCTGCAACGGTCGTTGGACTCGGCCTATATAATCTGCAATTGAGATCGCCGTGGCATCTCATTTCTTCTCGTCAACTTTCGCGCAATATAATGATGAGAAACAATAAATCTCCTGTTCGCTCATTCTTTATCGCTTGAAAAACCCAGTGAGGCGTTATTTATTACAGAGCAATGATAGGTCCATTAGATATTACTTCCTTAAACTCTTCATTGCTAGAAACAGTGCCGAACTCCTCAAGTCATTTAATGTAACGATTAGCAACTAATCTGAGACAGCAGCTGTCCAAATGTGTAATTATGCATCTGAGTTAATTTTGACACGTCCATAGCCTTAGTTACAGGATTAATTGTTCGATTATTAAGATTTTAGACCTGATACCACCCTTCATAATCGTAATCATTAGCAACTAATCTAGGAAAGTTGCTGTCAAAACGCGGAAACGCGCATTCAAGCCCATTTTACCACATGTAGATCCTTGATTAGTCAATTCAGCAATCAACTGTTACCTAATATTTTAGACCGGGTAGCACCACTACCTTTCCACAGGCTTAAATTATCGCTGGTGGTAATGATTAGCAACTAATCCAGAACAGTTGCTGTCAAAACGTGGAAACGCGCATTCAAGCTCATTTTACCACATCTAGATCCTCGATTACCAAATTCAGCAATCAACTATTGAGATGTTTGACCTGGTACCAACCATCCATTCACATGCTTGTATTATCGCTGGTCGTAATTATTAGCAACTAATCTAGAACAGTTGCTGTCAAAACGTGGAAACGCGCATTCAAGCTCATTTTACCACATCTAGATCCTCGATGACCAAATTCAGCAATCAACTATTGAGTTTTTTGACCTGGTACCAACCATCCATTCACATGCTTATATTATCGCTGGTGGTAATGATTAGCAACTAATCTAGGACAGCAGCTGTCAAAATATGAAATCATGCATTCAAGTTCATTTTGACACATCCATATCCTTGGTTATCGGATTCACTGATCAGTTATTAGGATTTTTTGCCTGGTACCATCCTTCTATTCCCATGCTTATATTATTGTTGGTCGTAATTATTAGCAACTAATTTAAGAGCAGCTGCCTCCAATCTCATTTTACCACATCTAGATCCTTGATTACCAAATTCAGCAATAAACTATTACCTAATATTTTTGACTGGGTAGTACCGTTACCTTTCCACATGCTTATATTGTATTATGGCTGGTGGTGATGATTAGCAACTAATCTAAAACAGCTGCTGTCAAAATATGGGATCATCCATTCAAGTTCATTTTGACACATCCATATCCTTGGTTTCCGGAATCAGTGATCAATTATTAAGATTTTTGACCTGGTAGCACAGTTACCTAGCCCTATGCTTATATTGTCGCAGGTTGTAATCATTAGCAACTAATTTAACAGCAGCTGCCTCCAAGCTCGTTCAAGCTCATTTTACCACCTTTACATCCTTGATTACCAAATTCAGCAATCAACTATTACCTAATATTTTTGACCGGGTAGCACCATTACCTTTCCACATGCTTATATTATTGCTGGTGGTAATGATTAGCAACTAATCTAGGACAGTTGCTGTCAAAACGTGGAAACGCGCATTCAAGCTCATTTTACCACATCTAGATCCTCGATGACCAAATTCAGCAATCAACTATTGAGTTTTTTGACCTGGTACCAACCATCCATTCACATGCTTATATTATCGCTGGTGGTAATGATTAGCAACTAATCTAGGACAGCAGCTGTCAAAATATGAAATCATGCATTCAAGTTCATTTTGACACATCCATATCCTTGGTTATCGGATTCACTGATCAGTTATTAAGATTTTTTACCTGGTACCATCCTTCTATTCCCATGCTTATATTATTGTTGGTCGTAATCATTAGCAACTAATTTAAGAGCAGCTGCCTCCAAGCTCACTTTACCACATCTAGATCCTTGATTACCACGTTCAGCAATCAGCTATTACCTAATATTTTTGACCCTGTAGCACCATTACCTTTCCACATGCTTATATTATTGCTAGTGATAATGATTAGCGACTAATCTAGGACAGTCGCTGTCAAAACGTGGAAACGCGCATGTTACCACATTTAGATCCTCGATTACCAAATTCAGCAATCAGCTATTACCTAATATTTTTGACCCTGTAGCACCATTACCTTTCCACATGCTTATATTATTGCTAGTGATAATGATTAGCGACTAATCTAGGACAGTTGCTGTCAAAACGTGGGAACATGCATTCAAGCTCATTTACCACATTTATCTTCGATTACATCTCAGTATTGATTCAGCAATCAACTATTACCTAATATTTTTGATCTGGTAGCACCATTACCTTTCCACATGCCTGCATTATTGCTGGTGGTAATGATTAGCAATTATTGACACATCTATATCCTTATTTTTGATTAAGATCTTTGGTAGCACCATTACCTTTCCCATGCTG
Organism: Creontiades dilutus; assembly: GCA_031894815.1. Classification (NCBI taxonomy): domain Eukaryota; kingdom Metazoa; phylum Arthropoda; class Insecta; order Hemiptera; family Miridae; genus Creontiades; species Creontiades dilutus. Next base: position 215,372 of record JAVIWC010001492.1, read on the forward strand.
ATATTGTCGCAGGTCGTAATGATTAGGAACTAATCTAGGAACTAGTTAATTTACACAAGCCTAAATCTCGCGACAAGCTTTTATGATTTTATAAATTGTGTATATAGGCTATAAGTAGACAGTAATAATTTGTAAGTAAAAATGTATTTCCTTCTTTTTAGGGCATTTAAATGAAAGCTTTCATAAAAAGTTTCTTTGATTGATTGAATCTTAATTTGGAGTTGGTATGTTGTTGATGTACTTTGTTTTTCTGTAAAATATTAAATATTTTCTATCATCCGGCAAACCCATAAAAGTGCCGGTTAATAAAGCGTCCACTGTAGTTCGCGCAGTCCTGGGGAGTCACTGTAGCTGTACTTATTGCAATTAAGTAAGTGAGAATGTGATCTTCTAGGCAGCCTGATATTCCTCTCGCTGCTAACTTGACTTTTGAGAAAGCTTTTTCCACCAGAGTTAGTTATAACAAATTTATGGCCATTTGTGTGGAAGCCATAAAGATCTGCATTTCATTTGAGAATGAAATGATGTGGTGTCTACTTCGTGCTGACTCATATTTCACAGATTGTTACGTCTTTTATTGATTTTTTATTACAGCCCCATCACTAGAGAGGTTGGATTATTTCGGAAAAGTTCTAATTCTTTCGAAACAAGGATGAATTCTTCTGGAAAAAACACAACTGCAAAATGCCAAATTAGATGTACATCCACAATCGAAACTTTGTTGACTTCGTTTTCAATTAAATTAACAGTGCTGGTTTGCGTTATAAATATAACATTACACTATTGCGAAGGATTACAACCTTGGTGGGCCCGTGATCATCCGTAATACCTGGGTCGACAACAAATTATTAAGACATTGCTTCGAACCACGTACACGTTCCCCAGGTCAATAAATGATCGATGTAGGTTAATAAAATGTCAAAACCATTAAATACGTTGGTGATTAAATTGAATATCAAACTAAAGTTTCGTTTATAATAAACCAAAATAAAAGAAGAAAGGTCCGCTGGTTATAGGGCAATAAATGATTCTATCGCTTCTTTCGTTTGGAGTATTGAAATATCGACGTCGATCGTAATCGAAGTTTTTTTAAATTAGGGAACGTGGTCATAACCCTCCGTCACTAATCATCGAATATAAATCAGTTTCAAATGTCGTTTTATGTCATTCGGTTAGCAAATATAAAACAGAGCAGTAGAATTGCGGCTCATTGTACTCTAACAAAATGTGCAGACTCATCCTAATCTTGACAATCACGGCGTGTCTTGGATTCATCGCTACTGAAGGGGTAAGACGAAATTCTTATTTAAATATCTTATGAATAACAACATAGAAAACCATTATATCCTCCATTGTGATACGATCCAGAATTCAATGTAGACATTTAGTGTACTTCATCATCAAAAAGCTTCAAATTATTAGCTTTATCATTTCCTTATTAGAAAGCCCTTCTATGTAAATAATTCAGGTGTATCTGTGTTTATTGGACGTGGTAGGTAATTACCTCTTGAAAACCACACTGGTCCATTGACTTCAGGCGTCCGAATTCATCTCCCGCCGTTGGATTCTAAAATTCGCCTATGTGAAAAACTAACCATATCCATCACAATGTTTATTGGACGTGTTCTGTGTTCGATTGTCAAAACTCAGGGCCTCCCGTCTCCAGACCTTTCAATTCGATTTAACTTCGAATAACTCCCATCCTTGCTGGGCGCAGGCAGTACCTTGGAGTCGACTTCATGGGTGTTGCCCATTCACCACACCCACCTACTGAGTGAACCTGGATACATATTTTATGATCGGACAGATTGCCATTGTAAGTTCACCGTGGTCTCCCCCCAAGCACGAAAGCCTCGCAACAGGTCTTATTACCAAGGCTCTACTTGAGGCATAGGAGAAGCTGCACCTACTTTACTATTAATTACTGCAAGCTTACTGTAGGGAGGTTGCCGGAGTTAGAACGTAAACTTTTCTCATTTGGGCTTTGATTTTGGATAGGCTTCATGTTGCCCATTCACCACTCCCTCCATGGTCTGCCAAGTGGTACTTTGTTCATGGTCTTTTGGATGCTGTGGAGGATCTCAGCACTGACTCTCTCAGTCAGAACGTCATGTCTGTGCCTCCAGCACCTAAAGGCCATTAGGGGCTCTAGCTGGAAGTCACCCGTACTGCTGGTGATCTTGGCTGTATTAGATGGCAGTTGCTGTGGTGCTTCTGGGGGGACTCCAACATCTCCAAAAACCCAGGTCATTTGCTTAGTCTGCTGCTGCTTTGAGTGATAACATGGATGATGAGGAACTCTGATAGTGCTCTCAGTCTGTTATTTTCTCTCTGTGGGTGGAATGGACTTCATAATTCTTCATAAGCCCTCTACTCCCCACATTTTCAAGTCATCTTGGGCGGCTACATTGCAGTGATCTACGCGAAGTTGTGGGGCTGTCATATCATTGCTATGCCTTTCAGGGTACAAATGAAAACCTTCAGGATGGTGTCCATGAATTCACTGTGGTCACATTCTACATCATGATTTGTTGCCGATCTGATAGCGCGCATTTTGTCTTTCATGAGATGAGATGTGGATAGGGAGAGACTGCATTATATGCCAAATGACCAGGGCTAAAAGCTAGATATTGTTGCTGTCAAGCCTGATGAGACTGCCATAATCTCGGATGACCACGTTCTACAGAGCAATATTGTAATCTAGCAAGTTCAGGACGGCGGGTCAATATATTCCCATTCAGAATGGACTCAATCATCGAAATATAATCCCCAATCTTCTCAAAAAATTACAATCACTTTGTGACCTCGATTTCAGAACTGAATTCTTTCTTTTCTAACCCGACTAATTTGCATTATTGTAGATTGCTCAGCCCACAGTGGCTACCTGATGGCCAAATATTACTTTTACCTTCGTCTAAGAATGTGCTGCAAATAACTTTGTTTGTTGTGATTTCATTTTAGGCAGTGGCCAGGAAGTTGAGTGTGATCAAGAAAGGGGAAATGTGCCCTGGTTGTATAACTAGAATCCCCACTAATGACCCAGATATGATTAAAGAATTAAAGGAACTCATCGCTTCTAAAGGTCTGAAGTTTAAACCAGTTGAGATCATCTCAGCATTTGCGCAGGTATTGCGTTCAATATTCATCCACTCCAGCACTTGAAAATGTTCTGTAGGTGCATAACCGTTCTATATGTTCAATACGATGAGTCACCAATTCATCCCGTTACACTTCGATTGGCGTTTTTCCTCCCTTTTAAAGGAGGAGGGAGATCAATGGCAATATATGACGAATATTTCTCTTTTAATATGGAAATTGTTCAACTTTTTCAGGTGGAAGTGGGTATAAGGTACATAGTAGACTTCGTCTCAGACAAAGATTTAATATGCCACGCAGATTGGATCTCTCAGCCTTGGGAAGAGCCTAAAATCGTAGGCACTGTCACTTGTCCTTCGTAAGGAGCTCAACATCGTCCTAGGAATGAAAAAAGTACATCAGCATTGAAATGAAACTTCTAATTTTTATCTCGAATTTCCCCTCACGTGTTATTCTCGTAAACTTGTAGACTTGTAGATCATTGAAGAGTCAAGACTACCGAGATCTAACAGATAGAGCGTGGTCGTGAAACCTCGGATAAATTCGAAAACGCTATAAAACTCCCGGCGAAAAGGGTAGGTATGAAAATGTATACCTTTTTGTATCCATCAGTCTATACGTGAAAACAATACCGTCAAGTCCATTTTGACAAATTCAGACCCACTATTCTCAAATCGTGTATCTTTGTAGCCATGCTACCCCATTTCAGCACCAATCACAAATCATCAAATTGAAGTAGAATACGATAAAACGTCTTTTTCATAGAAATACACATCTGGGGATTTTACAAGTTTCAGCTATCAAGGTATCACTATCGCAATCTCCACTACAAGTGCGATATTTTAAAAGTTCTTAGGAAGAGCTGTGATGATTGGCAACGTTCTCAACGAGGTATCTATCAACCCCAGTTAGGTAGACTTCCAGAACCGCCAATAACAGGTGAACTACTTAAAAATTACATAGTGGACCGGAATGTCCGGTTTCATTGCCATATTTTGTGTTTTGAACAGGTAGAATAGCATAAAATCTGCAATGCTTAGCACTTGATACATTTATTCATTCTTAAGAACAATTTCGAGCCATACAGAAAAATGATTAGCAGTCTTTTAGCGAACATTGTTCAGCCTTACCTATTAGCCCCCCTACAGCCTAATATTGCTTAGGTAGTTTGCAAAAACATCCGCCTTGCTCTGGTTGTCTTTAACCCAAGTTATGATCCTTAATAGGAGATTCTTGGATTATCGGTCTTTTTAAATGTTTCGTTGCCTTCCACAATGAATAGTCAGTATTGTGGTCACTGGAAGGTTCACTAAGGTACTTTTCAGTGGTTTCATTTTCAATTTGTTTTGTTAATTCTTTTAGCTCTACAGTGAGTTTGTACCATTCTCTCTTGTAAGCTGGCACTCAACTAGCTTGCCATCGTTTCCTAGCTCGCCGCTTTTCAGATATGAGTTGTACTATCTCGCGGGGTTAGTTAATACCTTTGATTTTTCTTTCATTACTGGAGTATTATTCCATGAATTGTGTATGAGCTTAACCTAATGGAACACCTCTCGATCAATGTCCTCTCTTACATCCAGCGGAGCATGAATGTTGATATTTTGGGCAACATGAACTTTGAAATTGCCCCAGTCAGTTTTGGTTTATTATTCAATAATAAACCATTGTAATCGCTCTTGAAAAAAAAATCTAACCCCCCCTCCCCCTGAAAATTTCATGGTTTACATTTCAAAGGGTGTAGAATCCGAATCTGCAATAACAATTTTTCCGTCCGTCCGCCGTATGCCGTACGCACGATTTCTCCCAAACGGCTGAAGCAAAAAATCTGAAATTTTCAGGAAAAATCCATGTTGGTCCGGCGACGCCCCAATTCTTGAGCCAGCTCTCTCACTTAATTTAAAGTGCCCTTTAAGGGTTGTCAAAGTTTTGTAAAATCCCTAAAAACCCCAAAAAAAGTCAAGGCGGCCTACATTTGTACTCTTTTTGAAGAACACTCCACGAGGAATCGAATGAGCCAGGTCCGTAGGTCAAACCATTCCCGATCTGTGGCCCGATTTATGGTGACAACATTCGCATTATTTTGGTTTATTATTGTTTTTGTGTTGATATCAGTAACCTAGTGACGTAGTGATGTAGTGATACACGGGTTGAAGCATTCTGATAACCATAAAAAACGCTGCAAATTCTTTCACTGGGGTTTATTATTCAATTGGCTTGCGTTCATGATTTGAATTTATACTAAGCTTTGGAGTGTGCGAGTTTCACAAGTGATAGAGCGATTATTGAATTTCAGGAGATATACATAGAGCACGTAAATATGTTCTCAACCAAAACACCTAGTTGGATTGATCAGTTGCTCATATTTGTGTGCCTCCTGAAATTCAATAATCGCTCTATCACCTGTGAAACACACACACTCCAAAGCTTAGTAGAAATTCAAATCATGAAAGCAAGCCAATTGAATAATAAACCCCAGTGAAGGAATTTGCATCGTTTTTTATAAACATTTTTTCTGATCGAAATTGCCCCTAGTTTAGGAATCACCCCTAACTGCTCGTCCTCCCTCTTGCATTTTACATAGTATTGTTTTTTAATATTTGGGTCATTCTCTGGGAATAGGTGTGAACTGGTCTTCATAAAATTTCTCATATTTAGGTTGAACTTGCATAACTTTTGAAAATTGCCCATCATAGTAGCATCTATCTAGCAGACTTCTGCTCGAACATTCATTTTCATACACTTTATTTACTATGTTAAATAAATGCATTAACATCGAAATTCTCCCTACCACACCATGTCACATGAGTACAGGCGCTATTTGAAAAGTGAAATTTGAACAGTTATTCAGGAGATGATAGCATGCGTTTCGGGATTCCTTGAGAGGCTTGGAGCAACGATTTCCAATCAAAAATGTTCTCTTATGATCATCTAAACAGTGTATTCGTAGTAAATATAAATGATTTTCTCCTCATTTTTGTGTGCCACAAGAATTTATTTCTTTCCCTCACGTGAACACAAATTATGGCGCCAAAAGCTTGTTGGAGTCCCAGGCTCTGTTTTGAGGTTCCCTTGAATTGGTATTGGGGATAACTTTGAGCTTGGGATGGCCATCGATAGTCGATAGCATCGAAATATCGATATTTTCCTCCGATATATCGATATCCTTCTATCGATGATGCAAGGGCCAATGGTATCGGATATCTATAGTTAGTGACCAATATTTTTTCCGATATTTCAGGCGATATTTTTTAGTAACCGATATATCGGCTACATCTGATAATATCACATATTATGTTGACTCATAAAATGATATCAATCGTAAGCTCCATTTTTGTCACATCACACGAGTTTGAAAAATATTATGCCCATGAAAATGAATTCGTCTGGCTGGAATATCGATATCTATCCATAGATAATGTACGGAAAATATCAAGTAGTGGTTTTGGCAGCGGCCAAGAGTCTTGGCCCAAGACGTTAAAAATAGAAGAAGAAGAGTAGAGGTTTGGAGGTTCCATAGGAAGATTGCTGTTGTTGACAACAACTTGTTGAGGCATTTCACTGAGTGTTGTGTTGTTCTTTTTTGGTTTATTATTCAATAATAAACCTTGTTCACGGAAAAAAAAAATTGTTAACCCCCCTGAAAATTTCATGGTTTACGTTTCAAAGGGTGTAGAATCCGAATCTGCAATAAAAAATTTTCCGTCCGTACGCCGTACGCGCGATTTCTCCCAAACGGCTGGAGCAAAAAAATCTGAAATTTTCAGAAAAATCCATCTTGGTCCGACGACGCCCCAATTCTTGAGCCAGCTCCTCATTGAATTTAAAGTTTTTTAAGGGCTGTAAAAGTTTTGTAAAAATGAAAACCTCAAAACTAGTCGAATCGGCCTAAATATTTACCTATTTGAAGAACATACATGAGGAATGAGCCCTTTCCCGCGTCCGTAGGTCAAACCATTCCCGATGTATGGCCCGATTTATGGTGCCAACATTTGCGTTTTTTGGTTTATTATTGTTTGTTTGTAACCTAGTGATGCCGCTAAGTCGAGTTTAGTGAATGTGGATACTGGAGTGATAGCCGATGTGGATACTTTACACGGGTTGAAGCGTTCTGATATGTTGAAACTGATAATATATAGGTAAATATTCGATTACCTATATAATTACTACATAATATAATATTATTAACTGGGGATTATTACAATATTGGGGTAAATATTTGTATTCTTTCACTCGGGTTTATATTCAATTGGCTTGCGTTGAGTGCCATGATTTGAATCTTACTAAGCTTGGAGATGGTTTTCCACAGGTGAAAGAGCGATTATTGAATTTCAAGATTGGCGTTCCACGTAAATCTGTTCTCATGAAAGTACCAGTTTAATTTGGAGTCAAGGCTCAATGATATTTTTCGACCCTCCATTAATCAGTCTATAGTTGTGATTTGGGTTTAACTTTTGCAATTCTGTTAAATTATTTATCATTTTAGGTTCAATAAAAAAACCTCAAACAGAGTTAAATTTGCTAATATATATCATCTCCAACGATTATTGAATTTCAGAACATAGATCAACAGTTGAATCCAAATGAGGTATTCTTGTTGGGGTATGTCCCGTGTACAGGAGGTAGGTCTAAACAACACTGTGAAAATAACAAATATGGTCCGAAATCCGTGGTGATGAACGTGCAGCGTTTTTTGGATTATATCTGGGTTCAATTGTTGTTTTTTTTTTGCTTATTCTCAGTTGTTTGAACCATAGAATTGATGTCTGCCCAGCGTAACATCCGATTCCTTCATAGTTATCAGTCCTACTTCAACGTGAATGTTTCTGGTGAATAATATGAGATGAAGGTTCAGCAACGTAAGAATATCCAGATTAGAGAGATGCACTTCAGTTTAGTAGGTCATCAGCTGTTTTTCGTGTTAGGCGTCTTGGTTGATGCAAATCCCATAGCGACAGTAAATTAACAAAAATAGGAGTAGGATGGCTTGAAATAGAGACGCGGAGGTGGGTGATGGTCGTTTTGACATTTCATGTCTTTGCTATGGCACACAACCAAATTGTCGTTATGTCACGTTACGTTACGTAACGAAATATGCTCAATGATTATTATGATTCGTAGAAGTGAGGTAGGTAGGTACCTATATGATTATAGCTGAAATTTGGCTATATGATTATTATGATTTGGCTGGTAGCCTCCTTAGGACGTGAACAATAAGGTGCAGAGGGTTTTGATCAACTGAGTGGCTCCTGAAGCTAACTTCTTTCCTATCAACTGTGGAAAGCTGAAATTTGGCTGGTAGCCTCCTTAGGACATGAACAATAAGGTGTACAGGGTCTTGATCAGCAGAGTGGCTACTGAAGCTAACTTCTTTCCTATCAACCGTAGGAAGCTGAAATTTGTCTCGTTAGGACATGAACAACAACGCTACTAAAGTAGGTGATGTAGTCTGGCTCGAATACACAGAAGAAAATGTCCCAATGTGTTGCAGACTCGTATGCAAGCATTTATGATTCTTAGAAGTGAGGTAGTTAGGTACCTATATGATTATAGCTGAAATTTGGCTACATGATTATTATGATTTGGCTGGTAGATATATGTACGGATGTAAATAATAAATAAAAATATGAGTTTAATTTTTGTTTTCTTTATATTGAAAAAAATGTTATTCACAGAGGAAGACAAGATTGCTAGAAGATGGAAGGGAAGAAGGATTGAGGGGAAAGACATGAAATGTCCTAATGCGTTGCAGATTGTATGCAAGAATTTTCCAAAGATAGTTGACGAAGCAGTTCATCGTTTAAAATTCAGTTTTTTTATAACTTCTTCCACTTCGGGGATGTCGAGGTCTTTGTGGAAAACAGCATTTCTGACATACCATCGTGCATTCTGTTGTGTCTGGACCTTCTTTATTTGGGTTCTGCTAGCCAGACCCCAGACAGAGCAGCCATACTGCCAGATCGGACGTACTAGAGTCAGGTATAGTAATAGTTTATTATCGAGTGACAGAGGTGAATCACGACCGAGCAGGGGTTTGAGGAGGTTCAGTCTCGAACGGAGTTTTTTGACGAGCTCTCCTGTATGATTGTACGTGGGTCGTTGTTGTAGGTTGAGACCCAGGTATCGAACTGCGTCAACTTTTGGTATTGGGGTGCCATTAAGCGTCAGTGGGTTGGAGTGGAAGTCGGTTTTGAGGGTAAAAATGGTGGCACATGATTCTGTTTCATTGATTAACATTCGCCATTCTTTAGTCCAATGTTGGATTTGATCGAGATGATATTGGACGTTATCCGATGCTACAATACCGGACTTATTCCGCGAAAGGATGGCATGATCGTCGGCAAACATGGCTGAGGTGGTATTTTGTGACACTGGAATGTCACTCGCATATATCAAATACATAATTGGGCCCCACACGCTTCCTTGTGGCACTGACGCGTTCATTCCCTTGCTCGGAGATTTCCCTGATTCGAATTTTACATGAAACGAGCGATTCGATGAGAACGACTGTACCAGTCTGTAGTAAGTGTCTGGGAGTAATGGTTTCACTTTATACAGCAGACCCGGATGCCGAACCCTGTCGAAAGCCTTCCTGTGTCTAAGCAAACGCCTTGACACACTTCTAGGTTCTCGAATGCTTGTAGTATCTCTTCCACAACCCTGTGAAGCTGTTGCTGGCATGAGTGGAGTACACGAAACCCGAACTGGAAGTTTGGTATTACAGGAGTGAAATATGGTACCAGCTTTGGTAGCTCTTTCGTTTTATAGCTGCGCAAAAACAGAATGAAATTTGACAAATAAATTTACTTACAAGTCGGAAAACCACTTGTTGCGGCACCTTCCCCGAACCACGGTTCGAAGCTCACTGTAACTTTTGTGGAAGGTTCACCAAACCGAACTGCAAGTTATCGCGATAGTAGCGCTCTCAAGTGTCATTGGTAAAAATTAGAAACTTAATGCCAACGTCCCCCGTATGCCAACTTGCCCCGGTCTCCCCTACGTGTCGAAGTGTGTAAACTTGTCTCGCAAACGAAACCTTTCACAAACAATAGACTTGAATAGATCTGCCGCCTGCGAATGATGTAAATTCACCATCCAAATTATTAACAAGATATTTAAAAATATAACGATTAATAGCCGTCCTAAAAACGTTCGCCAGGTTAATGAATAATTAATTTAGATGAACAAAATGTCAAAACCAATAAATAAGTTGGTGATTAAATTGAATATCAAACGAAAGTTTCGTTTATAATAAACCAAATGAAAGAAGAAGGTCCGCCGTTTATAGAGAAATAGAGGATTATATCGCTTCTTCCGTAAGGAATATTGAAATATCGGCGTCGATCAAAATCAAAGTTTTGGGAACAAAGGAACGTGGTCATAACCATCCGTCATTTATCATCGATTATAAATCAGTTATCAAATGACGTTTTATGTCAGTCGGTTTGCAAATATAAAACGGATCAGTAGATTTGCGGCTAAGAGTACTCGAACAGAATGAGCAGACTCATCATAATCCTGACAATCTCGGCGTGTCTTGGATCCATCGTGACCGGAAGGGTAAGAAGAAATTCTCACTTGAATATTTTATTAATAACAGCAGAGAAAACCATTGATTCCTCCATTGTAATGCGATCATGAATTCAATTAGATACTTATTGCACTTCATCACAGAAACGCTACAAATCATTACATAAAGGTTTGTGATTTCCTTATTGGATAGCCCTTCTATGTAAATCATTGATTTATGTTTACTGGACGTGGTCTGTGGTAGCAATTTTTGGATGGCGGGCAAGTACATTCCTATTCAGAATGGCCTCAATTATCGAAATATAATCCCAAAAAAGAGTATGTCTTGGGCTCCATCTCGACACCGAAAAGGCCTTTGATAAAGTATGGATCCCGGGCCTGCTGTATAAGATAAAGCCACACTTGCCCGACACATACTTTAGAATTATCAATAGCTACCTTGCAGGGCGAACTTTCTCCGTGAAACACAGTAACGCACTATCAAGATCAGCTACTACATCATCCGTGCCACAGGGAAGCGTTTGGGGACCTTTCTTGTATCTTATGTATGTAAACGATTTTCCAACACAAGAAACAATCACGCTGGCCCAATTCGCTGACGATGTTGCTGCCCTTAGTCCAGCACCAAACTGTGAGGAAGCCAAGCAAAACCTGCAACAATATTGCAATTCAGTTGCAACAGGTGCACTTCGTGGCGCACAGTCATTAAACCTCACAAATCCTCAGTGGTAAAATTCCCTTATCAGAGAAGGAACGAACCACCCCCCACGATCACCCTCAAAGGAGCCGTTATTCCCTAGGCTGAGAACGTTAGATACCTGGGACTACATCTGGACAAAAAGCTAACGTGGGCAAAACATGTGGAAATGCTTGTATCAAAAGTACGTCTGAGAATCCGCTCCCTCAAACACCTGTTAGATGAGCGCTCCACACTACCGCTAGAAACGAAACGGCTTCTTTATCTGTCGCTAATAAGACCTATTTGGCAATTTTCCTGTGGACTGTGTGGCTCAGCATCGGAAACTCACATCAAAAAAGTTCAAACCGCGCAAAACAGAGTGTTGAGAATGATTACGGGAAACCACTGGTACATTAGAAATTCAGTACTACACGCAGATCTCAGCAGTCCCACAGTAAAAGAAACCATCACGACAAGCTATGAAAAACTTCACTCAACAATGATGAACCACCAAAACTCCCTCGTACTTCATGTGGCTGAAAATCCACCCTTACCCCGCAATGAACGACGACTCAAGCGCAAACGCCCACAATACGCCATAGAATAAGCCCGCACCCTGTGGTATGATCTCATCTTCTTCAACACTTACATAAAATAATTATATTCAAGTCATGTTTCATATTTATATCTTCTGTCTAGTCACTTAGTGTTTAATTAAATTAAAACTACTATATGGGACAATCACTGGTATGCACCCTTAATCATGTGACCACCCAACATTATTATTACCTATACCAAGCACAACTGTAATATTATATTTATAATAATAAAATTATCTCGTTAAAAAAAAAAATAAATAAAAAAAGGCCTCAATTATCGATATATAATCTCAAACTTCTCCAGAAGTTACCATCACTTGGGTCCATTATGTTTTGTCTTAATGATAAAAAGCGTGGTGGATTTTGTGGGGAAGGATGGTGTCCGGATCTCACTCTTCGCCGATGATCTCAAGCTCTTCCATCACTCTCGGTCTTTGGATGACTCAATGGTGTTGCAGAGGGCGGTTGTACGTTTGGAGGATTGGTCTGAATTAAACCACCTCTTCCTCAATCCATCAAAATGCTCGGTGGTTTCTTATCACCATCTATCACAGCCAATCATATATAACTATGTTTAATGGCACCTCTTTGGAGGGTCTAAAATTGACCCGGGGATCCTATGTGATGGACTTCAATCATATTGACGGACTGGCTGCTAGGGCAACGCGGGCCCTCGGTTTCATCAAGAGAAATACGAGGGAATTTTCCATTGTGGATGCCATTGTGACCCTCTAAGCTTTACTGGTTGAGTATGCAGCCACAGTTTGGTCACCTTTATACGCGGTTCAAAAACATCGTCTGGAGCGAGTCCAAAGGAACTTCCTGCGATATGTTCCTTTCAAAATATCCCCTCGGATAACATTATTTATGCAATTGGAGAGATGTCGTCTACCCTCGAGCGAAGACGGAGCTCCGCAGACCTCTTGCTCCTTTATAAAATACTAAATAACATCCTGGACTGCCTCCCACTGCTCTCAACTGTTTTTCGTCCCGTTCTCAGCCACTAACTACGACCGTCATCGTCCTCTTCACCGAATGCCCCGCAGTGCAAATTTATTTCTATCTATGTACCCTCATTTTGATTTTTTTTCCACCCCCTTATCAAGTTTGAAGTCCCTTATTTCATCTTCCCCCATAGCTTTCATCTAAATTTTATCTCACCCCCCCCCCCCCCGACTTATCATATATATATACTTGTATTTGGACATTATTCTTATTATCCGTACTGAATGTAAATTGGGCTTGCCCGTATGTTTATAAATAAATAGATAAATCACTTTTCTTCTGCATTTTATTTCTCTTATCCGACCAACTTGCGTTACTATAAACTGTTCAGCCCAGAGTGGCTACCTGATGACCAGATATTACTTATACCTTCGTCTTAGAATGCACTGCGAATAATTTGGTTTGTCGTGATTCAATTTCAGTCAGTGGCCAAGAACTTAAGAGCGAACAAGAAAGATCCTGGTTGCGGTGGTTGTCCTGTCCCATATGACCCTGATGACCCTGAGTTGATGAAACAATTAAAGGCCGTCATCGCTTCTAAAGGTCTGAAGTACAAACCAGTAGAGATCATCTCAGCATGGACTCAGGTATCGCTATGTGATGTTCAATATTCATTGTTTCCAATACGCAAAAATGTTCTATTCATGCAGCATCAGAGAAGGACTATAACCCGAATCGGACGATGCTCAAATCTCTCCTGTTCACATTGACGAGAACCAGAAAAGTCTGGGGAGAGACAGCATGGCCGTGAATACTCTATGGCAAATCAAAAGGAATATGTTGGTATATGGATCAATTGATATATCCAAGGATATATCGATATCTCCGTTATTCCGAAAAAGATACTACCTAGCATCATGGTGAAATTCCTACGTTAACTCATGAAAAATCTTAGTGATTATGAAAATGTCATTATACCTCCCCAAATTTTGTCTTTCACGTTCCAAACTGAGGAATATCGATTGATCAATGTACCAAAATTAGGCGCTGGGAGCTTCAGTAAGTAAATTATGGGTCGTTCTCAAACTAGGGGCAAATATTGGGTCCCACAGGCCTTGCTCACCTACTATAACTTTTTTCCAGAAAATTTCTTTTCCCAGGGATTCCTTGCAGACCCGTGTGTAGGAAAAAAGTAATTCTAGTGCCATACCTGCATATCTATACAAATATTTCTACGCATAAAAGGCCCAAAATGCAATTACCGTGGGTGTCCCAAATTGATTTTTTGCTCTACTATGTTACTTTTAACCACAATATTAATTTATGTGTCGTAAAAAGGTTCTCGTTTTCCAAAGTTGGGTTGTAGAGCATCATGAAATCGATTGAAATAATGTACTTATCAACGTTTCAATCGCGTCAATAGATTGTCAAAAAGTGTCCCAATGTTTTGGGTTATTACCATGGTTCGAACTGAAAACTTCAATTCTGACCCCAACCGACTGAAATTTCGGTTTGAAACCAACTCTATTGGCAAGCCTGGGATCTGTTAGAGTGGGAATAGACCCCTTCCCCCTCTCCAGACCTTGTTGTTGGTGGACCCCCACGTCGGAAGGAGTGAAGTTAGGGGCGTACCTTTTCATTTGCTATTACCATGTGTGCAAAATTGATGAGTAGGGAACAAATTTAGACGAAATTTTTTTTCTCCATCCTCTTCCTCTCGTTCTCCTCTTTAAAAATACGACCAAGTTTTTTTTTAATGAAGTTATTTAATGAGTTGAAAATCGATCTCAAACAATGTTTCTCAATTACCATGTCTGAAATTAGGCTATTACCATGGGTTTATAAAATCCATGGTAATTGCATTAGCTACATGGTAATATAATTCCACTGCGTTTTCAAACCTTTCAAGCAATATTTACCAAAACTTTTCCGTTTTTTTATCAATACCAAATACCAAATATAAAACAAAAATTTTTGCTTGAAACTTGGAGAAGGATTTTAATACTAATTCGCCATCAGATGGGAGGGTTCTTTCCACATGTGGCAGTTTGCGAGTGGGCAGTTTCCTATTGACTAAACCGCAAATAACAAAATAAATTTGACATTTTTTCCACAGAAAAACATGGCGCATGGTAGGAATGGCATGTCGTGTAAAAAAAAAAAAACATGAGAGACTGATGGCTAAACTCAAAAATCAAAACTTTTTGAGTCCCAATAGCAAAGTTGCTTAAAAAAAATTGGAGGGAAGTTAGAAGAAGACTCGTTTTTGCTTAGACTATAAAGCAGCAGCTGACTTACTCATACAAGAATCTAATATAGCCTATAAGAATAGCCATAAACAAATGTTCGTAAAATTAGTTCGTGGAGATGTTTTGAAAGCGGGTGGTTTTTCTCAAGTTTTTTTACCTTCTGAATCGAATGAGACCATTCCCGCATCAATCGGACGAACCGTTTTCATGATATCACGTTTCTAGTTTCCCCTAAAACCGTAAATTGTATAGTATTTCATAAAAGGTGGATGGAAAAAGCCATTGGGCATAATTATTTCTCTTTACTATGTGAGTCAAAATAAAGTTGTGAGTTCGCAAAATAATAATAAAAATAAATGAATAACATCAGAATAAAATTGCAGAAATGTCGAGCGATAATTAACATGTTAATTAACATGTTAGTGAAATACTGAAATCAATTTCACTTTCACTGCTGCTTTCAGCACTATCAGTGCTCCTTTCAGGGATTATCAGCAGAAAAGTCCTCTCGGTATCTTTTAAAATCTTTGTGCCGAGATTCTTGAACGTCCTCAGACAGCGTCCACTTTCTTAGGAACACTTTGAAAAAGTTATCAAGTTTTCCCTTGATTTCCTCCTTGAAATTTTCTGAGGGGTTTTCCAAACTGAATCGATCGACGACAAAATCATAAAGTTCCTCGATTCTGCAACCCAAGTCCACGGCCCGTAGCGCTTCATAGATAGTGATGGCAACACTTATCAAAAAATCGATTTTTCAAAAAATCGATGTATCGAAAGAATAAAATCGATTTCAAATAAAAATCGAGACCAAAAAATCGGTTTTTTTAAAAAATCGATTTTTTTAAATCTATGAGATATACCAGTATAACACGGTATAAAACAATGTATGGGGCCTGTAACTTAAAAGTTCAAGTTTACAAATACGGCACTAATCCGGTAAAATTGTAATTTACAATCTACATCTACAATTTTGGAATTCTGCAAGGGTACTAGTACTGGTACTGAGTAGAGTAGAGTTACAATTTTGTAAAGTGTTGACTGACATGGTTAATAAGCTGATTTGAAATGAAGATTTTATTTGATCTTCTGCTCAGTGGTATGATCAGTATAATTTGTCTAAAATAGTAGTTTATAATTTTTTAATTTTGTTGTTCCAGGGCGATGACTTCCACTTCTCTGTATCTCTCTGTATTCTCTGAAGCCGGAGGAAACGGAGTTAGAAGTGGAGAGAAAACCTCGACGATTCGATTCGAACGAGATCGAGTTGTTGTGAAGGTAAACCTATTTCGATCGTGGTACATGGTGACTGTGTGAATCATGAACTCACATCGTTACTGAATTTTCGTTATTTTAGATTCTCCACACTGGATAATAATGTATTATTTTCCGGTAATTAACAAAAACGCATTTTAAACAGGTGAAAAATCGATTTTTTCTGTAAAAAAATCGATTTTAAATTAAATCGCCCTAAAAAATCGATCTTAAAAAATCGATTTTTTAAACAGTAAAAATCGACAAAAAAATCGATTTTAACATCATATTCATAGAGCCTTCTTAGGAATAACCAAAACGTTTCCTTCAAAAAAACAAAAAACCTCATTAGTCGCGGGGACGCAGGTGGATGATTCCAATTTTTTTCAATACTTTACATTGCCCTATAACCGCACAATAATGAATCATGACGTTCTAGGACGTTCCGGAAAAAAGCTGTCCTTTTCAATATCAATATCTTAATATTTATGAAATTAAAATGTAGGTAATCTGAACGAGTACGTTTGGGCCAATGAATTTCAATTGAATTTGAATTGATGGCACATTTTGTTGTTATACTTACCCACTTCTCTGGAACTCATCACTTGTAGTACTCCTTACACTATTGAAACGACAATGTGTGAGGGGCCGCCCTCCGACCTTCTGTCGACCATCTTGGACCTTGATACTTGCCCTTGGACTTTGATACGCCTCTTATTCATTCCTTTCCGAGTTCAGAGACTATTTGAGACAAGTTTACTCGGGTTTTTCGATGAATCTGGCAACATCGACTTTTTGTTTGTGAATAAACTGAATGTGCGGACAAGATATTTGAATGACACGGTGAAGCTACTGTACAAAAAGTTTGTAGAAAGCACGGATGTTAAAGTGAGCTATTCAACCTTTTGTCGTTTTAGACCACCAAATGTTGTGGCACCTAAACCTTCTGGTCGTGACACATGCTTGTGTGTGAAGCACATGAACTTCAAACTGCTCCTTACCAAATTGCACAACTCTAAAGTCATCCAGACTAATAACGCAACCGGTCTTGTCCAACGATGTGCTGCGAAGTGAGAAAAGAAGCTTGCTGTATGAGAGAATGCGAGCTAGGTATGTGCTACTAAGCTATCATGCCAACTACCATGGCAACTAGTTATTACCATGGACACCGAATTCGAAATTTTCCAAAAACTAGGCCTAAATTTGAGAGCTGATCTGGGTATTATGTATTTTTGCAATCAGTATTGACTAAGGAACCTCCCTGAATTTTTTCAAATTTTTTCGAAGACTTATATTTTTGGAAATTTCTGGGTCCCCTAGTTTGAGAACGGCCCATATACTTCAAACTGAAGAACGAGGCAAACTACGACTCTCAACAACCAAATTAAGTGCCCGATGCAATACACTCAAACGATATCTGTGCTTCAAAATTACAAACGAAACCCCTAGGGGTTGTGATGGATATGGTTAGTTGGCCCCTTCCCGATTTTAGAATCTGTTGCCTTGGGAGATGAATCAGACGCCTGCAATCTCATCATCCTCTGAGCGTGGCGGAGCATAATAATGCATCCACCTGCTCGAAAGGGGCAACTGTACCATTCCATCACCTTCACATGGTAGCAGAGCATGGTTACGATCATTGGCCCTTTTATAATATAAAATCCTGATTGCCCTGCTGCCACTGTTCACTCGCATTTCCCCCTGAGGCTGTATGCCCTTAGTAATGATCAATTTAAAAAATGTCATATCCCTGCCCCACTCATTGCGAGCCCCCCCCCCCCCTAAAATGAGACTTTTCTAACTCCAGGGAGTGTGATGGATATTCACCCCCCCCCCCCCCCGGCTTTTCGCCTTGGGAGCTGAATCAGACTCCTGCAAGCGTCTGGGTCATCCTCTGAGCGTGGCGGAGCATAATAATGCATCCACCTGCTCGAAAGGGGCAACTATACCATTCCATCACCCTCACAGGGTCCTAACCACAAAATTATCGTGCACAACCCCAAATAAAAGTTATGTTGAATGACTCCTGCTAGATTCACTACCAAAACTCTAGGCATATCAGTTATCGCCGATATTATGAACGGTTATGAGGCAAGAAATTCAAAAACTACAGGACAAAAATGTCATCACGGAAATCTTAGACCCGATCCCGAATCAAATTATCGTATTTTGGTTGATTATAGCGAAATGCTTTCGAATGCGAAATGCGGCTCGTTTTCACATTGCCACCATTGAACACGTTTTATTGTAAGAGTCATTAATGCCAATGGTCGTGGTAGCTCTGCCCTGACTTTATTACATATTCTGTTATAAGCCATTGGTGTGTTTACGTCGTCCTGCTAATAGAATTTGTTGGGGAGTGAACTATTGCTAGTAATAAGGGATCGTCCTAGCTCTTCGCCGCATCACTTTAACTTCCCCTATTCCTCCATTCAATTCAATATATTATTGAATTCAATACTCGATTATTAATGAGTTTGTAAATACCTCGAAGACGATCGTTTTGCCGAACACTGACTTCTAAGCAAATATTAAGGTTGAACACGTGCATGAACATGTGTTTGTTCATTCTAAATCAATTCCCAGCATGAGATTAGGGATTAGTCGTCAATTAACCCTCTCGTTACAACTCGTATGAAGCCACTTTGGTACATCAAGGGGCGAATGGATGACGGGCTCCACCATGACCCCACCTGGTTTGGTTCGCTTATCCGTTTTGAACAAGAGAGAGCAAAATTGCAATAAACGGCCAGTGCAAATTCGAACACCGATTCACATCAACTGTATTCCTGCTTACATAAATATACATAAATTGTTCAACTTTTTCAGGTGGTAGCGGGTGCAATTTACACAGTAGACTTCGTCTCAGACCAAGATCAAATTTGCCACGCAGGTTGGGAATATACGCTTGTGGGAAAAATAATCGACGGGGACGTCTATTGTCCTTCATAAATATAACTTGACTTCATCTTGAGAATGAAAAAATTACAGCTGTATTGAAATGAAACCTAAAGTTTATCTAGAATTTCCCCTTACCTGTTATTTTCTTATAACTTGTAGACAGAAGATTACTCAATAGTAATGACTCCCTGAAACCTCAGATTCTCCTCAATCCAAAAAGAGTGAAAAACGTCTTGTGAAAAGATTTACTACACAAATTTATACCTCTCTGTACACAGCTGTCAAATTGTGAATTGATTCACGAATTGAGAATCTTGTCGAAGTCATGCCAACTCATTTCAGCACAAATCGCGAATCGTCAAGTTGAAGTAGAATATGGAGAAACAACTTCTTTTTCGAAGAAATATTCATCTAGGGGTCCTGCTATTGCAATCGCCACTACAGGATGAAGTGCGTGTACTGTGATGTCTGGCAACGTTCTGAACGAGTTATCTACCTATTAACATCTAAATATATTCAGTTATCAGCTATTAAGATGATTGACTTGGTAGACTCCTAGTTAGAGTAACTCTGTACCAACAGCATTCCACAAAAGACTGTCCAAAGGCTCCCGGTGAAAAACCAACATTTTCACTTGTCTTAATGGTTAGTAAGTAATCTAAGACAGCTGCTGTCGAAACGTGAAAACGTGCCTTCAAGTTCATTGCAAGACATCCAATTCCTTCATAGTTATCAAGTAGTAATCAATGGTTAAGATTTTTGAAATATTACAGCAAAGCAAAAGCGATTCTGTACGGATGGAATTTCCTTCGGGTGATCCTTTAATTCGGTTGAGCGGTGTACTCGGAGCTTCTTTCAACCTATCTCAACCTATTTCAGCACAAATCGCGAATCGTCAAGTTGAAGTAGAATATGGAAAAACAACTTCTTTTTCCGAGAAATATTCATCTAGGGGTTTTACAAGTTTCAGTTTTCAAGGTCTCGCTATTGCAATCGCCACTACTGGATCAAGTGTGCAACTTTAAAAGTTATAGGATAACGATAAAGATAACGTTCTGAATGAGTTATCTACCAAGAACTCAACACATTCAGTTATCAGTTTAATAACTGATGATTGACTTGGTAGACTTCTAGGTAGAGTAACTTCGTACCAACCGAGAAGTGATAAGTTGGAGAAGCTTGGAAAATCAAACCTAATCATTATTCGGAAGGGTTCAGTCGTCATTTGAAGTAAAAGCTGTTTGTTATGTGTTCTTTGTGCCACTTGGTTTCTTTCAGTTTAGAGAATGAGTGTCGAGCACACCCAGAAAACCAACTGAAACTTAACAGGATAAAGTAAAATAAAAATTCTTCAGAAGATATAATAAATTAACCTATCTGTATATAAGTTATGTATAGCATCATAACCCTTGAATAATGAAGAGCTGAGGCAGCAGCAACATCATAATATGATTATATTATATTATAACCAATCAAGCACTTCGTGACACTCAAGCAATCGTTTTCCATTATGTGAATATCGGCAAAGAATATCGAATATCGTTATTTTTAAAATGTGTCGTTTCAGTAATTCGATTTATCCAAGGAAAATATCAATATTTCGATATATAGGTCATCGATATTTTTTTTCAAACTTTAATCCGAATTGCGTGATAGAGTCCAGTGAATAATAATGCATTATTGAATTTCATTCTACTACAGGTAAAGAATTCAACCACTCAACAATTCAATGAAACTTTATTCATGATAACAATTATGTACATGATCCAGGGAAGTAAATGATCAATATTATGTAGGGATCTAAAATCAATGTGAGTGAAGTAAGAAGGAAAACTGAAAGAGGTTTTTGAAGATTTTTATATTTTTCAAAAGTTTATTCTTTAGTTATAATCCTTTATAGATTATACCCCGTTCAGGATTTTGAGACGAAGTTCGTGCAGGTTCATTTTCGAAAATAATGAATTAAACTATTCCAACTGCTTCCAGTGAACTCCAACCCTAGTTCAGTATAGTAGGGGAGACTGGAGCAAGTTGGCACAGTTTTTGGTTTTTGAATTTTCCAATTTTTTCAAAACTGATTTCAATGATTGAGCAGTATTGTGCTGTACATCTCACTCCGGGTTAGTTTCACTCCCCGCACACGGGGCACGTTGGCATACCCCTAAGGGTGAGTCGGCATAGACTTTTCAAGGAAGGGGCTCGATAAGCAAGTAGGTAATAGTTTTTTTGAATGCGAAAATCGAATTTACTGGATAAAATGAAAAACTTAACAGGAACTTCTTCCAAAACTAAAAAACATGTCGCTTCCTTTTTTGTCTTCTTCCCGTCTTTTTTGGGAATCTTCTTACCAGCTCTTTCCTCTGCGAGAGCGTTTCTGTTCGGATTGTCAGTCAGGACACAAGCATGTCTTCTTTTCCTGCCTCGACTGGATTGTTCCCGCGGCCCGGCAGAGCCGAACTTCTTCAGGGGTTACGTTTCGGGAGGATTTTGGTGTGCTGACAATGAGAATGCCAACTTGCCCCCAATACATTTTCATTAAAAATGTCTTCCCCTGAGCTCCTTGAGTAGGAAACCTGAACTTTTACACACCATTCCGTTCACAGGACTCTACTCTACCACAAATGACTATTGGAATTGGGCTACTTTGGTTTTATAGCTACGCAAAAAGAGAATAACCTTTGAAAAATAAATTTACTTACAAATCGGAAAACCACTTGTTGCAGCACCTTCCCTGTACAGTGATTCAAAGCTCACTGTAACTTTTGTGGAAGGTTCACCACAGCGAACTGCAACTTATCGCGATAGTAGCGCTCTCAAGTGTCAGTGGTAAAAATTAGAAACATAATGCCAACGTCCCCCGTATGCCAACTAGCCCCGGTCTCCCCTACATGTCGAAGTGTGTAAAATTGTCTCGCAAACGAAACCTTTCACAAACCTACGTTCTGTCCGATTGTTGATGTAGCCAGATTCCCATCCTCTCCACAGGATTTGAATAGATCTGCCGCCTGCGAATCATGTAATTTCACAATCCACACTATTAATAAGATATCTACAAATAGAACGACTCATAACCGTCCTAAACACTTTCCCCAGGTTAATGAATAATTAATTCAGGTAAATTGAACGTCAAAACCAATAGATCAGTTGGTAATCAAATTGAATATCAAACGAAAGTTCCATTCAAATAAACCAAATGAAAGAAGACGTTACGCTGGTTATAGGGCAATAAATGATTCTATCACTTATTTCGTTTGTAATATTGAAATATCGGCGTCGAGTTATGTGAACAAGGGAACTTGGTCATAACCATCCGTCATTTATCATCGATTATAAATCAATTATCAAATGTCGTTTCATGTCAGTCGGTTTGCAAATATAAAACGGATCAGTAGATTTGCGGCTAAGAGTACTCGAACAGTATGAGAAGACTCATCGTAATCTTGACAATCTCGGCGTGTCTTGGATCCATCGTGGCCGGAAAGGTAAGAGAAAATTATCACATGAATATCATATGAATAACAACAGAGAAAACCATTATATCCTCCATTGTAATGCGATCATGAACTCAATGTAGATACTTATTGCACTTCATCAGAGAAACGCTACAAATCATTACACAAAGGTTTGTGATTTCCTTATTGGATAGCCCTTCCATGTAAATCATTGGTTTATGTTTACTGGACGTGATCTGCGGTCCATTAACTAAACTCAGCGCCTCCTATCTCCAGACCTTCTAATTCTATTCGATTTCGTCAAACTCCCATGCCTGCTCGATCCTAGCAGTGGCTCGGAGTTGGCTTCATGGTTGTTGCCCATTCACATTGACACGTGCTGCGTGGACCTAGATAGAGCAACAGCTCATATTAGGTACATTGGTTGAACTTTTCTTTGAAACCTATTGCCCAAACATTTTCGGTAGCAGAGCGTGATTTCGATCTACGGACCTTTAGGTTATGGGCCCAGACAAATGACGATGATTCGCCAAATGACTAGTACAAAAAGTCAGATATCTTTACTGTCAAGCCTGATGAGTGTGTCCTCGGATGTCCAGGTTGTCAATGGCAGCATTGGAATGGGACAGACCTGGGGTTCTAATATGTGTAATTGTGGTAGTAATTTCTGGTGGCAAGTGGTATGTGAAGTAAGAGGGGTGGCGCTTAATGATACTAATAACATCATACCATGGAAGCGACTGTGTCATGGCACGGAATGTACTGAGGGAAAAGTGCCACGGAGTTACTCGAGTTGGGCAACTCGTCAGGAGTGTTTCAATGTGTCACCACCCTCGTCCTTGGGGGCTCTTTCCTAAATTGGTGGTCATTACACAGGGGGAATCCCTTTCGTCCCTCTATCCCTCTTCCATTATCCCTTAATTTCATTATATTACTTTATTTTTTCAATTTTTATGTACTAGTTTAGAGTTCATTTTTCTAAAAAGTATGTATGTGTATACTTAGGTTCTTTCATGAACTCTATGTAGTGAAATTCTACATGATGGTGTTGCCAAGCTGAAAGCAGGCACATTGTCATCCAGGATATGCCAAATGACCAGGGCTCAAAACCAGATATTGTTGCTGTCAAGCCTGATGAGCCTGCCATAATCTCGGATGTCCACATTCTCCAGAGCAATATTGTAATCTAGCAATTTTGGTTTATTATTCAGTAATAAACCATTGTAATCGCTCTGGAAAAAAAATCTAACCCCCCCCCTGAATGGTTCATGGTTTACGTTTCAAAGAGTTTAGAATCCGAATCTGCAATGAAAATACTGCAAATTCTTTCACTGGGGTTTATTATTCAACTGGCTTGCGTTCATGATTCGAATTTCTATTAGGCTTTAGAGTGTGCGTGTTTCACAGGTGATAGAGCGATTGTTGAATTTCAGGAGGCACACAAATATGATCAACTGATCAATCCAAATAGGTATTTTGGTTGAAAACCAATTTAAGTGGCCTATGCAAATCTCCTGAAATTCAATAATCGCTCTATCACCTGTGAAACACGCACACTCAAAAGCTAAGTGGAAATTCAAATCATGAACGCAAGCCAATTGAATAATAACCCCAGTGGAGGAATTTGCAGCGTTTTATTATAACTATGAGTGTGTGTTCAGATTCGTTCACGCCAAATTAGAACATGAACGGCCATTTTCTAAGTTATCAGTACTCCGACAATTTTAGGATGGCAGACTGCATTCTCGCTCAGCATTAAGCTTTGGAGTGTGCGTGTTTCACAGGTGATAGAGCGATTATTGAATTTCAGGAGGCACACAAATATGATCAACTGAACAATCCAAATAGGTATTTTGGTTGAGAACAGATTTACGTGCCCTATGCATATCTCCTGAAATTCAATAATCGCTCTATCACCTGTGAAACACGCACACTCCAAAGCCCGCCATCCAAAACGCTGCAAATTCTTTCACTGGGGTGTATTATTCAATTGGCTTGCGTTCATGATTTGACTTTATACTAAGCTTTGGAGTGTGCGTGTTTCACAGGTGATAAAGCGATTATTTAATTCAGGAGACATGTATATAGCACGTAAATCTATTCTCAACCAGAATACCTATTTGGATTGATCGGTTGATCATATTTGTGTGCCTCCTGAAATTCAATAATCGCTCTTTCACCTGTGAAACACGCACACTCCAAAGCTTAGTAGAAATTCAAATCGTAAACGCAAGCCAAATGAATGAAATTGAATAATAAACCCGTGAAAGAATTTGCAGCGTTTCATGCATATGCCCCTGATGACCAGATATTACTTATACCTTTGTCTTAGAATGTACAGCGAATAATTTGGTTCGTCGTGATTCAATTTCAGTCAGGGGCCAAGAAGTTAAGAGCGGAAGAGAAAGTTTCTGGTAGCGATGGTGGTCCTGTCGCATATGACCCTGATGACCCTGATCTGATGAAACAATTAAAGGAGGCCATCGCTGACCAAATGACGGGTGTGAATGTAGTGAAGATCATCTCAGCATGGAAACAGGTATCGCTATATCAATCAAATCTCTTTATTGTCAGGCACATCTTTTGAGATTGCCCCCAGCTTGTGCATTTTCGCGCGAAGGTTTTAGGCTTTAGAAGAATAAGTTTTGAGCATGTGAAGCATAATTTACTCCCTGGGAAATGACATGCAAATTTATACATGCTTTTCTGAAACTAAGAGGGTTCAAATTAAGACTTTTGTCAGATTCCAATATGATTTGTGCGTAGGTGTAAAATAAAATAAAGCTTAGGGTTTTTTGAGTAAAATGTGTGATAGCCGACACCATCTATCGGCTATCAGCGGAATAATCGCGAGAGGAGAGGCGAGGAGTGACTGGGGGGAAGGAGAGATAACGAAAACTTGCGACAAGCCCCTCTCCTTACCACTTTCTACCCAGCTCTCATCCGACCAGGTAATCCGTTCTTTCAATTTCTGTATTTAAATCAAATTGATATTAATATCCCAGATCCATCCTATTAACCCATTTTGGCCGACTGGCTCATATATGGCACGCGGGGAACTCCTTACCTAATACCACCTGCGGTGCTATTTTATAAAAATAAAAATATTAAAGGAATACCAAAACCTTTTCCACATCGTGGTTAATAGGAGCCCCGTACTAATTCTTGGAGCAATAAATACATTTATTGAATAAATAACTATATCTATTTCCAAAACCTTGCGTATAATTATTTCTTGAACCTTATATATCTATATATAAAATAACCTTAGTAATTAATAAGGTGAAAAAAGGGAATAATACCAAGAATACGTAATGAAGTAAAGGTAGGTAATTGATATAACAATTCCTTTCTAGTATTACAAATTAAAATATGAGTCTAGGATGATTTATATACATATTTATATATAACAGATATATCACCAAGAAAAGTAGTTTAGGATTGTTTAATGATATCAGTAATTAAAAAGTGAAAAATATATTATGTTGTGAGTTACAGTAGGAGGAATTTTTAATTTTATTTTTTATATTAGTAAGAAAGCGATCCAATGGTATTTATGTTAGAAAGCACTCCAAATTTGTGGAAGTATGTATTAAATTTCTGTTTATATTTTGATTTTGTGGGTTAGTGCCATGCATTGTGACAGGCTTCGCCTGAAAACAATAAAGAAATTTTTTTGATTGATTGAGGTATCGCTATATAACGTTCAATATTCATCGATTTCAACATGCAAAAATGTTCCATTCCCATGCTCAAATCTCTCCTGTTCACATTGACGAGGACCCAGAAGAGTCTGGGAAGAGAACAGAGTGGTCGAGAAGACCCAATGGCAAATCAAAAGGAATATATTGGTATATTGATCAATTGATATACATCCAAATATATATCGATACATCCGATATTCCGAAAAAGATACTACCTAGCATTATGGAGAAATTTCTAGTTTAGCTCGTAAAAAGTGTATGTGATCATGAAAATGTCATTATACCTCCTCGAATTCAGTCTTTTACGTTCCGACCTTCCAATATCTGTCCGGCGTCGCTCTTGAAAATGAAGGATGCAAAATTCTTTCACTGGGGTTTATTATTCAATGATTCGAATTTCTACTAAGCTTTGGAGTGTGCGTGTTTCACAAGTGACAGAGCGATTATTGAATTTCAGGAGGCACACAAATATGATCAACTGATCAATCCAAATAGGTATTTTGGTTGAAAACCAATTTAAGTGCTCTATGCAAATCTCCTGAAATTCAATAATCGCTCTATCACCTGTGAAACACGCACATTCAAAAGCTTAGTAGAAATTCAAATCATGAATCATTAAATAAAAAACCCCAGTGATAGAGTTTGCAGCGTTTTTGATCATCAGTGAGCAAAATTGCAATACATGGCCAGTATGTGTAATTCAACTGTATTTCTACTTTAATACATAAATTGTTCAACTTTTTCAGGTGAGAGATGGTTCAGTTTACACTGTGCTCTACCTCACAGACGAAGATCTAATTTGCTACGGAAGTTGGGAAATGTTGGTTAGGGGAGGCAGCGTGAACCTCTCTTGTCCTTCATATTCAAGTTGACTTCATCTTAAGAATGGAAAAAGTACATCTGTAATGAAATGAAACCTAATTTCTATCTAGAATTTCCCCCTACCTGTTATTTTTTTATAACTTGTATACCGAAGATTATTCAACAGTAATGACTCCCTGAAACCTCGGATTCTCCTCAATCCAAAAACAGTGAAAAACGTCTTGTGAAAAGATTTACTACACAAATGTATACCTGTCTGTACACTGCTGTCAAATTGTGAATTGATTCACGAATTGAGAATCTTGTCGAAGTCATGCCAACTCATTTCATCCCAAATCGCGAGTCGTCAAGTTGAAGTAGAATATGAAAAAAAAACGTATTTTTCCGAGAAATATTCGTCTAGGGGTCTTGCTATTGCAATCGCTACTACTGGATCAAGTGTGTGTACTGTGATGTCTGGCAACTTTCTGAACGAGTTATCTACCTATTAAGATCTCAATACATTCAGTTATCAGTTATTAAGATGATTGACTTGGTAGACTCCTAGTAAGAGTAACTCTGTACCAACCGATCTCGCTGTGTGAAATACGATGGAAAGCATTCCACAAAAGACTGTCCAAAGGCTCCGGCGAAAAACCAACATTATCACTTGTCTTAATGGTTAGTAACTAATCTAAGACAGCTGCTGTCAAAACGTGAAAACGTGCTGACGGGGCTAGTCGCTCTTACGAAATTCGGTCGTGGAAAAATTCTATCGCCGATAGTTCATACCATAGAACAATTGCTTGCATTTATTACTGTTGGTAAAACAAGCTAATCAGCTTCTATTACAAGGGCCGGAACAAGGGGGGGGGGGGGGGGCAGAGGGGGCGGTTGCCCCGGACGGCAGGGTTGAGGGCCGGCTAATTTCTTGTTGCAGAAAATTTGTTTAATACAGTTTGTAAAAGTTTTTAATGAGCGAAACGTCATAAGGAACGTCAATTAAGTAATTTCAAAACTGCATAACGTAATAAACAAACAATAATTTTACAATAGCAATCAATATAAATTGCAACGGAGTAGAAAACACCGAGAGCCCTAATTGCATAGTTGGCAGCACAGCAAAGTTTGTTTACAATTTCAGCTGATCGCCATCCCTGAAGAGCTGTTCATTGCATCCATGCTGCAAATTTCTGATAGGTTGATCATGGAAATGAACACCAGATTTAAATCATTAGAGAATATCAATGACAAGTTCGGGTTTTCGAATGGCGGCCAAATTACTGAAATGACCTTGGATGACTTAAAACTCAAAGCTGATGAGTAGGCTAATACGTATAAGGAAGATTTGAACAAAAAGGAGTTGATATTTGAAATCGAAAGATTTAAAGGCTCTGCATTAGGAGTAGATAATAACTTGAAAACGTCTAGTGCTTCCACTACACTAGAACTCATTTTAAAGAACAAGCTAGAAGAAATGTACCCGAATATTACAACAGGACTTGAAATATTCCTCACACTACCGGTGTCAGTTGCTACCGGAGAAAGGAGTTTCAGCGAGCTCAAGTTGGTCAAAAATCACCAAAGAAGTTCTATGTCTCAACAAAGACTCACTGATCTTAGCATTATTACCATCGAACACAAGCGAGCCTCAAACATTAGCTTTGATAAAGTGATCAAAGAATTTGCCTCCAAAAAGAGTCGTAAAGTAATCATTAGAGATTAAGTTGCGATGCATCTAAAGTCTATACTACTACTACCTACATACCATTGCTATTTATAGTGTGAATTATTGTAAAAATTATAATACTTAATAAAAACTATGTCAACTTTTCTTAATTTATTTGTTTACCTATTCCATTTTTGTTTAATTTGTGAGGGATTTGGGGAGGGGAGGGGTGGCAAATTTTTTTGCCCCCCCCCCTCCCCCCAATTCAAAAAAATTGTCTAAATCCGGCCCTGTCTATTACAACAAAATTTAACAAAGGATAACCCGAATTCCAATCTCGAGCGTTCAGCAATAATTCTTTAATTCTAACACTTTTCGTATTCCATATCACACCTACCATAATACTTTTCGAACACCTGTCACACTTTTCAGACATCTTCGAATTGATTTAAAAAAAAAAAACTGTGCTTCATCGTTAAAAAAGTGGATACAGAATTTCTTAAGGTAAGTAGGTTGAGATCTCGTTATTGTCAATTTTGGGCTAACTTCAGTGAAATTTAAGAACATTTTCAGTATATAGTTTTTCAAGTGCCCTAGCTCATGTTCGAGCAAATTTTTCTGAATGGTATTCTGCTTAAAAAAAAAAAGTTGAGGATGGGGCCAAATTTGAATTTACTCTGACCAGTACATGAGGAAATCCAGTTTCCCCTCAGGAAACGTGTTTTTTAGGCGAAATTAAGGGTTCTGGAAATGCGTAGAGTAAACATCACAAAAACTTTTAAATCTTTAAAATAACAATACGTCAGATCCTCTGTGAATATCGCAGATGAGAATATCAGCAAACAGCATTGACAAATCGAATATCGTTATTTTTAATAAGTATCGTTTCAGTAATTCGATATATCCAAGGAAAATATATAGGTCATCGATATTTTTTTCGAACTTTAATCCGAATTACGATAGAGTCCAGTGAATAATAATGCATTATTGAATTTCATTCTACTACAGGTAAAGAATTCAACCACTCAACAATTCAATGAAACTTTATTCATGATAACAATTATGTACAGGATCCAGTATTATATAGGGTTCTAAAATCAATGTGAGTGAAGTAAGAAACTGAAAGAAAATCAATCAAACCAATATTGGTGGGGGATATGAGGTGAGGAAAACCCTCTGATTGATGTGGTCTCCCGTAACGGTCGAACTGGCTTGAACCCAAGTCTCCAAGATCTCCCTACCTTTCTTACCTATAATGTGCCTACCTCATCTGATATAATGCCCCCATTATTATTTAAAAGAATTATAATTAAAGTATTTATATATCTTATTTATATATAACTTTTTAGAAATTATAAAATCATTTTTGAGCAATAAGGTGTGCGATATGGTTGATGTGATGATTTACGGCTGAAAAATATCGGATCCGATAGTGTGCATTGAAGTTCGATATATCGGAATACAAAATATCGCCCAAAAATATCGATATATCGACGGAAGATTATCGATATTTTGATATATCGATATTTTCTTGACATCCCTAGTTATCATCTTAGAGTACTCCTCAATCGCCTGGACCCCCTACTACAAATATCAGATAAACCATCTGAGTTTAAGGAATAAACCATTTAATTCTGAATTATTACGTATAACGTTGTAAGAAATTTGTTTGTTAACGTCGTCCAGCAAATAGGTACATTGAATGGGAGGTACCGAACTTGGGTCTCAATGTTAGATGTGTTAATAAAGCTTCAAAATATTCAACTACACATCTTCCTTTTATGGGGCTGTGTAATAGTACAGTAGCCAGAGTGGTCTCATCTGATTCACGGAATTGTTCATGATTTCGATTTTTCAAAAGTTTAATCTTTAGTTATATTCCTTTATAGATTATATTCTTTTCAGGATTTTGAGACAAAGTTCGTGAAGGTTCATTACCGAAAATAATGAATTAAACTATTCCGACTGCTTCCAATGAACTCCAACCCTAGTTCAGTATAGTAGAGACTGGAGCAAGTTGGCACAGTTTTTGGTTTTTGAATTTTCCAGTTTTCCTTTGGATTCGTTTACTGCGCTAATCATCTCAATAATAGTTTTTCCTTTACCTTGAAGCTCCAAGTTAACCGAGTGCATTATGATGTCAGAAGTAAGTGCATTGTGATGTCAGTAAAAAATACCAAATCAGTCAACCATTTTTCGTTTTTCAATATCTCAGTGTCATCACCTCTTTCGTCTAGAAAAGCTGTTATTTCGGGCAACAATTCTTGAAACCTTTCCAGGAATTTTCCGCGACTCAACCATCTGACGTCCATGTGAAGAACTAAATCAGTGTGTTCAGCTGACTCCCTATCTTCCGAAGAGACGAGATTTGAATGCCTTTTTTTCACAAAGGGCAAACATCTGGTTTCCTACACATTAGGCACGGTTCTACAGACTTCAGACCGATTACCTACGGACGTGGATTCGCCTTGCCTCAGAAGGTAGGCCTAATTCTCGCTGGATAGTGCTCAGGCCGTTCCACCACGAACTCACTCTAGATGCTCCTCGAACTGCAATTTATCGTGATAGTAGCGCTCTCAAGTGTCAGGTAAAAAGTAAAAACATAATGCCACCGCGCCCCATATGCCAACTTGCCCCGGTCTCCCCTACATGTCGAGATGTGTAAAATTGTCTCGCAAACGAAACCTTTCACAAACCTACGTTCTGTCCGATTGTTGATGTAGCCAGATTCCCACCCTCTCCACAGGACTTGAATAGATCTGCCGCCTGCGAATCATGTAATTTCACCATCCACATTATTAATAAGACATCTAAAAATAGAACGATTTATACCCGTCCTAAACACTTTCCCGGGGTTAATGAATAATTAATTTAGGTAAATTGAACGTCAAAACCAATAGATCAGTTGGTAATTAAATTGAATATCAAACGAAAGTTCCGTTTATCATAAACCAAATGAAAGAAGACAGTCTGCTGGTTATGGGGCAATAAATGATTCTATCACTTCTTTCGTTTGTAATATTGAAATATCGGCGTCGATCGAAATCAAAGTTTTGGGAACAAGGGAACGTGGTCTTAAACACCCATCATTCATCATCGATTATAAATCAATTTCAAATGCCGTTTCATGTCAGTCGGTTTGCAATTATAAAACGGATCAGTAGATTTGCGGCTAAGAGTACTCGAACAGTATGAGAAGACTCATCGTAATCTTGACAATCTCGGCGTGTCTTGGATCCGTCGTGACCGGAAAGGTAAGAAAAAATTCTCACTTGAATATTATATGAATAACAACAGAGAAAACCATTGGATAGCCCTTCCATGTAAATCAATGATTTATGTTTAATGGACGTGGTCTGTGGTCCATTAACTGAACTCAGCGCCTTACAGTTCGACTTGGACATCTCGATCCTGGCAGTTGTCCCAGGTTGTTGCCTATTCACATTGACCATGCACCTAGGTGAGCAATGCTCATATTACTCGGCAATGTCTCTCGGTAGGCTTCCCACCAGTTGTCCCATCTCGCACTGGTTGCTGTGCTTCAGCATCATCTGCAGACCTGCAGACCATTAGGGGTTCTAGCTGTAGGTCACTCGCACTGCTGCTGACGTTTGGTATATCAGATAGCAGTTGCTGTGGTGCTTCTGGGAAACTCCAGCTTCTCTGAAACCCTGCTCATATGCTGAGTTAGCTGCTGCTCTGCGTGATTCAGTGGATGATGAGGAACTCTGACAGTGCTCTCAATCTGTTATTTTCTACCTGTGAAATGGGCTTCAGGAGTTATTGAGGCCCACAACTGTCTCGCCTCCCTGACATAATTTTTAGTTTTAAGTAGAGAGAAATGTTTAATGTAGTGGGCGCTCCGACGATCCTGCCGATTCTTAACTCCGCCAGCAGTTTCTTCTCGTAGCTACCTTGCGAAGCTCCGTCACTTTCACCTCTTGAAATAGTAATCAAAAGCGAATCCATTTTCAACTTTTGCATGTGGTCATCAGCATCCTCTGCAAATCCAATCTCCAATGTGGGTAATCTTGACATCGAGCCAGCAGTTTCTCAGTCACCTCTTGCTCCAGAAATTATTATTTTATTTTTTTGTTTTTATTCAGATTGAGGTTTCAGGGGCTGCTCCTCGGATTCTTCGCGTATCCCCATGGCCGTCAAGCTGAAATATTCACTGGACACGTTCGACTAAAAAAAAAGGGTGCTGGCTTCTCCTCATCTTTCTCATGAACTGATTAAAACGATAGGACCTCATTCCATACCCTCCAAAACATTCACCGTCAGAACTATCCATACCCATAAGAAAATTAGTATAAGAAATCAATAAGATAAAATTAATAAATATAAATTTAGAAGGAGCTCCTTTAATTTTTATGTTACATTTTTTTTATATCGTATATATAAAGATGAAAGTATCAGAGTATATCCGTTTGTCAGGGGGTGGTTGGACGCTGGGCGGGTGGAATTCACCTCTCAGAACCCCCCTGACCACGCCAGTGAAGGGGAGAGGGCCCCAGTGGGGCGGAGCGTCTCCGAGGGCAACCGACGTGCTCCCCTCCTCGGGACTTGCAATATACTATTTTAAGAATTTGCGTATTGTTTTTATACTCCCTCATTGTGTTATTCCCCTATTTCTGTTTAACCTATAAAACGGATCATTAAATTTGATAGTTTTACATCATTTTCAATTATACGAAAATAAATGCAATCTTCGAATCAGCGATAGGTCTTGGATGCAAAGATGTGTAATATCGACAATGTAGGTAGAACCGTTGTGGACTTGTGACTCAGGGGTGATATGAAGCGGGGGTAACAACGCGAATCCCATATACTCGAACGATCGCCATTCCTTGTCTGCTCTCATACCCACAATACGCGCGCTAAATTTTATCAACATTTTCGCGTGAATGATCGCCAGGTCATCAGTATCCTGCATTTCCGATTTCATTCCCACAATTTCTGGAGCTTCATCCAGATTTGAAGCTTCTGAACCATCCGGACTGACGATGAATTTGCATCGAAGTGGGCATCTACTGTCAGCTGAGTTTACCTCACGAATGATCATTCTCTAACGATTCCCTACCATCTACAGGTCAGATTACACCAATTTATTTTACATCTAAGAATTGAGAAATAATTTTATAATTTCACATATATAGATATATATCAATTTTTTTCAAGGACCTCCTTATTCACAATCACTAGGAACAATTAGTTTCTTTATTTTTAATAAATCATCAACTTTGGGATAAGTATGATGAACTTTTCTTTGAAACTTATTGCCAAACATTTTTGGTAGCAGAGCGTGATTTCGATCCACGGACCTTTAGGTTATGGGCCCTGACAAATGACGATGATTCGCCAAATGACTAGTACAAAAGTCGGATATCGTTACTGTAAGACTGATGAGTGTGTCCTCGGATGTCCAGGTTGTCAATGGCAGCATTGGAATGGGACAGACCTGGGGTTCTAATATGTGTAATTGTGATAGTAATTTCTGGTGGCAAGTGGTATGTGAAGTAAGAGGGGTGGCGCTTAATGATACTAATAACAGCATACCGTGGAAGCGACTGTGTCATGGCACGGAATGTACTGAGGGAAAAGTGCCACGGAGTTACTCGAGTTGGGCAACTCGTCAGGAGTGTTTCAAATGTGTCACCACCCTCGTCGTTGGGGGCTCTTTCCTAAATTGGTGGTCACTACACAGGGGGGATCCCTTTCGTCCATCTATCCCTCTTCCATTTTCCCTTAATTTAATTATATTTATTTATTTTTTCAATTTTTATGTGATAGTTCGGAGTCTATTCTGGTTTATTATTCAATAACAAACCATTGTAATCGCTCTGGAAAAAAAATTCTAACCCCCCTTGAAAATTTCATGGTTTACGTTTCAAAGGGTGTAGAATCCGAATCTGCAATACAAATTTTTCCGTCCGTCCGCACTACGCCGTACGCACGATTTCTCTCAAACGGCTGGAGCAAAAAATCCGAGATTTTCAGGAAAAATCCATGTTGGTCCGATAACGCCCAAATTCTTGAGCCAGCTCTCTCACTTAATTTAAAGTAACCTTTTTTGAAGGTTGTCAAAGTTTTGTAAAATCGCTAAAAACCTCAAAAAAAGTCAAGGCGGCCTGAATTTGGACTCTTTTGAAGAACTTTCCATGAGAAATCGAATGAGCCTCTCTCCAGGTCTGTAGCTCAAACCATTCCCGATGTATGACCCGATTTATGCTGCCAACATTTGCGTTTTTTGGTTTATTATTGTTTTTGTTTTGATTGCAGTAACCTAGTGAC
Source organism: Creontiades dilutus (assembly GCA_031894815.1). Taxonomy (NCBI): domain Eukaryota; kingdom Metazoa; phylum Arthropoda; class Insecta; order Hemiptera; family Miridae; genus Creontiades; species Creontiades dilutus. Next base: position 250,539 of record JAVIWC010001492.1, read on the forward strand.
GTAGTGAACGTGGATACTGGAGTGAACTCCTAAAAGGGTTTATAGCCGATACATGGGTTGAAGTATTCTGATAACCATAAATAAACGCAGCAAATTCTTTCACTGGGGTGTATTATTCAATATGGCTTGCGTTCATGATTTGAATTTCTACTAAGGTTTGGAGTGTCCCTTTTTCACAGGTGAAAGAGCGATTATTGAATTTCAGGAGGCACACGAATATGATCTACTGATCAATCCAAATAGTTATTCTGGTTGAGAATAGATTTACGTGCTATATACATGTCTCCTGAAATTCAATAATCGCTCTATCACCTGTGAAACACGCACACTCCAAAGCTTAGTATAAATTCAAATCATGAACGCAAGCCAATTGAATAATAAACCCCAGTGAAAGAATTTGCAGCGTTTTGGATGGCGGGCAAATATATTCCCATTCAGAATGGCCTCAATTATCGAAATATAATCCCAAATGTTTTCCAGAAGTTACCATCACTTTTCTTCCTAGGTCCCTGAACTACATTTCATTTCTCTAACCCTACCAACTTGCGTTACTATAGACCGCTCAGCCCAGAGTGGTTACCTGATGACCAGATATTACTTATACCTTTGTCTTAGAATGTACTGCGAATAATTTGGTTTGTCGTGATTCAATTTCAGTCAGAGGCCAAGAAGTTGAAAGCGGAAGAGACAGTTTCTGGTCGCGATGGTAGTCCTGTCGCAATTGACCCTGATAACCCTAAGCTGATGAAACAATTAAAGGACGTCATCACTGAACAAATGACGATTTTGAATCCAGTGAAGATCATCTCAGCATGGAAACAGGTATCATTTATTCTGTTCCAATGGCAAATCAAAAGGAATACATTGGTATATTGATCAATTGATATACATCCAAATATATATCGATACATCCGATATGCCGAAAAAGATACTACCTAGCATTATGGAGAAATTTCTAGTTTAGCTCGTAAAAAGTGTATGTGATCATGAAAATGTCATTATACCTCCTCAAATTTAGTTTTTTACATTCAAACCTTGCTATATCTGTCCGGCGTTCGTAGTCCTAGCTCTTTATCGCATCACTTCAACTTTCAATCTTCCTCCATTCAATTCAATCTACTACCGAATCCAATACTCGATTATCAATGAGTTCGTAAATATCTCGAAGACGATCGTTTTGCCGAACACTGACTCCTAAGCAAATTAAAAGGTTGTACACATGTATGAACATGTGTTTGTTCATTCTAAATTAGGAGAAAGTTGCAGAGGTTATAATGATTCCCAAACCTGGAAAATCACCTAATGAGAGACCAGAGTGTCGACCAATACCCCTCCTCCCTGTAATGTCAAAACTATTCGAAAAATTGCCAAGCAGCACTAAAGGCTATTTCTGCCTTCTCGGTAACTTCAAAGCTGACTTGGAGTTGCCTAAACTCCCTCAAGGCTGCAGCCCAGGGCAACAAACTGACGCTGCTATGGGTGCCGGGTCATGAGGGAATAGAGGGCAACGAGGAAGCTGATCGCCTTGTTAAAAAGGGATCAGAGTCCAACCCAATTGGACCTGAACCGCAACTAGGGGTTACCAAGAGTTATATAACTCAACAGGTTCAGAAATGGGAGGACAAAACACGCACAGAATACTGGCACAACACTCCTAAGCAGAAGCGAGCCAATCGGTTCATCTCTATTTCAAGGAAACGCGCAAAAGCCCTTCTATCATTGAGGCGCAAAGACCTTCGCAAACCTGGGGGTCTTCTTACTGGCCACTGCCCCCTAAGGAACCACCTAAACAATATGGGTAAGGCTGGGACAGTAGAATGCCGGCTCTGCTGCGAAGAGGCGGAAACAGCAGAACACATCCTCTGTAATTGTCCTGCTGTTGCATCAACTAGATTCCGGCATTTCGGGAAGGGTGCCCTAACACCCACTGATATTGCCTTGGAAACGCCTGAAAACCTCCTACACTTTTTGAACGAAGAGTTTATTAAAAAGGTTTCGAATTAAAATGGGGACAGCGTCACAATAGATCCCTTATCGGAAAAAAAAATCGAAAAATTGCTTCTTAAACGGCTCAAACCAGTAATAAAAAATAGAAATCTTATCCAAGACCACCAGTTTGGTTCCAGACAGCAACACTCTACGATAGATCAAGTCCATCGAGCAAACTAAGTGCTAAGATAAAGTTCCTGTACAAGAATCGTGCTCAAATAATGAACTTCAATCCAGTAGTGATGAGTTCAACTGTCGTTTGTCAATCAGTCAAGAACATGTGTTTTTGGTTCAAGATCTCCCAGTTTATAATTCCCGTTGCTAGTTGCTTTTCTACAACGAAATATATTCTTCGTACGTAAAAGACGAATTATAGCAATAGAAAGATAGGTACACAGCAAGATATAGTAGACTTAGTAGAAAAGAATGGAACGATCCAGTTCAGTAAGTATTCATCTAAATTATCACTAAGAAGGTCAACAAATCTGTTCAAGTATATTGAGTCTACTAAAGTAGCGGAAGCATTGTTTTCACTTTCGGAATGTGAAAATTTTTTTGTCTCCAAAATCAAAAATTCCACTCGCATTTTGCGTATTAGACCTTCCTGAACAATTTTGGTTCCGTGCCTGTCTGTGTGTCTGTCAGCAAATCCTTGTTACGGGCAAAACTACACGAAGTTATAGTCCGATTTTGATGAAATTTTCAGGGATTGTGCGGGCTGGGGTGTAGATGGTCCCCTATAGTTTCATGACCCCCGGATCAATAGTAGCCTCTGCGCATGCGCAAACGTGAAATCTTTGTTTGCATAACTCCGGGAGTTCTTGACCGATTTCGAAGAAGGGATTGTTTGGTTTGATGTGTAGATTGTTCGGACTTAATGCGGTGAAATAATATTGTTATTTGAACGATACCTGGATTTATTTGCGCATGCGCAAACGTGAAATCTTTGTTACACGCATAACTCCGGGAGTTCTTGACCAATTTCGATGACATTTTCAGGGATTGTTTGGACTGATATGTAGATGGTCCCCTAAGTTAGTTCAATAGTGGATCAAGTATTTCGCATGCGCAAACGTGAAATCCTTCGGACTTTGGAAGACCAATTTCGATGAAATTTTCAGGGATTGTTCGATTTGATGTGTAGATGGTCCCCTATGAGTTTCATGACCCCTGGATCAATAGTAGCCTCTGCGCATGCGCAAACAAAATCCTTGCCACAAGCATAACTCCGGGAGTTCTTGACCGATTTCGATGAAATTTTTAGGGATTGTTCGGACTTATTAGGTATATTTTATAGTTAGTTCAATAGTTGAACGTGCCTACCTTTAATGCTCCTGCATAACAATAAATTTACACTATTTCAATATTTACTTCGCCTAATTGAACGATGTTCTTTAGTCAATAATAATTTTCAATGATCTATAGAGTCATGTTATGGATACGAGGAAGCTATGTGGCACACCCACTTGGCAGACGTTTTTTTGGTTGTAGCTCAAGTCTTTGATAAGGGTTGGCACGAGGGATTGGAGTACAAACTGCACAGAGATCTACCAAGGCAGCACTACTTGATTTTAAAATCCTACCTTGAAAAAAGGCATTTCAGAGTGAAGCAAGACGATGGATATTCAAGTTTGAAACCTATTAAAGCAGGGGTCCCACAAGGAGTGTCCTAGAATCGACGGTGGGTCCACACAATTGCCAAATGATGGATTGGCACTCGATTCAGGTGTTACAAGGAGGTCATTGTTTAGTTTAGTTTGGACTTCTTGATACTACGCTTAAATCTCCAAAATAAGGAGGAACAAATATAATAAATGAATAGTTTTAGTAACATACACATCAGTTGTACAAATAGATCGAAACCAGTGATAAAACTATCGCGGTGAAAAACTAGTGGCCTCTATGTTAACATCTAATACGTCGCGGCCTCCGTTTAATACCCATTGCGAAATGGAAATTGAGCTGTTGCGCTTGCGTTAATTGTGTGTACCCACCGTAGTGTGTCCAGTGTGTCGTAGGGCCAGTACTGTACTTTTTGTTTACTGGCGGTTGGAGATGAGATAGAATCTGCAACACGAAAGCTTCAGACGGCTGCTGACAAAATCTCTAATTGGACGAAGAAGTGGAGAATAAAATTGAACGAATCCAAATCGATTCATATCAATTTCACAAACCGAAAAATTACTCCTTTGAACGTTGAGATCAATTCAAATGTAATACCGTTTGGAGAAGCAGTTAAATACTTGGGTATGACTCTCGACTCTAAACTCAACTGGAATAGCCATATTGAGAAAAAGAAAGAAGAGCTCAAAATCAAATTCAGAAAGATGTATTGGTTGTTGGGGACAAACTCTCAGCTCTCACTTCATAACAAACTACTCATATATTAGCAGATTCTTCGCCCTATCTGGACTTACGGGATACAACTCTGGGGATGTGCCAGTAAATCAAATGTTGAAAAAATCCAAAATTCTCATTATAAAATACTAAGAAGCATCATTGGTGCCCCATGGTGAATGAGAAACGATGATATTCATCGGAATTTAAAGAAAGATACCGTCAATCAAACCATAGTTAAATATGCGCGGAGGCACGAACATTGCCTCCACAAACATGAGAACCTGGAGATGTTTAAGGTCCTCGACAACCAACATGAACTCCGGCAACTCAGAAGAAAGAAACCACTGGACGTAGTTGTGCTAGTTATGTAGTGCAATGAAACTAGTGTGTAACTATTCCTGCTTTTATAGGTCTTGTTTAGCTGTAAACTTACGTTAATGAAGTGTTAATAATATGAAGTAAGATATTGCTAGATCGCAAAAAATAATTCTCAGCACGGGATTGGGGATTAGTCATCAATTAACCCTCTCGTTACAACTCGTATGAAGCCACTTTGGTACATCAAGGGGCGAATGAATGCCGGGCTCCACCATGGCCCCACCTGGTTCGCTTATCCTTTTGGTTTATTATTCAATAATAAACCATTGTAATCGCTCTTGAAAAAAAAAAAATTCTAAACCCCCTGAAAATTTCATGGTTTACGTTTCAAAGGGTGTAGAATCCAAATCTGCAATAAAATTTTTCCGTCCGTCCGCCGTACGCCGTACGCAAGTTTTCTCCCAAACGGCTGGAGCAAAAAATCTGAAATTTTCAGGAAAAATCCATGTTGGTCCGAAAACGCCCAATTCTTTAGCCAGCTCTCTCACTTAATTTAAAGTGCCCTTTAAGGGTTGTCAAACTTGGTAAAATCCCTAAAAACCTAAAAACCTCAAAAAAAAGTCAAGGCGGCCTAAATTTGGACTTTTTTTGAAGAACTATCCATGAGGAATCGAATGAGCCCCTCCCCAGGTCCGTAGGACAAACCATTCTCGATGTATGGCCCAATTTATGGTGCCAACATTTGCATTATTTTGGTTTATTATTGTTTTTGCTTTATATCAGTAACTTAGTGATGTAGTGAATGTGGATACTGGAGTGAACTCCTAAAAGGGTTTATAGCCGATACACAAATTAAAAATTTTCAAATAGAACATTTTTCCATTGTAATCGCTCTTGAAAAAAACGGAGGAAATTCTTTCACTGGGGTTTATTATTCAATGATTCATGATTTGAATTTCTACTAAGCTTTGGAGTGTGCGTGTTTCACAGGTGATAGAGCGATTATTGAATTTCAGGAGGCACACAAATATGATCAACTGATCAATCCAAATAGGTATTTTGGTTGAAAACCGATTTAAGTGCTCTATGCATATCTCCCGAAATTCAATAATCGCTCTATCACCTGTGACACACGCACACTCCAAAGCTTAGTAGAAATTCAAATCATGAATCATTGAAAGAATTTGCAGCGTTTTTGATCAAAAGTGAGCAAAATTGCTATAAATGGTCAGTATGTGTCCAATTCACTTCAACTGTATTTCTACTTTAATACATAAATTGTTCAACTTTTTCAGGTGAGAGATGGTTCAGTTTACACTGTGCTCTTCCTCTCAGACGAAGATCTAATTTGCTACGGAAGTTGGGAAATGTTGGTTAGGGGAGGCAGCGTGAACCTCTCTTGTCCTTCATATTCAAGTTGACTTCATCTTAAGAATGGAAAAAGTACATCTGTATTGAAATGAAACCTAATTTTTATCTAGAATTTCCCCTTACCTGTTATTTTCTTATAACTTGTAAACAGAAGATTACTCAATAGTAATGACTCCCTGAAACCTCGGATTCTCCTCAATCCAAAAACAGTGAAAAACGTCTTGTGAAAAGATTTACTACACAAATTTATACCTGTCTGTACACAGCTGTCAAATTGTGAATTGATTCACGAATTGAGAATCTTGTCGAAGTCATGCCAACTCATTTCAGCACAAATCGCGAATCGTCAAGTTGAAGTAGAATATGGAAAAACAACTTCTTTTTCCGAGAAATATTCATCTAGGGGTTTTGCTATTGCAATCGCCACTACTGGATCAAGTGTGTGTACTGTGATGTCTGGCAACGTTCTAAACGAGTTATCTACCTATTAAGATCTCAATACATTCAGTTATCAGTTATTAGGATGATTGACTTGGTAGACTCCTAGTTAGAGTAACTCTGTACCAACCGATCTCGCTGTGTGAAATACGATGGAAAGCATTCCACAAAAGACTGTCCAAAGGCTCCTGGTGAAAAACCAACATTATCCCTGGTCGTAATGGTCAGTAACTAATCTAAGACAGCTGCTGTCGAAACGTGAAAACGTGCCTTCAAGTTCATTTCAAGACATCCAATTCCTTCATAGTTATCAAGTAGTAACTAATTGTTAAGATTTTCGAAATGGTACAGCAAAGCGAAAGCGATTCTGTACGGATGGAATTCTCTTCGGGTGATTCCTTAATTCGATCGAACAGTGAATTCGTAGCTTCTTCCGATTTCGTCAGTCATCACATTGTCACGAGCTCGTAATAGTACACTAAGTGTTGGTCAACTTCTATGTTACGGGGGATAAGGGGGAATTCCACCCAGGAACGGTGAGCAATACCGAGATAAGTCACGGAGAAGCTTAGCAAATCAAACCTAATCAGTTCTCGGGAAGGTTCAATCGTCATTTAATGTGAAAGGCTGTTTGTTATTTGATCTTTGTGCCACTTGATTTCTTTCAGTATAGAGAGTCAGTGTCGAGCAAATTTTGGCAACGTGGAATTGTTGCGTGTCTTGGATTCTTCGAGGCTGACGAAAAAAGCAACCAACCTTTACTCGTTGAATGTGATTTTATGATCGTGTGAACTTGCGAGCAGTTTTAAAAGTGGGGGCTGATCCTGGTTCAAGCTATATGATTTTTTTCTGCATAGTATTTATACATACAGCCATGATTAATTACATTCATGGATATACAAAAAAAATGTACAAGGATAACTTAGCTATTACAAACATAACTTATACAGGGTGTACAACCATTTCCGACCAAAAGTTCTACAAGTGTCCGAGTTATCCGCGATTCACGATTTTTTCGCATTTTCAATCTTATGTCAACTCCATAAATTTTGGAGATAGCTCAAATTTGATGACGCTGTTTGAAAGAAGCGTTAAAACTGTATCTATTTAATGTCATAAATCATTTTTTTATTGCATTGATGATGTGCGATTGCTGCGCGAAATGGCAGATTTGTCAAAATCTAGAATCACCTGTTTTTCATCTCGCTTAGCAAAACCGTTAATGCTTGACGCAGAACTGTACAGGCCTGGTAAAACGTGCGCTAAAATGCCATCTTCCCAACGGTGTAGTCGTTTTGGTTTTAAATAATATTTTTATTCATCGAAATGCTGTTCAACTGCAGAAAAATGTGTGTTTTCTGTTAAAATTGCGGTTTTCTCAAAAGTCTCGACGAAAAAAGGTTCGAGGCGAGATATACCTAACGTTTTTCGCTGAACCGAATGGTGACAACGCCAGACCTCTCAAGTGACGATTTGAGTTAGTTTAGTCGAATGCACAAACCTGTTTGTTTGTGAACAGCGCCTACGGCATTTCTAAGCTGTCCGGCCAAAATCAAGATAATCGAAGAGGGACGGCTGTTGGTGTTCATTTACGATTGATTGCGATGAGTTGCATTCATCTTTTTGATGACACCATGGACCCTTATCAAACCAGGCTACCGTATCATTACCAACTCTTCCCTTTCGTCTCTTTCGTCGCTGTATTTCCTTCAACGCCGTTTCTCTATTGCATATTTCCATTCATCATGGTGCGCTATAGCTATGCCACAAGAAAAGGTCAAGAAAAGGAGTCGGGTCGGGCATAACTCGTGGGAGACCCTGTATACTTATTTCACTTTCTTCCAAGAAGGCAAACAATAATTGATAAATATCCACATTGCTCTCTTTCAATCCCAAATGGCTTCCCCTTCAACTTTTTTATAGAAGTCAGAAGTAAAATCGGACAAAAGGTATGAAGATATTTCAAATAAACGCAGCCACTCTTCGTACTGAAGTTCACCGTTAACAAGTTGAGGATTTTCCCCCAGAGATAAGGTTCTTTTTTGATGAAAGAGTTTTTTTAGGGGAAGAAACGTTTAGGGTTTTTGTCAGCGTTATTTTTTGGTTGTCACCCCCATTATGAAATCAAAACAACAAATTATCAGCATTGCAACACCCAGCTACGGCCAAATCATATTGGGGTTGACGGGACACGGCGCACAAATCAACCCCTCCTTCAAGACCGAGCGGTCGTGCGGGTTATAGCATAACCTCGCCCCTGACCAAAGCTAGGAAATGCCTCCTCCGAAGCTTTCCCCAATTTTCAAACCTTAGCTCATATTTGCCCTCTTTCAAACCCACTTCGAACCCTCATTTTGCATTCTTCGTATTTTTATTTTATTTTCAAAAAGTGTCCCGATTGAGGGGCATAGGTTTCGGAATAAGGACACTCCGAGTTTTTCTTCAAAAACCCTTTTATATCATCCATTTCATCAATCGGGACAAGGTTTTCCTTTTAAAAAATGTATAATTTTAACAAGAATATTATATGATGTAATGTGAGATGCTCTTTGGGATTATTGTGGAAAAGGAGACCTGCCTAATTGATTCGCCACTGAGCAGCCGCTGCAGTGCACGCTCAATTTTCTCTTTTGGGTGCCTTATATAATATATATATGTGCATATTATGTGCGTCGAACTCTTAAAGAGTCAGATTCTGCATAATTAATCTAGAAAAGATGAAATGGAAGGTAGTAAGTTGCTTAAGGAAAATATTTGGTGACAAGGAAAATGATAAGATCGTGAATATTTGAATGTCCCTATTGAGGCTCACTACAACGAAAGAACAATGCAAATTCTTTCACTAGGGGTTTATTATTCAATGATTCATGATTTGAATTTCTTCTAAGCTTTGGAGGATGCGTGTTTCACAGGTGATAGAGCGATTATTGAATTTCAGGAGGCACACAAATATGATCAACTGATCAATCTAAATAGGTATTTTAGTTTGAACCGATTTACGTGCTCTATGCATATCTCCTGAAATTCAATAATCGCTCTATCACCTGTAACACGCACACTCCAAAGCTTGGTAGAAATTAAAATCATGAATCATTGAATAATAAACCCTAGTAAAAGAATTTGCAGCGTTTTTCAAGAGCGATTACAATCGAAAAATATTCTATTTGAAAATTTTAAATTTCGTAAGACGGAGCCTGCATATCAGAATGCTTCAACCCGTGAATCGGCTATAAACCCTTTTAGGAGTTCACTCCAGTTTCCACATTCACTACAACACTAAGTTACTGCGATCAAAACAAAAAAAAGCCTGCTGTTTGTTTTTATCGCAGTAACCTAGTGATGTAGTGAATGTGGATGCAAATGTTGGCACCATAAATACATCGGGAATGGATTGAGCTACGGACCTGGGGAGGGGCTCATTCGATTCCGCATGGAAAGTTCTTCAAAAAAAGTCCAAATTTAGGTCGCCTTGACTTTTTTGTTTAATTTCATAATGCCATTCTGAACTCCCTGTTCGTTTTATGTGAAACTATTGCGTAGCAGATCTATTTTCTGCCGTGATGTAATTTTGAAAGCCTAGAACCATACACTAAAACTAAAAGATACAATTGGGCAATATTAAAGTACGATTTACGAGCATTTCTTGATTCAAGAGGTGTAAAAACATTCAGATCGTGTAACACGTTACAAATTTGCCTGACAAGTGCACACGGAGGTTTTTTTCTGACTCTTTATTCGCATCTCCTTCTTTATCAAACTTTTCTAATAAGGCAACATCTCATTAATCGGAAAACACTGCAGTTTTCATCAATAAACGAGAACTAAAAATTGCTCCTACAGCAACTGGAGTTCACCATTTTAAGCGATATATATCTGACATGCTGAAAAATAGGTAGAGCGTTTTAAATAAACCGTTAAAGTTGGAATTGTTACAAACTACCATAGTTACATTGCGACACCAAAATCAATGACGCACTTGAGCTTGAATTTGGGAATCTAATTCATCGATGTTTGGATTAATTCCACTGATACAAAGACGTAAAGAATTTTCCAAATTATCGTCAGTTAGCGATTTATTATTCAATGATTCATTGAATTTTCTGAAAAGCTGTTAAATTTTTTCACAAATTAGACCGCCATAATATATGAATTATCCCACACAGTTTTATCAACTGATTACCGATGCTTAGCAGAACAAAAATTTGTATGTTTCTCACTGAAAAGTGCTATACACTAAATTGCTGAAAACCACATCCTGGGATATACAATAACTTACGATAAATTGAAAAAAAGCTTTTTATTGAATTTTAAACCCAGTGAAAAATTTGATTTGTGACGATTACATGAATTCGCCTGACAAGTGCACACATAATTTTGTGATATATATCCATCAAACTTTTCGGGTGGTCATTTATCAAATGGCTCTATCCAGTAATCGGCTATATTTAAAACACCCGCGGGCCTCGTTCACAACACTAAGTTTCGCGAACCAAAACGAGAGACAAAAATGTTGCACCACTTTTAGCAGTGTCATCAGCAATATATATCTGACATGCTGGTAAACTAGTATATTTTAGGTATAACACTGGCTATAAATACCGTTGGGAATGGTTTTTAAATCAGAGTAACTCTTTCGATTAAATAAATTGTTACAAAGTACCATTTTTGTTGAGTCCTTCGACAAAAAATCAATCAGACGAACAATTGTTGTTTTTGCTGGAAAATTGTCAAAATCAGGTAAGATCGATAGTTGAATTATTTGTTGATGGTTAATTCCTGAAAGCCTAGAACAATAAATTTTTAAAAATTTTGGGCAGTTGAGTAATTGTTTAATTCATCGAGGTTAAAAATTCCACTGATCAAAGTAACATAAAATTTTAGAACGGTCAATAATCAATTTTAAGGTGTATTACCACGGTGGTGACTCTTTATCACGACATCATCCTTCATGGGTGTACCAGGGGGTCAAAAGGTACCTCATTAGAAAGAGGCTGGAGATTTTTTAAAAACGCGAAAAAATGCTTCGTCCTAATACATTTACAGTTTGGTTATTAACCTCAGATAATATCCTTTTTCTAATAATTAAGTTAGAACAATAGTCATGATATCAGAGGATACGGAACAATGACTGAAACTTTTATTTTAAAAATGTTTGGCAATTTTGTTCAACATTTAAAACTTGAAATCTCAACAGTTTTTAAAAATTGTTTTGATTTCTACTTTGATTTTTGTTTTATTGTTGTGAAACGCTAGTTTTTTTCTGTTTGGGATTAGAATTTGAACGTGGACACCAATGTCCTCCTTTACGAGGTAATCGCAGTCTTAATCCTGCTAACCACGGTGGTGCTCAATCACGACATCATCTTCACAGATGCTACCGAAACCAAGGCTTATTGGATTGTACCAAGCTAAAAAGGATTGTCGGTCAATTCATTTAGAAAATGCTTTTTTAGTAGATGCAGTACATCATTTTTCTTTCCAGCAGGCAAACTACGGGTTAACAAGGGCAATTTACTCAAGATGTGTAAAAGTTCACTGTAAATCGCTGTCTATTGCTGCCTTGTTCTGCTACCACTCAATTGTTAACTTTTATAGTTGATGGGGACAGAATACAGCTATTACAGTACTTGACCTATATTTCAGACGACAATCTGGGAACAGAGGAAAATGTTGGAACGCGGAAAAGGAGGAAGGCCAATAATTCCCCTCATCAACAGAAAAATGAAGGGAATCAAGTAACATAATGTTAAAGATAACTATAAGGTAATTGAGGGTGCTGTTCTCGAGCTTGCACCCCAAACAAAGGTCACGGTTATGAGAGGTGATCAAATTAAAGTTAACACTTCTAATTCAGAAGGATTTAGAAATCTCAGCGAATTCCTACGGAATGAAAAAAAGCAGAGCTTATGATCAAATACAGGACGATGTACTGGCTGATGGGCCGACGGTCAAAACTGTCAGTCCACAATACGTTGTTGCTGTACAAGCAAGTCCTAAAGCCTGTTCGGACTTATAGTGCGCAACTGTAGGGGTGCACGCCCCAGAGCAACCGTGATATTACAGCTTTCAGAATAATGCCCTAAGAAGCTGCGTAGTTGCATACACATATTTTAGAAATGACAGACTTCACTACGAGCTGCAGATTGAATCTGTCAATGAGGTCATTCGAAGCCAAGCCATGCATCACCTCTTGAGGCTACAAGATCATGTAAATGAGGATGTCGTTTAGCTTTTCAACACAGAGGATCTGCTCAGAAGACTGAAGAGAACCAAGAAACACGATTTAATTCACTTAGTGTGAGCATCAGAAAGTGCAAATATCAGGGCAATAAGGACTAAGTTCCAGCAGGCAAACTACGGGTTAGCAAGGGCAATCTGCTCAAGAAGTGTAAAAGTTCACTGTAAATCGCTGTTATCTCCTCTATTGCTGCCTTGTTCTGCTACCACTCAAATGTTAACTTTCATGGTTGATGGGGACAGAATACAGCTATTACAGTACTTTGTGACGCATGACCTTATATTTCCCAAGGGGGCAGGTGAGCGTGTGGGCAATGGTGGAGGATACTGTATAGTATACAGTGTATACAGACGCATCATATAAATCCACGAATAGAACGATCGGAATTTAGCGATGTAAAATAAATCACCTAATAAATATATAACTGAGGCTAGTATACGACCACTGTAGGTCTAGAAAACCTTGGTTTCAAAAGAAACTTTTGAGAGACAAAAGTCCATTGCTATTGTATCAGCTGGTACGAAACTCTTAAGACACTTGTTAATTTGCACAATATACGAGTACAACCAGGCTCACATTGATAATCGTGTTTCAATTGTTTTGTCTGTAAAAATGCCAACCCTTAAGGAGAGCGTACGGAGCGAGCGGATGGAAAGCGTTCCGACAGGGCGAATTCGGTTCATTGAAGATTCAGATTCAGGTTGTAGAATCAAACGTATGTGCAGCTGCATGATGTAAACGTCACACTATAAATCTGTCTTGTTAACCGGTAAATAGCGTTTCGATTTCACTGAACTTTGGTGTCAGACTGGGTTTTTCTTACACTACTTTCTTGGTTTAGTAGGTTGTATACTTTCCTAGTTCTTCGTTAATCAAGCTTACCACGCATTCTACGATGATATACCGCCGTCTAGAGGCGTCCATTGCACGACTATTCAGCACATTCGGTGCGGTCTGATCTATATCCTCCAAACCGTTTCCCACTTTCTTAATATTATTCTCACTGTCTCTCGCTGACCCTTCCCGAGCTGGTATCTGCCAAACGAATCATCCATAGGACAGTTCTCGGTTTGTGTTAAAGTGCGCAGACCGACATTACGCTTCTGCCTGTTCCAGAGGCTTCTATCACTCCATATCCAAAACAAACAAAACCTGATCCCAATTCCAAGTCAGAAACTGCCAAATTGCAGACCGATCCTGATTGCGATTGTAAATTGAATGGAGATTCGCTGAAAGGACGCACAAACGCCCTATTAACCCAGCGTGATGCTGTCATTACTAAAATCCAGTCAAATGGAAAAGAGCAGAACTCAACCGAAAATAAGTTAAATGATCAGACCACAATATTGAAAAAAAAAGACCTTTCAGTATGAAATAATAGTTTACGATTACGATTCAGTAGTTTATCCTCTAACATTTCGTTGCACCAGTCTAAAATGTTATTTGAGCTGTCATTTCCCATGAGTGCAGCCAATTCCCTCCAACATTATTTCAACGAAAAGGAAGCTAGATATTGTTACTATACGTCAATGGGAGGAATCAAGTTGCATCGGCTCAATCACGAAGGTTGCTCAACGATTCCAAATGGATGTTATCAATCGCCTGCTGTTCGAAATCGGGCATTTCTTCGTTCATTCGTTTTTTCCTTAACCTTCTGTGTTCTGTCTAGTCCTACAGTCCACAGATCTATGTATATTAGACGCTGCCTGTGGTACGTAACCTAAAATCGACACGTTCCAATTCGTCGTAAATGTATTCATGATGAAAATACCTGAGCGGCCGCCAGCCATGGGCCAGCATTGAGCCAGCTCAAACCTTCCGTTGAACGGGCACTGCAGCCCGGCTCTCCAACTCGACCGTCTACCTGACGGCAGACGAAGATAAGGCCTCTCAAATGGTGAGAAAACGGATGATCGTTGAGCAACTCAACCGGTTTCATTCAATTTACTGACCTAATTTCTATCCAAATCGAACAAAAACGCTGCCCTCTTCCATTAAAATTTTGGAGACCTCTCTTTTTGAAAAGCTTGAAATTTAATTGATCCTTATGGCTGATTCATCAAGTTGCCAAGATCACCGGCACATGTGGGATCTTTGAGCCAAAGTTCGTAAAGGTTCATTAATGAAAACAAGAAACAAAATTTCTCCGATTCCTTCCGTTGGCCAACAACCCTACTCCAGTACACGTTGGAGTGTGTAAAATCTTCTCGAAAAACGCTGCAAATTCTTTCACTATGGTTTATTATTCAATTGGCTTGCGTTCATGATTTGAATTTCTACTAAGCTTTGGAGTCTGCGTGTTTCACAGGATAGGGCGATTATTGAATTTCAGGAGATATACATTGAGCACGTGAATCTGTTCTCGACCAAAATACCTATTTGGATTGATCAGTTGATCATATTTGTGTGCCTCCTGAAATTAAATAATCGCCCTATCCTGTGAAACACGCAGACTGAAAAGCGTAGTAGAAATTCAAATCATGAACGCAAGCCAATAGAATAATAAACCCAAGTGAAAGAATTTGCAGCGTTTTTTTTTATTGAACCTCAATACCCATCCACAATAAAAACAACTATAATTTATCAAGTCCTTTGGCACTCGTATTGCGTTAAAACTTCCCCAAATCCAAATTTAAACGATGTAGCCAAAGGTAGACAGATGTAGAGGGGGCACACAAATATCATCAACCGATCAATCCAAATAGGTGTTTTGGATGAGAACCGATTTACGTGGTCTATGCATATCTCCTGAAATTCAATAGTCGCTCTATCACCTGTAAAACACGCACACTCCGAAGCTTAGTAAGATTCAAATCATGAACGCAAGCCAATTGAATAATAAACCCCAGTGAAAGAATACTTATCTACCCCAGTAATAATATTGAATAACAAACCTCAGTAATAATATTGAATATTATTTACCTATATACTATCAGCGTTTCATGCATATCAGAATGCTTCAACCCGTGTATCGGCTACTAACTACAGTACAAGTATTCACATCGGTTATCACTCCAGTATCCACATTCACTACAACTCGACGCTATCGGAAGGACATCGCTAGGTTACAAACAAACAATAATAAAAAAAAAACGCAAATGTTGGCACCATAAATCGGGCCATACATCGGGAATGGTTTGACCTATGGACGTGGGGAAGGGCTCATTCGATTCCTCATGGTATGTTCTTCTAATAGGAAAATATTTAGGCCGATTCGACTAGTTTTGAGGTTTTCAGGGATTTTACAAAACTTTTACAGCCCTTAAAGGGCACTTTAAATTGAGTGAGGGAGCTGGCTCAAGAATTGGGGCGTCGTCGGACCCAGATGGATTTTTCCTGAAAATTTCAGATTTTTTGCTCCAGCCGTTTCGGAGATGTCGTGCGTACGGCGTACGGCGGACGGACGGAAAATTTTGTATTGCAGATTCGGATTATACACCCTTTGAAACGTAAACCATGAAATTTTCAGGGGGGGGGGGGGGGGTTAGAATTTTTTTTTCCAGAGCGATTACAATCGTTTGTTATTGAATAATGAACCAAAATGAGCAATTCAAAAAACTATGTCTAGCCCAGCTGTTGATTTAGCCCTGACCCCATCCTCTCACACGACTGTAATAGATCTGCCGCCAGCAAATTATGTAATTTCACTCTCCTCATTATTCAGCATTACGAAGCATACCCGCCTCAATGTAGAAACGGATGAAAAAGTTCGCGATTACGTTGAATCATATCAAATTAAAAGTTCCGGGTAAAATAAACCGGAGGAGAAGGACCGCTGGCTACATGATCCGTCCGCTGGCAATAAATGATTCTTTCTCGCTTTTTTCGTTTGGGACATTGTGATATCGACGTCGATCGTAATCAAAGTGTTGGGGACAAGAGAACGTGGTAATAATCCTCATCGAATATAAATCGGTTTTAATTTTCGTTTAATGTCGTTTGGTTTGCATATAAAACGAGGAGCAGTAGAATTGCGGCTCATTGTACTCGGACAGAATGAGCAGACTCGCCATCATCTTGACAATCTCGGCGTTGACAATCATCGCTATTGACGGGGTAAGACGGGGGTTCTCAGATAAATATGTTATGATTCGTTCATTGTGACACGGTCTTTTACTGTGGATACTTAGTGTGAATCATCGAAAAAATTATTCAAACTATTACACAAAGATTATAATATCCTTGTTCATGTTAAGTGTTTATTGAATGTGGTCTGCGGTCTATTATCTAAACTCAACTTTTAATTTTATTCAACTACAACAAACTCCCATCCCTCGATGCCTCCCTCCGGGCAGTAAATTGGAGTTGAGGTGTGTAAACCCAGGTCACCTGAGGGAGTAGACTCCCTGCAGGCCACTCAGTCCAAAGACAAGGTCAGTAGGACAAGTTCACCAGTTCAGTCTATGGAAGTTCACCTGTCCACTTTGTGAATGAATAAGACCTGTATTATCTTCGTGTACAGGAAGGGTTCGGTAGTTGACAGAGTCTACTGTAATCCATACATGAGTACCTCTCAATAAAACAATGACAGGTACCAATACTAGGTCATTTTCCGATTCCTCATGAATAAATTTTATTCGAATAGTAGAATCTGCTGTAAAAGAACGGCGACCTGCCCAGGTTGTTAGGTGGGGAGAGTGAACGGTTATCTTGAGCCAAGACTCCTCAGCACGAGACGATTGCGACCTGCGGGTCTCGCAAATTCTTACACTGGGGTTTATTATTCAATCGGCTTGCGTTCATGATTTGAATTTCCGCTAAGCTTTGGAGTCTGCGTGTTTCACAGGATAGGGCGATTATTGAATTTCAGGAGGCACACAAATATGATCAACTGATCAATCCAAATTGGTATTTTGGTCGAGAACAGATTCACGTGCTCCATGTATATCTCCTGAAATTCAATAATCGCTCTATCCTAAAGCTTGGTGGAAATTCAAATCATGAACGCAAGCCGATTGAATAATAAACCCCAGTGAAAGAATTTGCAGCGTTTTTTCAATACCTATGTAAATCTTCATTTACTTTCAGATAAAATACGGGGTGCTTACGAGTATTATTCACATTTTTGATTTGAGGAGGGGATACTAGCTTACATAGAAGGGGGGGGGGTTGCATCATGAAACTAAGGGGTGCCATGCTTAATGTGGCTATGCCAGAGAGTTTTTTTAATTAAAAGTATGAGCGTTAATGTTCAGATTCATTAAGATCCAATTAGAACATGAATCGCCATATTCTAGTTTCTAGGGATGGCAGACTCTATTATCGATCAGGATTAACTACATTCTCGAAAACTACCAACAAATCTTCAACGAAACGCAGCAAACCCTTTTACTGGAGTTTATTATACAATTGGCTTGCGTTCATGATTTGAATTTATACTAAGCTTCTTAGTGTGCGTGTTTCACAGGTGATAGAGCGATCATTGATTTTCAGGAGATATGCATAGAGCACGTAAATATGTTCTCAACCAAAATACCTATTTGGATTGATCAGTTGATCATATTCGTGTGCCTCCTGAAATTCGCTCTATCACCTGTGAAACACGCACACTCCAAAGCTTAGTATAAATGCAAATCATGAACGCAAGCCAATTGAATAATAAACCCCAGTGAACGAATTTGCAGCGTTTTTGGTTTATTATTCAATGATAAACCATTGTAATCGCTCTTGGAAAAAAATTCTAACCCCCCAAAACAGCTGAAGCAAAAAAGCTGGAATTTTCAGGAAAAATCCATGATGGTCCGACGCCCCAATTTTTTAGCCAGCTCTCTCACTTAATTTAAAGTGCCCATTAAGAGTTGTCAAAGTTTTGTAAAATCGCTAAAAACCTCAAAAAAGTCAGGGCGGCCTAAATTCTGACTCTTTTTGAAGAACTTTCCACTAGAAATCGAATGAGCCCCTCCCCAGGTCCGTGGGTCAAACCATTCCCGATGTATGGCCCGATTTATGGTGCCAACATTAACGATATTTTGGTTTGTTATACTTTTTGTTTTGATATCAGTAACCTAGTGATGTAGTAATGCGGATACTGGAGTGAAATCCTAAAAGGCTTTGTAGCCGATACACGGGTTCAAGCATTCTGATATGCATGAAACGCTGCAAATTCTTTTACTGGGGTTTTGGTTTATAATTGTTTTTGTTTTGATAGCAGTAACCTAGTGACGTCGTGATGTAGTGATGTAGTAATGTGGATACTGGAGTGAACTCCTAAAAGGCTTTTTAGCCGATACACGGGTTGAAGCAATCTGATAACCATAAAAAAAAACGCTGCAAATTCTTTCACTGGTGTTTATTATTCAATTGGCTGGCGTTCATGATTTCAATTTCTACTAAGCTTTGGAGTGTGCGTGCTTCACAAGTGATAGAGCGAGTATTGAATTTCAGGAGGCACAGAAATATGATCAACTGATCAATCCGAATAGGTATTTTGGCTGAGAACAGATTTGCGTGCATGTCTCCTGAAATTCAATAATCGCTCTACCACCTGAGAAACACGCACTCTATAGCTTAGTAGAAATTCAAATCAGGAACGCAAGCCAATTGAATAATAAGCCCCAGTGAGAGAATCAGCAGCGTTTTGTTTATGGTTATCAGAATACTTCAACCCGTGTATCGGCTATAAACCCTTTTAGGAGTTCACTCCAGTATCCACGTTCACTACATCACTAGGTTACTTCAACCAAAACAAAAACAACAATAAACCCGAATAACGCAAATGTTGGCAGCATAAATCGGGCCATACATTGAGAATGGTTTGAGCTACGGACCTGGAGAGGGGCTCATTCGATTCCTCATGGAAAGTTCTTAAAAAAAAAATCCAAATTTAGGACGTCTTGACTTTTTTTTGAGGTTTTTAGAGATTTCACAAAACTTTGACAACCCTTGAAGGGCACTTTAAATTGAGTGAGAGAGCTGGCTCAAGAATTGGGGCGTTGTCGGACCAATATAGAAATTTCAGATTTTTCGCTCCAGCCGTTTGGGAGAAATCGTGCGTACGGCGTACGGACTGAAACATTTTTATTGCAGATTTGGGTTTTACACCCTTTGAAACGTAAACCATGAAATTTTCAGGGGGGGAGTTAAATTTTTTTTTTTTTTTTCAAGAGCGATTACAATGGTTTATTATTGAATAATAAACCAAAATTACCGCCACTTATTCGGCCTTGGTCTATATCTAATTTCTCTAACCCAAAGAGCTTCAGTAGTGTAGACTGCTCAGCCCAGAGTTGCTACCTGATGAATAAATATTACTGATATTTTCGTCGGAGACTGTGCTGTGAATAATTTTGTTTATTGTGGTTTGAATTTAGTTGGAGGTGAAGAAGGTGAAGGAGGTGAAGAAGGTGAAAGAGGATCAGGATGTCATAAAACGTTGGAGACCACTGCCACCGGCTTCTTATCCCGACGTAATGGAGCAATTAAAATCCGTCCTCTCAAGGGAATCTTCTTCTCTGAAACCGAAAGATATCATGGCCGCATGGTTGGATATACGATCTGTACGTTCAATTTTCATCTATTTAAGCCTTCAGAAACTTCCTAGTAATACAGCATTAGGGATGGACTGCAATACAAACCATTCCAGGCTCAAACCTCCCTTGTAAACATTGATAAGGTCCCAGAAGAGTCTGGGGAGAGAACGGCGTAGCCGTGAAGCCTCAATGGCGAATCAAAAGGAATATATTCTCATATCGATCAATTGATATACATCATAAGATAATTCGATTCCTCCGATACTCCGAACAAAATACTACCAAGTATTCAAGTAATTCCCTACTTTAGCTCAAAAAATCTATGTGGTCATGAAAATGTCATTTTGTACTTCACGTTCCAAACTGGGTAGATCGTGATCTTGGTATGTCTGTCCAGCGTACGGGGGGACATGGGGGTTACAAATACGGATTTCGCATATCTTTTGCATCATCATCTTCTCGTTGGGTATCTTTTCGCATTTTTGGGAACTTAAGTTGATTGATATCGGTAACAGAGCTGTCGGATTTAGGTATATCAATTGATCAAAGTACCAATATTAGTCGCTGGGGGGGACTTTGGTTTCCGTTATTTAGTTTCCGTTAGAACAGAGCTACTAAGACCATTGGCATTATCGGATGAAACAGTGAAACTCATTCGTAGGTTCAAATGTGATAACGAAAAAAATCACACATGTTGCAGAACTGTTACATGACACATTTATTCCAGTATCTATACGGACGAAATTGTGAATGTGGTACCACTCAAAATTTTGACACAGTCGATCCAAACCCGGAAATCTCAATGCAGGTCTACGTTAACAATACATCAACATTGTAGTTACCATAAAAGAAATTCAGAGGTGAATGCTAAACACAGAACATGACAATAAAAACGAGGAAAATCAATTCGGCAGTTCTCCTCACAATCGAGAGAACAATCTCACAAACCTGCATCCAACTCGAAAAACTGTAATCAAGGAAGAACAAAATAACAAATGAGGAGTTGAGAATCAAAACCGCACATATCCGGAATGAAACATTTTTCAGGAGGACAAAAAAACTGTTTTTCCTGAGTGATTATTGTTTTAAAAAAAAATCAACTACAACAATTTATTAGAGATGAAATCTGTGTTGCGACTGACCTAACGCAGAATTTTTGGCACTAATACCTGCTGTATTACAGCCATGTAGAAAATGGATATGTTGCATTTTGAAAAAAAAAAGAGGATATGTTGTGTTTTGAAAAAAAAAAATCGGATTTTAAACCAGGGAAATGTTTAATAATAAAAGAAATTGCACACTTATTAACCAAATAAAAGAAAAAGCAATATAAAAATAGCAATAAAATAAATTCAGAAATGTCGTAATTAACGTTCAACCAACCTCTCTCGACTTCTGTACCTACTTACATGAAAAAAAAAGAAAAAATTAAGGTGGCCCACATTATGAAAAACTTTTAGAAAATAAGCAATCAAAATAGGTCCGCTAAATCATTCGAATTCAAACACAAAAAAATTCAGTTTTCAAAAGCAAAGAAAAGATGGAAATTACCAAAAAAAATAAGTTTTCAAAAGCAAAGAAAAGATGGAAAGTAGGTAATCAAAAAATTAATATAAAAGCACACTACAGAAAAATGAGGTCTCTCAAGAAAGCCGAAAACAACGAAAACTGAATCTTCCTCGTCCAAACAGTCACACTCTTCGGTTTCATTGTCTTGTTCGCAGTCTGGTGCTCCAGGCTCTTGCAGCAGATCTTTGTACCAACGTTTGATCTCGAACCACAGTTTTCTTACACAGTACGCTCCATTACGACTGTCACCAAACACTACTCGAGTTCAGTAGAACTGGACACAAATAGGCACAACAAACCGACAAAAAAACTAAAGCAACTCGTTATGAACTAGTGACGTGAAACCCAGAACCCAGAACCTTCGGAAGCGTGGCTATTCAACAGGTGAAGGAGTTATTCATTGCGGCGACATCTATTGAGTGCAGAAAAATCTAACCTTTCAGAGATCTATGGACTGGTACTGCTACCTATCGTCAACTAAGAGAATCACTATGAAAATACGCGCGGGAATTTGATGTTCATGGATATGTCAACGTTTGAAAAAAAAAAAAAAAAAACATTCATTCAGCTAGCAATGCCGGATGGATATGTTCAGTTTTGGTGCCTTCATCTTGAATAGTAATAAGGAGATGGATATGTTGGGTTTTGTCACAAACTATGAACTTTAACTGTCTTTTTAATAGGGACATGTTGGGTTTTGGAAAAATATTTCAGGGCTCTTTGATGCCCACCTGGAAGGAGATAGAAAAAATGCAATAACCCGAGAATCGCTCGGAAGTGGATATGTGCGGTTACGTTGCAACCTGAGAATATGTTTCATTGTTGGAGTCGTTAATGCCAAAGGACTTTGTAGCTCTGTCCTGAATTTATTAGGTATTCTGTTATAAGTCGTTGGTGTGTTCACGTCTTCCAGCAAACACCTTAAATGATTGAACGTTGGTCTCACTGTTAAACTTCATAATAAAGTATCAAAATATTGAACCACATCGTGCAATCAAGTCGTCAATCAGTTCAATCGAATACCTATAAGACGAGGATCTTCGGAAAGAACGTTACAACCAAATAAAAAGGTCATATTGAACTTGTGTTTGTACATTTTGAATTAATTCCTGGATAAGGGTGATTAGTCATCAATTAATCCTCTCGTTACACCTCGGGTGGCGTTTTTACTCCCTTTTTAGCAAGAGTTAGGAATATTTTAAAAAATGACAAATATAATTCGAACACCGATTCACTCGTATTGTATTTCTGGGTTAATTCAGCAATTGTTTACCTTTTTCAGCTACTGCTGCGTCTTGCCAGGGTGGCGGTTACCTTCAAGATAGAAGATGGTAATATTTGCATCGCGAGTTGGGTGCATTTGGAGTTAAGTAACCTAAACTCTGATGCCCATATCCATTGTCTTAGATAAGGAACTTGACTTCGTCCTCCGAATAGAAAAGTACATAAGCATTGCAATGAATTTTTTAATTTTTACCTAGAATTCCCTGTACGTGTTATTCCCTTAAACTTGTACACCGACGTTTATTGGAGAGTCGAGAGTCCCTACGGGGTCGTCCCGAAACATCGGTTTTTCCTCAATCCTCATCTGATTCCATGAGTATGATGAGGCAGTGTTTTCTAATTTGTACTTGGGTGTTTTTTAAATGTCTCGCGGGCCAGCTGCCCGGCTGTTCCGAAATGTCCTACCACATCGGGGCTAGAAGCCCTGCTCTTCTTTCGTCTTCTCATGCAAACTCATGCCGTTGCTCTTCCTTTTCGGCTATATCATTAAAAATTCCATTCACTCAGTGCAAGCAGACTGAAAAATCAATTGAGGACATTATAAAATGATCATAAAAGTCGTAAAACCTCTAAAAGGCATAATTTTGTTCTACATTTACAACTTGAACCCTCAAAAGTTTTCAACATTTTTTCCATTTTGACTTCGATTTTGGTTTATTATTCAATAATAAATCATTGTAATCGCTCTTGAAAAAAAAAAAAAAAAAAAAAAATTCTAACCCCCTTGAAAATTTCATGGTTTACGTTTCAAAGTGTGTATAATCCAAATCTGCAATAGAAAATTCGGATTCTACACCCTTTGAAACGTAAACCATGAAATTTTCAGAGGGGGGGTTAGAATTTTTTTTTTTTCAAGAGCGATTACAATGGTTTATTATTGAATAATAAACCAAAAGCGTATATTGCCAGAAAGTATCGCTGAAATGTCATTGACAGAAAAATCATCAGAAAAAACATGGGCCCAATATGCGATCCCTGAGGTGACCCAGAAGTGTTTGGAAATGAACTAGAAAAACCGACTTGATCTTAACAGTCTGAGAGCGATCTTCAGGTAGCTCCTGAACCATTCAAGTAGTGAACCACTGAATCCAAGGGCCCTGAGCTCCCTGATAAAAACAGAATGTGGGACTTTGTCAAAACATTTGGAAAAATCTGTATAAACACAATCCACCTGGTCGCCAGTCTCAAAAGTATCGAGAATAAACTGCTGGAGAGATTTGTTATTTTTGACCTATCAGGCATGAAACCATGCTGATTTGGGGCCGAAAATTTTCCCTATCAACGGCATTACCGTAGATACAATAATCTTCTCTAGGACTCATCTATTGGACTAATCACGGTTTGTGTTCAATTGCGCAGACTAACATTACGTCTCTGCCAATGAAGCTAAGATCATCTGTTCCAGAGGCTTCTATCACTCAATCTCCAAAACAAACAAAACCTGGTCCGAATTCCAAGTCGAACAGCATAACAAAAGGTTATCAAGCCGCCTAATATTCATCCTGTTTTTCCCTTTAAATCGCAGACTGTCCTTGATTGCGATTGTAAATTGAATGGAGATTCGCTGAAAGGACGCACAAACGCCCTATTAACGTGTTCAATCACGTCAAGAAACGAACGGCATTGAAAATTGAAGACCTTTCAGTATGAAATAATAGTTTACGATTAAGATTCAGTGGTTTATTCTCTAATATTTCGTTGCACCAGTCTAAAAAGTTATTTGAGCTGTCATTTCCTATGGTGCAGCCAATTTCCTCCAACACTATTTCAACGGAAAGGAAGCTAAAAGCTGTTACTATACGTCAATGGGAGGAATAAAGGTGCATCGGCTCAATCACGAAGGTTGCTCAACGTTTCCAAATGGAAGTTATCAATCGCCCGCCTTTGCCTTGTGTTTGAAATGGGGCATTTCTTCCTATTTTCATAGTTTTTCGTTCATTCGTTTTCTATCTTAACGTTCTGTGGTACGTTACCTAAAATTGTGACGTTGCAATTCGCCGTAATTGTATTCCAGCCATGCGGCTCGCTCAAACCTTCCACACGGCACTGCAGCCCGGCTCTCCAACTCGACCTTCTACCTGACTTCAGACGACCGATTTTCATTACGCGAAGATGAGGCTTCTCAAATGGTGAGCAATCGGATGATCGCTGAGCAACCCGAGCGGTTTCATTCTTCACCCATATCAAACAAAAACGCTGCCCTCTTCCATTAAAATTTTGGAGACTTCTCTTTTTGAAGAGCATACTCGTCAAAAACACGTTTCCCAGGTCAATGAATAATCAATTTAGATAATTAAATGTAAAAACGGATGAAAAACTTACGATTACGTTGAATAATATCAAATGAAAAGTTCCGGGAATAATAAACTAACAAGGGGAGAAGGTCCGCTGGTTGTAAGATCCGGACACTGGCAATAAACGGATCTTTCTCGCTTTTTTCGTTTGGAATAGGTATTTTAATATCGTCGTCGATCGCAATCAAAGTTTTGGGAACAAGAGAACGTGGTAATAATCCTCCGACATTCATCGAATATAAATCGGTTTTAAATTTCGTTTAATGTCGTTTGGTTTGCATATAAAACGAGGAGCAGTAAAATTGCGGCATTGTACTCGAACAGAATGAGCAAACTCACCATCATCTTGACAATCTCGGCGCTGACAATCATCGCTACTGACGGGGTAAGACGATATTCTCAGATAAATATGTTATGAACAACATTAAAGAAAAACCATTAATTTGTTCATTGTCATACGATCGTTTAGTGTGGATACTTAGTGTACTACATGATCGAAAAAGTTATTCAAATTATTACACAAAGATTATAATATCCTTATCGATCAGTGATCTGTGCTTATTGGATGTGGTCTGTGGTCTATTATTTAAAGTAAGCGCCTCCCGTCTCCAGACCTTCTCATTCTATTCAACTTCGACAAACTCCCATCCCTGCAGCATCCGGGCGGTAGATTGGAAATTCATGGGTGTTGTCCATTCACGATTGACACGTGCTATGTGGACCTAGATGGAGCAATAGCTTATATTACCAAGGCTCTACTAAGGCACGGGAAAAGCTGGACATTCTTCGATATTTACTATTCATTTCTGCAGGCTTACTGTTCGGAGTTTGCTGGAGTTAGACCGTAAAGTTTGCTCTGCCGGGCGATCATGGCTAGGCTTACCAGCTGTTGTCCCAGGTGTATCATGCAAACATCATCTCATATCTGTACCTCCAGCATCTACAGGCCATTACAGGCTCTATCTGGATGTCGCCGGCACTGCAGCTGATGTTTGCTGTAACAGATGGAGTTGCTATTTTGCTCTTGAGAAACTCCAACTTCTCCGAAAACTCCGCTCATCATTTGAGTTTGCTGCTGCTTCACGTGATTCCTTACCTCGGCTGTCCAAGTTGTCAATGGCAGCATTGGAACGGGACCGACCAAGGGTTTTAAAATGAGTAATTTTGATACCAATTTCTGGTGGAAAGTGGTATATGAAGAAAGAGGGGTGGCGCTTAATAATACTAATAACATAATACCATGGAAGCGATTGTGTCTTGGCGCGGAGTGTACCGCGGGAAAAGTGCCACACAGTAACTTGAGTTGGGCAACTCGTCAGGAGTGCATTGAATCACTCACCACTCTCGTCCTTAGGGGATCTTTTCTAAATTGGTGGTCATTACACAAGGGGAATTTCTTTCGTCCTCGCACATTCATTATATTTATTTTTTTTTTTTATTTATTTTTTTATTTTTTTTTTTTCATTAAATAATATGGCCATGCCAGAGAGTTTATTTTCTATTATAAGTATGACTGTGTATGTTCAGATTCTTTCACACAACATGAATCTCCATACACATGAACATGAATCGCCATATTTTAAATTATCATAATAATGTAGTCCGACAATTTTGGGATGGCATAATATATTCTCGCTCAGCAATGATTTTCAAAAACTAACTCCAAATCTTGAAAAAAAATTACCGCTACTTTCTCGGCCTCCGTCCAGGAACTATATCTAATTTCTCTAACCCTAACAGCTTCATTAGTGTAGACTGCTCAGCCCAGAATTGCCACCTGAAGACCAAATATTACTGATACGTTCATCGGAAAGTGTGCTGTGAATAATTTTGTTTATTGTGATTTCAATTTAGTTGGCGGGGAGTCCTGTGCCGGTTTTAGAAATTGTTAGTAACCCAGAAGGTTTGATGCCAATACGAAAGCCTTATCCTCCGATGGTGATGAAGGGTTTAAAAACCGCCCTCGCCAAGAAATCTTCTCCTCTGAAACCGAAAGAGATCATGGCAGCATGGTTGGACATGAAGTTGGTACGTTCAACATTCATCTATTTAAGCATTCAGAAACTTCCTAGTAATACAGCATTAGGGATGGACTACAATACAAACCTTTCCAGGCTCAAACCTCCCTCGTAAACATTGATAAGGTCCCAGAAGAGTCTGGGGAGAGTTCGGCGTAGCCGTGAAGCCTCAATATACATCATAAGATAATTCGATACCTCCGATACTAACAACAAGATACTACCTAGTATCCAGTATATTTCCTACTTGACCTCAAAAAAATGTCATTATACTTAACTGAATTATGTACTTCACGTTCCAATGTCGGTCCAGCGTACGGGAGCTACTACTGGGGGATATGGGGGTTACAAAAATGGATTTCACATATCTTCAGCATCATCATATTGTTGGGTATCTTTTTTCATTTTTGTGAAGTTAAGTTGATTGATGTCGGTAACAGAGCTGTCGGATTGAGCCATGTATCAATTCATCAAAGTACCAATATTGGGCGCTGGGGTGTACAAAGTGTACGTTCAATATTTATTTATTTATAATCATGGCAAGATCAATTTACATTCAATATTCATTTATTTAAGCAATCAGAAATTTCCTAGTAATACAGCATTAGGGATGGACTGCAATCCAAACCTTTCCAGGCTCAAACCTCTCTTGTAAACATTGATAAGGTTCCGGAAGAGTCTGGGGAGAGAACGGGGAATGGCAAATCAAAAGGAATATATTCTCATATCGATCAATTGATATACATCATACGATAATTCGATACCTCTAATACTCAGAACCAGATACTATCTAGTATCCAGTGTATTTCCTACTTTAGCGCAAACAAATCTATGTGACCATGAAAATGTCATTATACCTCCCCAAATTTTGTTTTTTACGTTCCAAACTGGGTAGATGGTGATCTTGCAATGTCTGTCCAACGTACGGGACTCTTTTACTGGGGGATTTAGGGTTTTTTTTTCTAAATTCCACTGAGGTGGAGGACCATCTGGCTGGAGGAGGAGCTCGAGACATTTCCTTCCCAGGCACATTTGTCTACCCGCCCTGAGCACCCTGCCTACCGGGCACTAAATGTCCAGTGGACGGCACTTGTACCCATCGTCAGGAGCTGCCTGGGACCCAAGCACTAACTGCCTGGTATTTAGGGGTTACAAATATGGATTTCACATATCTTCAGCATCATCATCTTGTTGGGTATCTTTTTTCATTTTTGGAAAGTTAAGTTGATTGATATCGGTGACAGAGCTGTCGGATTGAGGTATATCAATTGATCAACATACCAATATTAGGCGCTGGGAGGCTTTGGTTTCCGTCAGGACAGAGCTACTAAGACCATTGGCATTATCGACTGAAACAGTGAAACATATTCGTAGGTTCAAATGTGATAACGAAAAAATCAAACAGTTTGCAGAACTGTTACATGACACATATCCCATTCCAGTTTAAATACAGACGAAATTGTGAATGTGGTACAACTCAAAGTTTGTCGTGACTGCTATTTCCCAGTTTAAAACGCTCAAATTTGTTCAATAGTTGGGGTTTATTATTCAATTGGCATTAAATGTACGTATCATAATTTGAATTTCTACCAAGCTTTACCATACTGTGCGTGTTTCACAGGATAGAGCGATTATTGAATTGAAAGGAGGCACACAAATTCCAATGTGATAACGAAAAAAATCACATGTCGCAAATCGCAAGACACATGTCCCATTCCAGAATCAATACGGACGAAATTATGAATGTTGTACCACCATTTTGAAACTAGCTAAATTTAACGTTTCCAAAATCGACCCATAACATTTGGAAAAACGAAACAGTTCATTTCAATGATTGAGAGCGAAATACAATCCCATAATACAACATACTCTCCGGAAAATAATGAAACGAATAATCAGTCAATCCAAACCCAGAAATCTCAAAGCCAGTCAACATGGGACAATACATCAACGTAGTAGTTACCATTAAAGAAATACCGCTCGTTTTCACGTTGCAACCTGAGAATATGTTTCATTGTTGGAGTCGTTAATGCCAAAGGACTTAGTAGCTCTGTCCTGAATTTATTAGGTATTCTGTTATAAGTCGTTGGTGTGTTCACGTCTTCCAGCAAACACCTTAAATGATTAAACGTTGGTCTCACTGTTAAACGTCATAATAAAGTATCAAAATATTGAACCACATCGTGCAATTCAGCCATGAGTCGTCAATCAATCGAATACCTCGAAGACAATTCGGAAACAAGGGTGGTTCAAATGGAAAAAAGGTTCCCGCTCTTGAATGTTTGTACCTCTGAATTACACCTCGGGTGGCGTTTTTACTCCCTTTTGAGCAAGAGTTAGGAAATGTCATAATAAATGACAAATACAATGCGAATACCGATTCACTTGTATTGTATTTCTGGTTTAATTCAACAATTTTTTACCTTTTTCAGTTGGCGTTTGATATTTCTCCGTTCGTAGCAGACTTCATGACAGAAGATGGTAATATTTGCAACAAATAAATTGGTTGGAAGGGGTTTTTGGGTAACAAAGCTCTGATATCCATGTCCTTTGTCTGAAATAAGGAACATGACTTCGTCCTCCAATAAAAAAAAATCACATGTTGCAAAATGAACATGTCCCATTATACATAGCTAAATTTAACGACGGGAAAAATCAGTTCATTTCAATGATTGAGAGCGAAATACAATCCCATAATACAATCCGGAAAATAATGAAACGAATTCAGTTCCAAACCCAGAAATCTCAAAGCCAGTCAACATGGGTTAATACATCAACGTAGTAGTTACCATTAAAGAAATACCGCTCGTTTTCACGTTGCGACCCAAGAATATGTTTCATTGTTGGAGTCGTTAATGCCAAAAGACTTAGTAGCTCTGTCCTGAATTTATTAGGTATTCTGTTATAAGTCGTTGGTGTGTTCACGTCTTCCAGCAAACACCTTAAATGATTAAACGTTGGTCTCACTGTTAAACGTCATAATAAAGTATCAAAATATTGAACCACATCGTGCAATCAAGTCGTCAATCAATACAATCGAATACCTCGAAGACGAGCGCATTCGGAAACAAAGTTACAACACCAATGTCTTGTAAATGGTGATGAGGGCTGGCAGGTAATTAAATTCTCGAGTATTCCTCTTCAAAAATCCCAGTGAACGCATTGCTCTACTTGACATGGCGGATATGTGTTTGGAGAATCCGAGCGTAGGGTCTAGGAGCACGCCTAAGTCACATATGGCTTCCACGCGTCTCAGTTCCTCTTTCAATCATATAGGAATAGATTTGTGGATCATGAGAGCGGTAAAAGGTCATCACCGAACACTTTGACGGGTTAAGTGCGAGACCACTTCCCGTTAACATACATGTTCCCGTTAAATCCCGATATAATCCTCTCGTTACGCCTCGGGTGGCGTTTTTACTCCCTTTTGAGCAAGAGTTAGGAAATGTCATAATAAATGACAAATACAATGCGAATACCGATTCACTCGTATTGTATTTCTGGTTTAATTCAACAATTTTTTACCTTTTTCAGTTGGCGTTTGATATTTCTCCGTTCGTAGCAGACTTCATGACAGAAGATGGTAATATTTGCCTCGCGAATTGGTTGGAACCGGGGTTTTTGGGTAACAAATACTCTGATATCCATGTCCTTTGTCTCAAATAAGGAACTTGACTTCGTCCTCCGAATAAAAAAAGTACATCAGCGTTGCAATGAAATTTCTAATTTTTACCTAGGGTCCCCTGTACGTGTTATTCTCTTAAACTTGTACATCGACGTTTACTGAAGAGTCGTGAGTCCCAACGGGGTCGTCCTGAAACTTCGGGTTTTCCTCAATCCTCATTTGATTCCATGAGTATGATGAGACAGTGTTTTCTAAATTGTAATTGGGTTTTTTAAAATGTCAGGCAGGTATACCACATCGGGGCTAGAAGCCCTGCTCTTCTTTCGTCTTCTCATGCAAACTCATGCCGTTGCTCTTCTTTTTCGGCTATATCATATAAAATTCCGTGCATTCAGTGCCAACAGACTGAATAATCAATTGAGGACACTATAAAATTATCATAAAAGTCATAAAAATAGGGCTTATTTATCTTTACTCATTTTTCAAATTTAGTTTAAGTTTACACGTGCATGTAGCCCAATTACAAGAAAGTAGTACATACAGTGGGTGATATTAAAATAACATTAGAATGATGATGGAAGTCGAGAAGAACAAAAAAATAATAAGATATGGTAAGTTATCAGTATGAAAAAGTAGGTTATAATTAATGTTGGTTTTCGGAAGCAGCTTTTTAGG